>KE372842.1:278286-304681 GCA_000418225.1 Zizania latifolia | reverse complement strand
GTCCGACGTCTCCACGCGAAGGGTAGATGCGTCGAGCCAGGCAACATTCATCACAATCCTCCATGGTTAAAAAAGAGAAGAGGCGAGAGCATGAAGAAGGAATAGAAAGGGTCACGATTGATATTTATGAGGATGCGGTGCTTCGGAAAGCAAGTTAAAAGGTACTGGAATACGAAAGGTTTTCTACAGATCTGCCCATGATTTGACGTTTGGCAGAAATTAGTAGTGGCAAAATTTCGAAGCATCGGGTTACGCCCACACTCCGAAATTAGGGGACATGTATTAACGGTAAAATTTGGTAAGGCCCAAGCCCAACACAGTTTCGGCACAGTCCATGGAAGTCAAGGAATCTGATCAAAGCACGGTCAATAAAGCCCAACCGCAATACGCGCATGTGATCGGATAAAAATACGAAAGGGAAGATAGATTTTTTAATTACAGTCGTATCTATATAGGACAGCAAGTCTCCAGACTATAAATATATAACGTTTAGGCTTAATTTATGATCATCAAACAGATCAACAAATAACTCTCGACGCATCGCCAAACTTGCCACCGGCGAGTTCTTGCTCTCTCGTAGGGCTGCATCGCTCCGATCTCCGGCGAGAGGTAAGTTCCGCCAAACATGTATTGATTAGTAGATCTAAGGCTTCATCTGTTAGGTCCGATATCTTAGTCTACGTATCATTCATGTTGTATCAGGTACGTGGTTTAGATCAAATATATTAATCTAAGGCTTCATCGGTTAAGTTCGACATCTTAGTCTATATATTCGATTCATGTCACGTATCGTTCATCTGGATGAAGTGTGCTTTGATATGTTTAGCATTATGGTTTGCTGTGATTTAGCGACTGTCTTGGTTCGGTTCAATCTTACGATTATAGCGAGTGAAAATACAAACACAGATCAGACATGTTAAGGCCAGATTCTATCAGGGTATAAGCCGATAGGTTATCTTTCTGCGTTCTAATCTCATCGTTGTATCGGGTATCGGAACCGGACGATACACATCAGCCTACCATTATTATATATCTTGCTGGCATATCCCGATATCGGCTTTAGTATTATTTTCAATTGCTTTCATATATTAGTTAGTTCAAGCTGATGCCGATATTTCGATAGGTGTCATAATAAATACATTTCTCATACATCGTACATCTAATATGCCTCGTTGATTGGTCTTCACCATATTCTTATTGTATTTTATTTATAGTCGTCCGATATACGTTGAAACCATCGGCTCGATAGCCGATAGACGTTACTACTTACGTTTTTCTTGTTTATCTTATCAGTTGCAGGATCAAACTGATTGGCACGCTACGAACAGTAAATTTAGGACCTGCACTAGAGTTAAGCAGACCTCTCAGGCCACGTGTGACCAAAAATTTCACAACTCTTTGGCACCAGCAGATTTCTCGAACAGGTAGGACTGCAGATTTACAACCTCCTACACACAATTCAAAAACAAATACGGAACTAAACTTACTTAATTTTAACACCAAATGTTTACAAACTGAATAATAGTGAAAATAAGCATGTGATAGTACATGCTGCAAAGAAGGAAACAAAGCAGAAGAATATAATACAATATATCACAGAAGAATTCAGACAGGATCATGTTAAGTCGATTCAAGAGTCAAGCCTCTCAACCTGTCTTTATATTTCAAAAAGAATATTTATCTACAGATCCTACACAACGATAGGTAAATAAACTGTAAATTCATCCTCCATGTTTCATCAAACTGTAGGTTTTATATAAAGAAGGCAAAAAGCAGATATGCACAAGACAAATCAAAGAACGTACCAAAAAAACGCCTCCTCTCTATCTACCGCCTCTTCTTGAATCTGAGCTAAGATCTGACAAAAAAAGAAGAAATGATCAAGAAAGTAATAGTAGCAAGACATATAAGTAGAAGTAATTAAGGTACAAAGACATATCTACAGTGAAATTAGCCCCTTCAACCATATTAACCGCACACTTGGGTTCTTTGTGTTCATGAAAATTTCCCTATTTAGTTGACATTTGAATAACTCTAAAATTTTGGCTTTTTCCTCATTTGTTAACTCCTCAATTAATTCCAAAGTAGCAATACAATTTCCAATAGTGCAATCATTTTCATTCTTAGCTGTCTCCTCCAATTTGTTCACCACCTTTTCTGTCTGACTCTTCTTGAACGGTAGATAGTGCTCATGGACCAAAGCAACATGATTTTGCTTGCGCAAAAACTTCCTCATTTGCTCATTTACAGAACTCATTTTTTTCTACGCAAATCATTCAAATAACAGTGCTTAGTCCAATAGGTTTGTATAAGTACTAGCATCTTTGGACTCTACAATTTAATTGAGACATGTTCACTGAATCCATTACAAAAGGCTAAAGACAGTTCTAATTGATAAAACAAATAACAGTCACGAAGCTTGCATGAATACCTGCTTTAATGCTAGGGGTGAAATGTTGCTACTTAAGACAACTCAAATGATGAAAACTAAGTAATGACTAAAGTTCTTTTGTGGATAATAACGAATTAGCTGTAGGACTCCTGTGTCCTTTAGACCAAACTCAAGTAGAGAAGGTCAAAAATGCTATGAGTAAGATATGGCTAGTTTTAGTCTTTTGGATAAGTTCTTTTGAAAAGCATATATAAAGAACACCAATAGTAACAGGGCAATAGCACAAGCAGAAGCTCTCATGCATTTCTTTCGATTAGTTGATGATGTGGGTGTTTTTTCTTTTGAAAAGTTTGTAACAGCACCATCTCTTTGACGTGTGCGGATAGGTGTTGCAGTCAGGGTGGCAATTATTATAAGATTTCGCATGTAAGGGGCAATAACCAGTGAGAATCTTGGCAAATAGAAGTATGCCACATAAATAACCACACAGTAAATTAATTTGATAGCGCCTCTGCACAGCCTCTTCCTGCAGCAGAAATTTTACAAACCAACTGTCCTATAAACTGCATTAAGAAAGACAGGAAGGAGCAGAACCAGCTGCACACCTGCAGGGAGTGGCAGTAGCCATGGTAGGCGCTTGTCAAGCTAATCAAATAGAAGCTTATGAATTCCCCAGGCAAACTAGGCAGAGCACCCACTGCTCACCGACCGATTCACAAACTCTCCTATCAGCCATCCCCCGTGGCCAGCAAAAGGAGCTAGCAGTACCCCTCGTTCGCGTAACATCGAACATCTCACGGGCGTCTTCCGTCGCAAGAACCCACGCACCACCCCAGCACGAAGCCGACAGCCCAACACTACCAAAACCCTAGCACGACGAGCGTATTCAAAGACATTGCGACGATCCCTAGCGGATTGCCGCCATACATCACGAAGCCAAGCACGACAAAGCCCAGGCCACGAAATTGTTCCCCTAGGCCACCTGGCTATCAATCATCGACTAGATCAGTCGCCAACAACCGCGGGGCCAAGATCGCCAACAACCCGAGGGACCGAAATTGAGGGGAGATGTGGTGGTTACCTCGCTTTGGGCGTGTAGAAGGTGGCCGGGGAAGAGAGGAAGCAAGTGGGCAGTGGCCTCGCAAGTCGGCGGATGAGAACGAGAGCGAGAGGGATACGACGGGAGAAAGTTCCTGATGGGAGCAGGCGTGGGTTGTTTCCCAGGGAATCAGCGTGGATCGGGCCGGTATTTTTCTCGTAGGTAGGCTTCCAAATGCACATGTGAATTAATCCGTGTTTTTTTTCCCTGTAGGCTAAATTCCCGGGAAACGGGCCGTAATCCTGGGTTGGATCCCGGACTGCCGAAGGAGGCCTGAGTGATATAATAATATAATATACATCACAATTTTTCCATTAATTCCTCATAAAACTTACTTTTAATTTCTCATAAAACTTACATTATCTCTACAGGACAATTGGAGTTATCAATTTTTACCGTACGTGACGAAGAAATTGATAATTTATCATTCCTAACCTAACATTTTTTATTGTGATGTTATTTTAAAATAATGATAAGTATGACTATTCAAATCAATGGTATATAAGTAAGGATAGAAAAAATAAAATTATCTTTTAATGATGATAAATTATTAAATCTCTTGTTCATGACAGTGTCGAACGAACTTAGTACCAGCTTGTGCTATCATCACTTTTAAATCGTAATCAGTTTCCCCAGTATCTGAGATAAGCACGCACGACAGCATCAGCATGCAGGCCAACTAAGGCCGATCAAGGCAGTCAAGCGGCGGTGACGTCGCGAGAGCCACGCTCACGCCCACGCGCGCGCGCGTCATGACAACCGACGCCGCACCGCCGCATGCAAACCCGGAAGCCGACATGTCCAGCGCGCCACGCCCGGCCACGCCACCCGCGCGCGAGCGCCGAGCTACCGCCGCTGCTGACCGCTGCGTCCGCCGAGCTAGCTGCGAGAGAGGGGAAAAAAGGCATCACGTCCGCATGGACTGCATCACGATCGTGTTCGTGGCGGAAAAACGCATGGAAGCTACCAAAAGCTTGCTACACTAGCTAGGAATTGGAGAGGGGAGAAGAAGAGAATCAGTCTATGTGCATTGCTAGAAGAGAAAATTGATATGAACACCGGAGCAGCTAGTGGTGGTGAGTGGGATCTCCTAGCAGTGGCGAGCGTCAAATAAGATCCTTATTAGTAGCGAGTCTAATAGTGTTAGGGTTCACATATTAATAATGGAGTCATTCTATAGTCGACTACAAAAGAATCTCTCCCGACAAGAGTTGGTGATAGCAGGTGACATCAACAGGAGTTATGGATCCCGACAAGCGTTGGTGATAGCAGGTGACATCAACAGGAGATGTGGATTAGAAATCTACATAGGAAGGGTAGGGTTGGTACTTCACATTAATTTTTGGAGGGAAAAAAGAAAACAAAAGAAAAAAATATTAAAAGGGCAAAGTATATAACATTCATTAAACTAAGTCATATCTATTAAGTCATATAATAGATGCTATTTTATCAAAGCTAAAAAAATAAAATGACATAATATCAATTTCCTCTTGACATCAGAGCCAGACGTCTTGATCGTCCAAGCTGGCGGGTGGGTAGTAGTGGTCGAATGGTTCGATGTCCACGCCGGCGCCGCAGATTAGGCCGTCCCAGCCGACGTCCATGACGCCGTCCATGCCGAACAGGTACATGGACTCCGGCCATTCCGCCACGTCCACGCTGGACACCGCCGAGGCAGCCGACGCCGAGGAGGAGCAGGACGGGGAGAGCACCAAGGCAGGGGAAACAGAGCAGGTGCTCGTGTCCTTGGCCGCGGCAGCCGACGGTGGTGCGGTGATCTCGTGCAGCTGGATCGACGGCGCCGGTTCCTCCTCGTCCTCGGCCTCCCGCAGGACATCGCCACGTTGCTGCTCCTGCTGCTGCGGGTGTTCTGGCTCCGGCGGCGTCTCTTCCTGCTCGTGCGCCGGAGGACGAGGCGCCGCCTCCAACGGCTGGTGGGTGACGGGGTCGATGCCCATCCTGCGGAGCTTCTTCTTGATGTGCGTGTTCCAGTGGTTCTTGATCTCGTTGTCCGTCCTCCCGGGGAGCCGCGCCGCGATCTTGGACCACCTGCGCCATGGCGAGCATTTACGCGAGCACGGCGGATCACCCCAGGAACACCGAGAACGAAACAAAAAGGGGAAAAAAATTTTGAGCTCACACAAGCACACCACCGCACACCTGTTGCCGAGCTGCGCGTGCAGTTCGATGACGAGCCTCTCCTCGTCGTCGGAGAGGAGGCCCCTCTTGAGGTCGGGCCTCGGGCCTCAGGTAGTTGGTCCACCTTAGCCTGCAGCTCTTCCCGCACCTCAGCAACCCTGCAGAAGCACCATGCATGCATGCATGCACGCACGCACGCACGCCACCGTCGTCAAGACAGAGCGCGGCGAGAATCCACCATGGACGCCCAATGGCGAGAGACAGTTCACCTGCGAGTTTGGGGACGACGCGCCAGCAGCACTGGCCGTGTCTGAGGAGGAAGCCGACGAGCTTCTGGTCCTCCTCCGCCGTCCATGGCCCCTTCTTCAGGCCCACCTTGTCGCAGCACGGCTGCCTCACCATCGCCCCCTCCAAACCAACACCCCGCTGGCTGCAGCAGCGACGCGCTAATGGACGCAATGGCTCACTCACCCACTCACCCTGGATTCCTGGAATCTCTGTTCCAGCCTTCCCGGTAAGATCGAAGAAGAAGGGAGGGTCTAGTAGTCAGGTGAAGCGAGAGAGGCGAGAGGTTCGGGCACGTGGCAGGAAGGGACGGCGAGCGAGGCGTACGTGTGAGGCCGTCTCTGACGGCCGCCATGCCGACGGCAACTGTGCTCTGTGGCCGGGTTACAACAGTGGACTCGTTGGCTCATCGGTGATTTGGAGTTTATTTAGTTTCATTCCTTTTAGCACGTGGATTATCAACCAATTTATTAATTTATTCCTAGTCCTTGGAAAATCTCTAAAACTTTCTTTATCCATATTATTTGGACACAACTAGAGATTGAAAACATCAGACGACGACGTTTCAACACTTAGTCAAAAATATTTCACTTGGTCAAAAATATTTCAAACAGATGTAATATTCGAAAATACTATTTTCAACACCAAAAAACTATTGTATGCAAAACATGTAAGAGAAGTCTATGATGCAAATTATTGTTGGTAGAGTGGATTGATCTTCTGACTACTATATATGGAAAATTGTGAATTGTAAATCTATGATTGTAAAATCCTAACTTGCATTCTCAACAAAATATCCAGAGATATTTACTTAGTTGTCAATTTGTTACCTATGACTCCAATTGCGTGTCTATGTCTTGATTCTGGAATAAGAAGCCCAATAGAAAGATAGTTTAGCTAAAACGACAATAAAATATTTTGACAGATTCAAAGATAAATTTATGATTCCTTAAGGAATACAATTACATCGATCCCTTAAGGATGTAGCCATGAGGTTGATCTCAACTCAGGAGGACAACAACAAGATGATGATTTTCGTTTTTGGAAACGACAACGGTGGATGATAGCCCCCACAAGCGTCCAACTACTCGACTATCTATATGAGACACTCAAAACTTTACATGACTACTTTGCTACCTGCCTGAGACCACTCATAACTCAATCTGACTACTCGGATATCTGTTTGAGTTCACCTGCATCTCTATTTGGGCCGAGCCATATCCGAATCACTTTCAAGTAAGTTGTTCTAACCCATTAAGTGTGTGATCATATAAGTCTATATATATTTGATCGTAACCCAAAAACACATTTTCACTCCACACATCAATAGTGGCCCCTAGCAGAACATATTGACATCAAAATATATATAAATATCATATCAGCTAAACATATAGCATACTCATACTTAATTTCTTTTGCTTCACGATATTGATTAAGCTCAGGGTGAGACTTGTACCATCTCAATCATTCACTTGATCCTATAATAGATTAACTCTTAATCGACTCTTTAATCAATTCGGTATGGCAATGCATTTCTATAATCCATTACGTCGAGGGACCTAAAGATATCTCTCTTGTCAGTAAGAAAGGATAATTTTCATCTTGATCTTTCACATCATACTACATGTTTCATAACAAATCCAAAGACTAGCTTTATAATTAACATAAGATATGATCATCAATCAAATCTTGTGCTGATGTTTGAATCATATTAGTTCCATATATGATATATCATTAAGGATCATTTAGAAATAGCAACATATCACATAAAAAGCCTCATGAATGAATCACACACTCATTGATCAATAGTAATAGTGTTTATTTTATGAAACATAACAACACTCTATTCAATTATTCATAAACATAGTGTGTGATATGTAACATCCTAGGACATAGTACTAACATTGTTTTATGGATGAAGACGATACATAGATTATAGAGATGGAGGAGGAATAATGGACTAAATATTATAAAAACAAAGAACATTTAGAAAAAGTTATATAAGTATTGTTGTTGTCTAAATTTTTTAGAGAACTTGTACTTTTTACAATAATCTATGAATATTATATCATCCATAGCATCAAAAGCAGTGACATAAAAATCATCCGATTTGTTGATTAATCGGCGGATTAATTGTTATTCAATAGCCAGCCAATTAATTTATAACCAAATCGAAAATCAGATCATTAGCGATTAATAAGCTGATCAAGTCGATTAATTGGTCGAACGGTATATAAGGCATCCCTCTTTTCTTCTCCACCCGCGGCATCCCTACGCAGTTTGCACTTTGCATGCCAGTGTAAGCTCCTTCTATTCTCTGTTCCAGACTTCCAGAGTTATGTGATTCTGTTGCTTTAAAGGCAAAGCCGTAGGCTTCTAGTCTAGATTCACAGTATGCTGTTTGTAATCTGGGTGTTTGTTTATATTGCACATACAATGATTTGTCTGTTGTTCACAAATGTCTTCCCTACGTACTGCAACAGATTGTATGCTGTATACTGTTACCAGGTGTCTAGGTGCTGTTACCTGCTACACATTTAATCTATACAAGTTCTCATGCAAAATAAACACAGAGCTGCATGCATATTTAGTATCAATATCCTGATATATTAGTTAAATACTTCATACCAACTGATTAATTAAGTTAATCTTCCGATTAACTGATTAATCTCTAATCCTGACCAGCCAATCAACTACCGATAACTAATTTTTTCAACATGGCTCAAAAGTACGGGTCCTTTTCCGATTATAGTCCATAAAAATATATGAATAATATGTCATCCATAGTCTCAAAAGCATAGATTCCAACTACATGCTCTTTCTAGATCGTTTTGGCTTAGTCATAATCCAGCTTAAGATTAACGGTGCAAATAATTTGTTATTTAAAAAAAGCTCCGAGAAAATCGTTGTCCTGTTATAAACGGCTCCTGAAATATAAGATTATTATATGTGTATTACGATGAAAATATTATATTACACGTGAACTTGTTTTATTTTGTGTTTAATTGATAATACCGTTATTTGAGACATTTTCTATATTAAGTGAAGTGTAGATTTAAATAAACTCAAGAAGCCTCAGCATAAACTTTTTTCACCGACACAATCTAACAAGACTTATAACTTATTTAAACAATAAATTTTTATCTTCGAAACAACTTATAACATTTTCGAAGATATAGGCGGGCAGTAAATTATCTACGATATCACATATATTTTTCGAGAAGACATTTGCTCCGAGAGATGGGACAGGATGGACCAAACACCCCTAATCGTGTTGGCTCGGCCCACAATTTATCACCACAGTCCGGTCAAAGATCGGAAGAGGACAGCCCAAAACCGTCTTTACCGCATCGCAATTCGCGGACGGCCTCCTCGCCCTCCCAATCGCCTTCCAGAACCCTCTCCGCTCGCCACCGTCGCCCCCTCCCGCGCCGCCCGCATCCGCCCGACCGGCGGCGAGCTAGGGCTTCCATCTCCGACGTGTCTCCTCCATGGGCTTCGACAACGACAGCGAGCAGGATCTCGTGGTCTATGGGACGCCGATCGAGCGGGAGGAGGACACCTCCGCCCGCAAGCGACGGGCCGTCGCCGAGGCCGGCCAGCTCCGCGCCCTCCCCGCCTGGAAGCAGGAGGTCTCTCTCTGCCTCCTCGGTTTGTCCTTATTTTTTTTTTGGTGTGGCCGTTACTGGTAGATTCGAGCTACAGGCACGAGCTTGCTCTTTTTTTTTTTTAGCATTTTTGTAGTCCGTTTTAGGGTTTTAAGAGCCATTGAACTTCTCGAGTGATGGTTTGATCCAGTCACATGGGACGCCCCATGTGCAGTTCAGTTTAGGGTTTAGGGTGGCTCACGTACGGAATATGTTCTATACATGTTCAAACTCCTTTCTTCGGTTCCTACATGTTGAGCTTCTATGTGCCATTGCCACAGAGTTATGTAGCAGACAATTTGCTTCAAGTATTAGTGATTTGCTTACTTAAATGTTGAGATGCTAATCGGTCTGCAGGTGAGGGATGAGGAAGGGCGAAGAAGATTTCATGGTGCATTTACTGGAGGTTTCTCAGCTGGTTATTACAATACCGTTGGCACAAAAGAGGGTTTGTTGTCTTAAGCTTGTAATTATGATATGAAAGGGTACCTGTGAATAACCAAGATTGTAATAAAACCAATATTGTTTACTGCAGGTTGGACTCCACAAACATTTACATCATCACGGAAAAATAGAAACGAGGTGAAAAAGCAAAGCATATACAGTTTTCTTGATGAGGAAGATATAAAGGTATATAATTATTTATATTGCTGTCATTATTTCTGGGAAAATAGTCCTTTTACAATTTGCAACAATGGCATCATGATTTTGTCCTTCAAATCAAGAAACCAAACTTGTGCTATTAAACATTTTGGCTTCTAAGATAAACACATGACATTGTAGTGGAGAAAACTAAGTAGATTAAAACACTTAAATATTTTTCACTTCTCCCTTTGACAGGTAAAATTGGGCTTGCAACAAAATTGCGCCTTGATTGACTGTATGGATGTTGGGTTCGGAAAATAGCAATATCATACCATTATATTATGCACCTTTATCTAACTACTAGCCAAATACCCGTATGTTGCAATGATCTAGAATAATTATATCATAAAATATCAACTTGAGAAAAAAATCTATATGATTCTAAATTGAACATCAATCTACATATAGTTCCATTAGAAACCACATGTGCAATCTATATAATTATCTATAGAAGATTCTTCAGGTAAACGAAACATGTATACATGCACATAAGATTCCATGGTGGTGGTGGTGGGATGGCAGACCCAACACCAACACCACAACCACTAGCTTTTTTATAATAGTAGAGAAATCATGTAACAGAAGAAAGTTCTTGCCATGAAACTTTACATTTAAAATTATTACATTCACATTGTCAGATTTAAGGTTTTGCTTGTTGAAACTGCCGAGGGGAAAACCTGTCCACACCACCTGGCTGAACCAACACTGCCGTGGACTCAATGTTGCAGTATGTTTTTGAGATATTTTATGCATAGTTATTAAGGTGGTAAAATGAGGCGAGGTGCTCGAGGACCACCTTACCTTTTAAGCGGTAAGACATAAGGCGAGGCGACACCTTACTCACATAGAAAATATAGGATTTAGGAAAATATATCAATAGATAAGTAGCAAATTCCAAATATCAATAACAATATAGCATGATAAAAGTAGCAATAGAACAATAGTAATATAGAAATGTAGCATAATAAAAGTAGCAAATAAGATCAACACCCCAAGTCCCCAACTATCCCATCTCTCAAATATCAATAGCCATCATCGAACTCATTGGGATTAGTAGTTGTATCATCTTGGGCACCGGTAGCTTCATCATTATCACTCACATCCACATCATCATATGGATCTTCCTCTGATTCCTCACGACATAATCGATATGACAATAAAACTACAACAATCAGAATATAAATCTACAGCAATAAAACTACAGCAGTGCAGCAATCAGCATATAAACTTATAAAGTATAACTATAGTTCCTCTTAACCACTATGACTATGGTAGTATGGTCTGACTCAATAAAACTGAGAGACAGAGACTACCTACTGAAATCGCAGAGCGCTAGAGCCTTGCTGATGGTCCTTGCTGCGCCGGCAGTGTTCTAGTAGGCGCTAGGCACTAGTCGGGCGTTGCCCGGGCGCCTAGCGCCTAAGGGCGCCTAGGTGGTGCCTAGGTATCAGCAACTCCAGCAAATCAACAGCAAGTCAGCATTACATGTTCGATAGAAACAGCAATCAAAACACAAGTTTTAGCAAAGTTTGAGCAAGACCCAATGCAAATCCTTGCCTCACAAACTGCAAATAAAGTCCTAAGGGGTGATTTAAGGTGATTTAAGTGTAGCGGAGGGCTAACACAATATGAAGCAAAACTTAGTCCTAGAGTTGGAAAGCATCTCTGATCTCTCTAGAAGAAGAGATGCCGTGAATGAGCCGCCGGATGGCATACCGCACGGACGGCACGCAATTCTCTAGGTCATCGTCCTTCTCAGCCTCCATCTACGACGGGCCATCACCATCTGTGGCTTCACTCTCCCCCTTCCGCGCACCCTTCTCCTACACCGTCTGCACCTGCCGAGACGCGTGGGACAGCGGCACAACGGCGAGCAGTGGCACAACGGCGAGCAGCGGCGACGGTGGGCGGATCCAAGCAAACCCTAGGCCTCTCTTGAACTCCCGAACGCGAACCGCACGCAGGTCCCCCTGTTTTTCTACATGTCCGATGTTTTTTTTCTCGTTGGTGCAGCTTGGGCGGGATCGGCGCCGCCTTGGCGGGATCGGCGATCGGCGCCGCGCCATGGTGCCTAGGCAGCGCGGTCAACCGCCTAGGCGTTGTGGTTGACTGCCTAGGCGCTTGGGTCGCCTAGCTCACTGCCCAGGGGCAAATCGCGGTGCCTGGCTGGCGCCTAGTGCCAAATGGGCACCTAGGCGGCGCCTAGGGCTGACTTTTAGAACACTGCGCGCCTGTCCTCGCCGCGTCGCGCCATGCTCGGCCTCGCCACGCAGCTCGCTCCATCTGTCACCTCTCTCATGATTGGAAGTCTGAGACACTGTGGAAACCCTAGTGGATGTGACTGGGCTTTGTGGGCCGCACGGGGCAAGGTGGTGGGACGCTTTGCCCCTCCCGGACCACCTTACCGCCTAGGCGACGCTAAGGTGACACTAAATCAATGCCTTAATAACTATGATTTTATGGTGCTTGAGATGTACTTAAGTACCTTCATGTTAATAAAATATCGATGCCTAAGAAGTTTTATTGTGGATGAAAAGTATTAGAGGTATGTCCACAGTAAAGCGATCAAAAGTTGACATTCTTTCAATTGAAGATACCTCTAGTACCTTTCAAGTTATCTTAGGCAGTTCTATTATGGTGGTCATGGCTCTCTTTATATAATGATGGAAAAATACATGCAGCAAACTGTGTGAAAATATCTGTCTGCAAATATATTGTTTGATATTTGCATTAAAAGCAGTGGTGCCTCTTTTAGTCTCTTACGAGGCCAATGCGAGACTTTGGAATGTAAATAGTCCAATAATAAATAGAGTTTATTTAAATAACTAGATTTTGATTTCATTATCTTTAAAATTTGTGCTGGATTGTTAGGGAAATGATGAGTCTATGAGCATGCAAAAGTTTATTCCATCTTTTCGTTAAGCGGTAGGTTCTAATTAATTAGCCTGTCTTGTGATGTATCTGTCTTTACTCTTAAATATAAATATACTTGCAGTAAAGGTATCTCTAGTGCTGCATCACATAAGCCAAAGATATTTATCCCTGCACTCCTGCAGTCCTTGCTGGTTCTTAAAAAGTAAATTAGTAAAACTTCACCAGGGTGTCCCCGTGCTTCTTGATTTGATATCATGTAAGCACTTGTTTAACTGGTCTGGACCTGCAAAATTGTCCTGAATGTCTGATTTAGCTATCTTCATATGGAGGGGATTTTTTTGACACAAATTTTTGCTACGAAATAGTGAATAAATGTATTAACAACTTAGGTACATTCGCAGGGTATGGGAGGTAACGCCTTGGAAACAACTCAGCAGTATGATACATTTGGTTCTACAGCTACAGAATATGCCCGAAAGCAAGCATCGAAGGAACAAAAAGAGAGGTTTGCATCTTTTTATCCTAATTTATTAATTGTATCACCAGCATAGCGTATAGTTTATCTTGGTGTCTGTTTTGCAATGTGATTAGCTTTACTGAAGAAATAGCCTCTTGATGTAGGACCACCCGACTCCTCTAAAATGAAAAACGACAAAACCTGCCATGTACACTTCTGTCTTCTCATATGCTTCATCTTAAAATCTAATTGGCTAGATGCATGTTAGTTTTGCAGTGTTGCTTGTTCTTTATCTTTTTAAGTTATTATAACTAGTCTTTTCGAGTCAAATACCACTGCAACTGTAGTATAATTGAATTTCTTTTGTCTTTACATGTTCATCCTTACATATCTACTTGCAGACCATCGGCTATACCTGGACCTATTCCTGATGAGCTAGTGGTCCCTGCTACAACCTCGATTGGTTTGTTATTCTCTGTTCTTTTATCATTAAAACCATGATGAGAATTGATGTGTGCAATTTGAAATGAAATAATAGAAATAAATAACTTTTCATCATTTTGCAGGAATGAAATTGCTAATGAAAATGGGCTGGCACCAAGGTCGTTCAATCAGAGATGCACATGCTGACTCCTTATATGGTATACATTTCATAGCGGGCTTTTAGATTTTGGTGTAAAACTGCTCTATTAAAGACCTGTTGTCTTAATTATCCTTTACATATAAATTCAGCCATTCGTGCCATAAGTGATGGCTATCGTTTGGTCTGAACTCACAAAATACATTTATGAATGGCCTGCTATATCAGAGTCCGAGTTCAAAATTATCTTTAATCCAGAAACATTATTTGTCCCAAATTGTTTTGTGCTTTCTGAAATGGTTCTGTATTCCCGAGTCTTTCTAAGTTGATAATCTTCAGTTATTTTTAAATATTTACTATTGATTGTGCAGAATCACGCAGGGAAGCTAGAAAAGCCTTTCTTGCACTCTCTGGTGTCAATAACGACTATGAAAAATTACAAATTGGTTCACACAAGTCTGGTAAGGATGAAAGTGTCAAAGGGTCATTTGAGGAGATACATGCCTCTGGAAATACCGCTGTAAGTAGGACAAGTGTTATATGGAAATATCAAATGAATACATTTCTCTGCTTGTCTTGTTACGTTGTATTTAATGGATATTTTTTCTGTCTTGAACTATCTTGTTGTGATCTTTCTATGTTGAAACCTTGCTGTCGGAGTTTATTACCAGCAATAATTATTCTGGGGTTATGCGTCTATAGCGAAGATCGATGGTAGTACAAGACAGTGAAGACATGGATTTAGATAGGTTCAGGCCCCTCTGGAGAGAATAATAATACCCTACGTCCTATTTGTGAATGTATATTGCTTGTACTTGATGATGATGTGGTTGTGTTGCGGTGTATGTTATGGATTACTATCTTATTCCTCGATGCCCCTTTGGAGGCTTCCTGGCCTCTCCTTATATATACAAGGAGGTAGGATTACAAGCTAGGTATCCTTGCTGAGTAGGTTAGGGACTCCTATCTATTTAAAACAGAAACTCTAGCTTTATCCGGAAGCAATCTAATCTTTCCTTACGCTTTACATCGTGCTATATTTGGTTCCTTTATGCGGTCAGCCTGGGCCATCCCCTGTTTAGGTGGCCGGATAGGCCCGTCTTGGTGATACCCGGGTCCCATATTCTTGACACCTGCAAGGTGTACTATGTTTTATAAGCACTGTTTCAGAATGTATACAGTAAACTACTACATGTTTTGTCTCTAATCAATACAAGATTTGTTCAGTTGGCCACATGGATTGGAAACAATATTAATTACTTGTTATTGTAAGTACTTAAAATTATAGTTTTTTGTTGCTCCTAAGAACTTACTGTTTTCTAAAATTTTGAATTAATTGTGCATATTTTATCTTGAAAACCATAAGTTATTGACACAACTTAGAAAATATGTAAAGTACTGAGGGAGTTGAGCTATTAACAATGTGTCATGGAACTGCTAACTTTTTTCCACACATATGGTTGCGTGGTACATTTACAATATTAATGAAGAATTTTTTTATTGATCTGCCTTATAATCCATAAATTTGTCAGGTGTATGTTCTTCATCCGAAGCAGGATTTGCATGGTTTAGGTTTTGACCCATTCAAGCACGCTCCTGAGTTTAAAGGTACCTTGGTCCTACAAGATACACACTAGGGCTCTGTCACTCATAGCATGAACTCACATTTTTTCCTTTTGTAGATAGGAAAAGATTGCAGAAGTCAGCCAGGGACCACAATAAAAGTGATGTTTCAATGAGGGGGAGTCTTCTGATTTCAAACTGTATGATACCGTCGTAGTTCTTCTGCATCTTCTTCTACTCCGTTGAATGTTTATATCAGGGGATCTGAGCCTAGCTCAGTCAGTAGGAGATTTTTGTGAATGCCCCCACCCCTCAACACCCAAGTCTGAGTCATCAACCCGAATTTGGGTTCCTCCAGGGTGTTCCTTTCTTTATTCTGTTCATATTTTTTAAATAGCTGGAAAATATAATCTATCTTGCATTTCTATCATCAGCAGGACAGTATGCTCCTGGCTTTGGGATTGGAGCACTTGAGGAGTTAGGTGTTGAAGATGAGGATATTTATGCCTCAGGTAATAGAATAATCATCAAGACTATTTAATACCACCTTGAATTAACATCGGAAATCTTGATGGGAACATACAACTGATTTTTGTGCATGAGTACTTACTGAAATGCAGTAGTGGGTTAATCTTTGTAATTGCATATTCAGCTGAATGAGGCTGTATGACCATTGATTTTCTTGCCTGGCTTTCTATTCTGACGCTGTACTCGTGTCTTTAGGTTTTGCTTATGAACATATGGAAGTTGATGTTGAGCCTTCAAAAACAGCCAGTGATGGTAATTACAAACTCGAAGACAGGAAAAGAGGGGTCTTCCTGTCTTTTAAAATTGCCTCAGGTTCTGAATACAAACTTGAAAGGTGATGCTTATCATTAATTATTTAATTCACATTATATATTTGTTTCCATTTTAATTCTTTAGCTTTATTTATCACCATACTTGCTAGAATATTGAATGAAAATGGACCCTCCTATTTTTTCTTTGCTTTCTGATTGTATAATTCTATCGAACCATGTTCTACAATTGTTTAGTTCAGTTAATATTTTTTATGCCAAATCGCTTGTTAAATCAGTTTTACATTAATCATGTCTACATAACATATTGTATAAATATGGGGCTGCAGTTACGAACATCT
This sequence comes from Zizania latifolia, assembly GCA_000418225.1. Lineage (NCBI taxonomy): Eukaryota > Viridiplantae > Streptophyta > Magnoliopsida > Poales > Poaceae > Zizania > Zizania latifolia. The sequence continues at coordinate 287,862 of KE372842.1, read as the reverse complement.
TGTCTCTTTAGACCTTTTAAAGCTATTGTGTATTCATATGCGTTAGCATGTAATGATAGTGTAAGCCCACAAATTATATGATCCACAAGAAGTAAACGGTAAATACCGCTGCTGCAGTTTTGATTGATTCAATTCTATATTTCACCCACTATATATGTACTTTCAGTGTCATTGTGGAGTTTAGATGGCATTTTGACTTTTCAGATTTGATCCTCCTGAGATCCCAACTGATTTTGATGGTCGCCACAAGTTTCAAACTCCAGTACAGGCTGTTAATAATATTTCTGATTTGGCTCCTCCTGAGGTTCCTCCTCCAGAAGACATTAGCTTGAGGTTATTGATTGAGGGTTGTGCCACTATGGTTGCTCGTTGTGGGAAACATATTGAGGATTTCTACAAAGAGAAAAGCAAAACAAATCCACAATTTATTTTCCTTAATGAAGGAGATGGCTGTAGCTACTACGCAAGGAAGTTATGGGAGTATCAGCAGAAATATATTGACCAACAAAGGCCTGATGCTACGAAGTCCAAGTCTTCTTCTGACAAATTGACTGCTGAGGATCGTGGAAAGATTCTTGGTGAAAAGCCCCTTGATAGAAGCACTAAATCGTCTAGCTCATCCTTTCCTGCAAACGAAGCAATTCAACTGCGGTCCAATCTTGGTGACACCTTTGTGAAACCGTTATCTCTTGTAAGTTTTTGAATTTTGTTGTTCACCATCTATTTGTTTCTTGCCTCATCAACTTTACAATGGTTATATTAATTACCTAAGCTTGGTGTTGTTACAAATGGACAATTTGTGTTTCAAAATAGGATGGCACACCCGAGTATCAAAAGCCTTTCAGGAATGATCCTGCAAAGCAGGCACGGTTTGAGCAGTTTCTTAAGGATAAATATGAAGGAGGCCTTCGGCCTGCAAACCTTATACCTGCAAGTAAAATGTCTGATGCTGACCGTGCCCGTGAAAGACTAGATTTTGAGGCTGCTGCTGAGACAATTGAGAAGGGCAAGGAAAAAAAGTCTATGGATCCTTTATCCGTGTTGGGTTTAACTGGAATAAATGAGCAACGATTTGTATCATCTACTGAATCAGAGGTATTTTACCTTATATTGGCCAATTAATAGTATCATTCTTTCATATATTGACCCTTGATAAATTAATCCAGAGATCTGTACCACCTCGAGATGAGAATTCAATGTATCCACGGAGGGACGAGTTTGAATGGAGACCCTCACCAATATTGTGCAAGCGCTTTGACATTGTTGATCCTTTCATGGGAAAGGTAAATATGAACGGTTCTATGTGGTTTGCTGTATATTTATTAACGATACCAGCCAGACAAACAACAAAAGAAAATATTGCGCAGAATAACTAAAAACATTTTGGGTGCTTAAAAACAGTAGGGACTAGGGACCAGGCCACCAGGGCTCCTTTTTATACAGCAAGCTCTTGTAATTTTTTTGTATAGAATAGAGTAAGAATCTGTTAAAGTTTCCCTTTGTTTTATGTTGTTTTTGCTGGAGACTGTTTTTCCTACTCGACTAACCTTATTGCACTGATCCAGTGTTACAAAAATCGGTGTTCGGTAGCTGCTCGGCCGGCCAAGGAGTATGGATTAATCGATTAATTGGGGGTTAACTGAATTAATTAGTCGAGAATTAATCGGTCGAGAATTTACTTAAGTATGGTTCTAGTCCTTCCGAGGGGCATTAAAAATCTTATGAATTGGTACCATTAAACAAACATACCCGGTTTGGCCCATGAGCACCCATGACCCATCATGGCGCAGCATGGGCTAGTGGCAAAAGGGGGGTGCGGCTAGGTTTATTCTTTGCTCTCTCATGCTCTCTCCTCCCACTATGTGTCTCCTCTCTTATCCTCACCTCGCCGCCACCACCGCCGCAAGCACGAAGCATATCCATAGCAAGTCAGTTTGCCATTGCCACAAGCATGTCCATACAATAATGAGTAGGAGTGACGCTGGCAGACCAGAGAAGGGCAGTGCCGGCATATCTGAGCGGGGCCGGTGCCAGTGGGTCTGAGCAAGCGGCAGCGTTGCCAGCAGATCTGAGCAGGTGGTGGGACGGGTGGATCTGAGCAGGCGGCGGTGTGAGGCCGGCGTGGGTGGCAATCACCAGATCTACTCAAGCGGCAGCCGGCAGGACAGCGCGAGGGGAACGCTGGTGCAAAGGAAAGAAGTGACCAACCCTAGTGCCTGCCTTTTATACAGCCGATTAATCGGCCCCACCGATTAATTAGGTTGACCACCGTTTAATCGGGTGGATCACCCGATTAAACGGCTGGCCGATTAATGTGCTGATTACACCTTAAATTAACTGCTATGCTGCGGATTACAAGTTAATCGGCCGATTAATTGGCTGATCGGCTGATTTTTACAACACTGCACTGATCAGAACATAGTATGGATATATAACACATTCTTATGTTATTTAATATTTAGCTACCATAAGCAAAACTGAATTTATGGCACTATCATATTTATAATATTGAATACATTTTCTTTTCTTTGGCAAGCTTTTCTCCATTTTGCCATGTGCAATGCTTCCTTCAAACCTGAATCATTTGGCTCCAAATGGAATTTCTTGTTGCCATGTTCTAAATAGCATTAATGAGACATGGGACACTGATCGTGTATTATACTATTATTTGTGTGCAGCCAATGCCTGTGCAAAGGCCAAGAAGCAAGATGGACACCCTTATCTTTATGTCAGATTCCACCAAGAAGACAAATGACATAGTGGAGAGTTCAAGTATTGAGCCACAGCATACTGCTGTGGCAGGAACAACAGAGGCAAAAGCAAAGGGGACTGCAACTGTGCCTGATATTGAGACCAGTAATATGCAGAGACCTGTTGATCTTTACAAGGTAACATGTCCTATAGACATTGTTAATGGTAACATTGGCCAGAAAGTCGGTTGGAATTAAGCTGTGTTAAAATGAATCGCATCTCATCACACCAAAAAAAATCTCTAGACTAAAAATGGTCTAAGAGCGTTTAAATTGGCTCCTAAGCAACACATCAGTTTGTTTTTCCACTAAACAAATGGATATATAATTGACTAGTGGTTTAGTATAATTTCGTGTACCATGTCTTGAAAAATTGGAATACTAGTTTATTCTAACATCTACTCCTTCCATTACACAATGTATCCCAAATTTTGCTCACATCAAAATTTCCATCACTAGGCATTCATTCTCTAAAAGCGGTTGAGTGGTATGTCCCATGTCATTAATAGTTCCGTAGATTCAGTGCACCCTTTTTCTCTCTAGTCATGTTGGGCTTGGACTTTAATTGTGAAACATAGGAAGTAAACCATTATACCATGTCACGTGCAGGCTGATAAATATGGTGAAGTGCCATGCCATTTGTCGGTGAAACAGTCTTTATATGGCATGGAATGTAGTCAATATTTTTCATTTTGTATAAGAACTGTCTATGTTGATTGTTGAAATGGCAAGAAATGGATGATAGTAGTTTTCTAAAAGAAGTAAAGAATTTTTTTTGTAAATATAGAAAATAGAGTAAATTTACACCACAGGGGCAACGATTTGAAATGTGTTCATCTAATTCATAGAACTTAAAATTGTTAATTTGAGTCACTAATCTTGATTTTCTTTCATTTCATTTATGATTTCATGTTTTTGGTAAAACTCTACTGTTGGAACTCTAATTATTTATTATCATGACACGGATGTTTCTTCTACTTTTCATATTTTACTACCAGAACTATAGAAGGACCAAATTATGTCTGTTACTTGGTATAGAATCTAAAAGCGGCACTGTCATGGGTATTGGGCCAGGCCCAGCCCAGCCCATGGGAACAACACCTGAGTGGGTATTGTAGCGTGAACAGTACCCACAGGGTACTGTAGCAAAATTAGAGATTTGCTAGTTTCAAAAGTAAGATTAGAATAAATCAGATCGAGCCCTTAAAAGGTAAGATTAGATTAGATTAGATTGAGTATTAGTTCCATCTATATAAGGATGAGTTGTATTTTTATTTAGGGAAAAGCAAGAAATAATTTAATCTAATCTCTCCTTAATGTTCCTCTCCTCAACCTAAGTATACCTCTCATCCCCAGCAGCTGCTGTCACCTAGCTATTCTCCCGGTGGTGTTTATAAGTTTATCCCATCATGGTTTCAGCCCATGACAGGCACTCACATTCTGTAATAGGTGTTTGAGCTTCAGCTACCACATTAATCCTTCAAATCATTTCATTCTTAGAAGAGCTTAAGTCTTTTGAGAATTTTGCTGCTCCAAAAATGGACATTTGTTGTTCTCTGAAAAATGATTAGGGTACACTAGAGGGTCTTGACAATGTATTTGTTGTTGCATGCAGGCTATCTTTTCTGACGACTCAGATGATGATATGGATGAACCTGTTATTACGGAACCAGTGGATCCAGTGAAGACCAGTGAAGGTGCTAATATGGTTCTCAATCGTCTTGTTGCTGAGGATTTCCTAGAATCGTTGGGTAAAGAACTGGGGTTGGATGTTCCACCAGAAAAGCCCACTCTGCCCAATGTCTTATTTAGATCGGAAACTCTTCCAATAGCTAATGCAGCTGTCATGTCTAGAAATGGAAAGGCAACTACTTGCCAGGAAGTGGAGAAGGAGAGTTCTCTTGACAAGGCAGAAGTTGCCAATGCCAGTGCAGATGCTCCTTCAGGCAATGATGAAAAGTTGGATTTGAAATATGAGAAGCATGAGCTTAGGACTAAGAAAAGCAGGTCACACTCTTCGCATCATCAAATCCAAAGTGGTAGTCCAGCTTCAGATTCAACCACTGATCAGCATAGGAGTAGGAAACGAAGATCACATCATCAAATCTGTAGTGGAACTCCAGATTCTGATTCTTCTATTGAACATCATAGGAGCAAGAAGAGAAAGTCACACTCAAGGCATAGAACACGGAGGAGTAGAAGTCCTTATGCTGATTCTTCCAGTGACAGCCAACATAATAAGAGAAAACGCTGTGAAAAAAGGCATCACCGGACTCGCACTCCTGATACTGATTCTAGTGATCATGAACACAAGGAAAGATATAAATCCAGTAGTAGAAGATCATCTGATAAAGACAGAACTAGAAGGCGTTCGAGACACCACAAACACTGAGGAAAAGATCCCACAGAACATTCATTAATGGCAGCTACAAGAAAGGGATAACCGTTGGGAGGGCAATGTTAGTTAAGAGGAATAATTCCATTGTCATGGAAATTCAGGTTAAATATTGGGGGAACAGATATGTCAAGGTACATATTCTTAGTAAGTGCTTTACACCAATTTTATCTTGATAGTTTTTTTCTGTCCTAATTCTTTGGTGCAACCTTGTTTCTCATCTGCAATGTAGTGCATTACTCATGTTCACAAATTAGCAGAGTCACTTGGTGTCCTTTGTGCATGCATGTGCAAGCATACCTCAGTACATATACTAAGGATTGATCTCACTTAACAGTAAGTCTATAGGATGGTGTTGCTGCTCTATGTAGAATTTGAAACTTGCCTTATGTAATGAATTTCTGTTTCTCCTTAATTAAAAGATATGCTAGTATTTTCCATATTCTCCAAAAAGAAAAGCTATAGATGGAGACTTGTGAATAGATCATGTTTTGCTGGATGAGCAAGTTCTGTTCTTTATTTTATATCCGTGAAACTGTTCGAGGTGTTAAAAGTTAAAATTCATTTGTCTGAAGGGCTGGCGGACAGTACCAATTGCTTGTTACTCCCCAACCCGTGCTGAGTTTGGCACTTGGTTAGTTTGAAATTTTAGTTGTGATAGACAGTATTTCTTTAAATAAAGATATCATAATTTGTTAGAATTTCTCTTCTTAGCTCTGCCATTGAATTTGATGATCAGTTGTTTTTTTTGTTTCCTTGCCTTGTGAAGCTCATTCTCTGGTTCCATTTCTAATAATATGCATTTAATAATTACTATTTAGCTAATTATGTGGTAGTTCTGTTTAGAAAATAAAGATGAATGTATAACAGTCCCTTGTTTGTGGCAGTTCTGTTTAGGAAATAATATGCATTTAATAATTTTGTTGCAGTTCCATGTTTATATTATGAAGTCACAACTATCAAACGGACCACCAAAATTGCCTGGAAGCTTCCTAGTTCTTACAAGATAGGGCTGCGAGTTCTTGTTCTGTGGATGTTTTGGATGTTACTGTTGTCATCATGTCTGGACCTCTTATTTTTTGTCTTGTTATACATGCATCTTTAACGACGCCCTCTTAAGGAGGATCCTGTAAAACCTAGATAATCATACGTAAATAGCACATCGGACTGTCAGAAATTCATGTGATTATGTTCTAGAGCCTTTGGAAGGTTCTAATTTTGCCCCTTTTTCATGGTTTCTGTTCATCTAGATGTTTGGGCTAGCTATCAAAATGTATTGACACATTTTTTCTTTAGTTTTTACTTTTTTGCTTTCAATGCCTTTACATGTCTCATTTTCTCACTTCCCTTTTTTCCTCTCCCCACTTTGTGGCTTTGTGCCTCAGTTGTAATTGAAATTTGAAAGTTTTTTCAGTCGTTTATAGACACAAATATTCGTATGAAGATTTAGTTTAAAGACTATTTGTAAAAATTGTAACTATTTGAAGCAGCTAATATTCCACATCGATCGAGCTTAGCTAGACCGCTATGGTAGCCAGTGGCGGAGACACCAGGGGGCAAGGGGGCGCCCCCCGCCCCCACTACTTGGCCAGAGTATACATTAATATTGACATATTGTACATGCAATAACTCTACGAGCTAGTGATGAAAGATGACTAAGATGATCATGCCGATGCTAGGGCTGGGTACGGACCCCTGAACCTGGATAACTTGCTTGCGCCATGCTCTTTGCTCGCAACCTCGGCGGTACCATGAATTCTTGGAGCAGACGACCTCGGCAGAGCCCTGCACCCCAGCTTGGTCTCTCTGACCGGCATCGTTTTGCTGTTTTGCCGCCCCGCCCCGTCCCGTCCCCCCTTCCACCTGCCCCTGCCTGCCTCGCGCTGCCCTGTCTTGCGCCGCCTCGTCCTACCCTGCTCGGAGCTGCTTCGCTCTGCCGTCTCACCTCACGTCCTGACACTCGTCTCGCCTCATGTCCTGACACTCGTTAAGACCTGTACCTGAATAGCAAATCAATTTATACCCACATCTATCAAGTTTACGAGGATCCGATGTATCTATGCAAACCGGGTGGCATGAGGCAGCCGTGAGTGACAGTGAGAATCAAAAGAGGTCAAAAGAGGTAGTAAGTGGTCTAGCTTTAATACAGGGCTTCGATCCGATAGATCCGCCATGCTCTACTCGGAGCCGCTTCGCCCTGTGTCGTCTCGCCTCACGTCGTGAGGCTCGTTTAGACCCAGACCTAAATAGCTCTACGGATTTAAAAAATCAATTTGTACCCACACCTACCGGGTTTATGGAGACCCGATGTATCACGGCAAACCCGGTGGTAGGAGGCAACAGTGAGACTGGTCCAGCTTTAATACGGGGTCTCGATTTGATAGATCCGCGGGTTAAAAATTAAGAGAAAATTCTGTATATGCCACTGAAAGTTCACTAGTTTTCATATATGTCACTGAAAATTTGCTGTTTTCATATACGTCATTGCTTTATTTTTTTGTCTATATATATCACTACCGTCAGTTTTTTTAAATGCCAAAACTGCCCTCAGCTCACAAAGCTAGCTAGCTTGCTTTGCTCTCGGTCGGTCTCAGTTGCGCTGGATTGAATAAGTGATGGGTATGTGCATGCTAGCCGGAACGAGTGCTAGCTGATCACAGAGCTTAAATCATTCTTAATTTTTAGTGAGCTAAGGACAGTTTTGGCATTTAGAAAAATTAACGTTGAAACTAACTGCAATGACATACATAGACACAAAAAATTAAAGTTGTGACATATATAGGAACAACAAGTTTTCAGTGACATATATGAGAACTGGTAAATTTTTAGTGGCATATATTGATTTTTCTCAAAAACTAAACCTAAACCTGATTTCAACGGAGTGAATACCCGGCCCATTGGGTATATCATTTTATATAGAGTAGACTTAGCCACTACATTACAATGCTCCCTACATGCGCTGGTGCTTGCTAGATTCGGTTTCAGACGATCCACCACATGATAGCACACATGGTGTTCACTGTTCATCAATGTTGAATCAATCTAGACCGTTCATTTTGAATCGTCGTGTGGGAAAGCACGCGTGGCTAGCCAGGGAAGCCTTGCGCTGCCTCGGCCATGCCCGTGTGTCGCCTCCAACTCACCACGTCACATAATCCTGTACCGTCCAACTCACAGAGAATTAGGGATGGCAATCGTGCCCGATTGTCTACTTATCCACGAGTAAAAATCCTATTAGGGTCGAGTTTGTTCTAAATTCTATACCCATAGGTATGATATCGGGTCAAAAACCATACCTGACGGGTAAACGAGTATGGATATAGGTATTCACTACCCATACTCGCTTCACCCGTTTAACATAATATATAAACAAAGTATAAACCCTAACCCTAACAACCCTCCCACACCCCTCCCAGCTGCCACCCTCCTCCACTCCTATTCCCTAGCCACCCTCTTCCTCCCCCATCCCGCGCCGCCCCTCCCCCTCCCTATTTGGCGGTGGTCCCTCTCCACATCACCAGAGCCTCTGCTCCACCTCCTCCTTCCTACCAGCGTCCCACGACGCCCCTCCCCCTGTCGGCGTTCTGCGTCGCCCCCCCGCCCTGCGCCGAAGTCCCGTGCCCAGAATACCAGATCCGTCGCCTAGATCTAACGTCGGCCGCTGGCTCTGGCTGCGTCCCTCTCCGTCCCCCTGTCGGCATTTCGCGTCGTCGACCCCTCCTCCTGTCGACGTCTCACACCGCTCCCCCGCCCTGCGTCGGAGTCCCGCGCTTAGAGTATAGCGATGGATCTGATGCCGACCGACAACCCCTACATCACACCAGCCATCGGAACTTTGATGTTTATTTCTGTTACTGAACAGCTGAAGTGTTGATTGTTGAATACTGAATTTTGTGTTTGCTGCCCGTTTGCTGCTGATGCTATGGTTGAATTGTGTGTTTGCTATTGATGCTATCTGTTCACGGGTAAATGAGTATACCAGCAGGTATATGGCGTTCGCGGGTATCGAGTATGGGTACGAGTTTTTATCCGTCATAGGTAATGGGTTTGGTTTCGAGTACAGGTATAGATATGCATTATCCGTACCTGTGGCACCCGATTGCCATCCTACGGACAATCCCACGACGCCACGTCACATACAATCCCACGACGCCACGTCAAAGACAATCCACCAAATTCTCTCCAATCCCGAGAAGACACCGCCGCCTCGCTCTGCGGCGGCCGGCGGTCGCCGCCGCTTTCCTCCTACTAAGCCCCCCGCCATGTCCAGCTCATCCTCCTCCGCCACCCTCGCACTGCGAGCCACCAAGCCGTCCTTCAGCGCCCATTCGTCTTATCGCCAGTACCACCACTGTGACGATAGGGACCGTCATCATCAGGAGCTCCTCCCGCGGAACCCTTGTGTCGCTCCTCGCTTTCTGCTCGATGGGT
>KE372842.1:266955-278138 GCA_000418225.1 Zizania latifolia | reverse complement strand
GCGGCGGCGGCGGCAGTGGCGGAAGGTCCATTGTTGGGCACGTTTCTTGGAGATTGGAGCCCTGGGGGTGTCTCTGCAGCAGTCATGGCCCTGGAAGGTCGGATCTTGGAGGCGTTTGCCGGCGATTGGAGGCGCGCCAGTGCCGTTGCGGCGCTCCGTCAGTGGAAGGTTGGATCTTGGCGCGAACTGTGGACGGCGGGATGCGCCGAGGCTGGTGGGGAGGGATTGTCATCGGAGGCAGGGTGCAGAAAGCGATTACTATGATGAAGACGAATATAGTGGCCAGCATAGGGAGAGGAGGAATTTGAATGAGAGACATAGTAGGTCTGGGGATTCTGACCGGAGGAGGTGGGAGCAGAGGGACCACTACCATGATGATGATACTGGATTCAGGCGACAAAATGATAGGAGTGAAGGGAGAGGTAGGAGAGAGTATGAATTTGATGATGCAGTTGCCAGGAGGGGAGTTAGAGCTGGAAGGTATGGTGAGGATGACAGGCATTATGATCATAGAAGAGAAAGGAGGAATTTTGAATATGAGGATGCAGTTGATGTCAGGAGAGAAGGAGCTGGTAGGTACAGGGAGAATAACCAAAGATCTGATTGGAGAAAAGAAAGGAGGGATTTTGAAGTCAACGATGAGGTTGATGCAAGTAGAGAAGAGAGGCATCGTAGCATTGATGATCAAAGATATGTTGCACAACATCAGTGGAGAAGTGATGATAGAGAGGATGATGGTGTTTTATTGTTGGGATCACGTCGTTGTCATGATGAAGATTATGCATATGATGATCTGGATGTTGCTGAGAGGAGATACTACTCTAGGGGGAGGTCCCAGAAGTCTGCAAGAGCATATGCATTGCACGAGTATGATTCAAAGAGGGCTTCGAGCTCAAGGAACACAATTGATACAAGGTTTGTAAGAACTGAGGAGAATACAGCTTCAAGTGTGCGGTGGCATGATAATGTAGATAGACGAGCTGAGCAGACTTACGAAGAGAGAGGCCAAGGATATTCTTCCTCCATTGGTTGGTCAAATGACAACAAACATGATTTTAGCCATGACGATGCACAGCTTACCAGAGTAAGAGATTCTAGAACAGGAATGAGAGATGTCAAGGTTATAACTGAGGATGATACAAATTTGTGCTCCAGTTCAAAGAACTCGTCAATTTTGAACCACCATAGCACTGTAGATCATCAATCAACAGCACGAAAGGATGACCCAAGGAATAGGGCACAGAAAATAATGGAGCTGTCAGAAGTCAGAGTTACCAACACTGAACATGATTCAATAATGCAGAGTTATCACCTGGAAGATAGAGGAAAATACACTGAAAATAGGTCATCTTCTCTTCAAAGTTCTGTAAAGATGGCTAATGACAGTAGAAGACAACTTGATCAACATGATGAGGTGGATCAGCAGGTTATCGGACTCACTGACTCAAGGAGAGGGTCAGAAATGCTCACAGATATAAGAATCGATAGTTGTCACGATGATAGCAGGACCTCTCTAACACAGAGAAATTATGATGAAGTGAACCAGATGGATATTGATGACAGATCCACTTCTGTGCACAACATAATTCATATTACAAGAGACAACAAGAGGTATGTAAACGAGCAGGTAATACATGAAACAGACATAGATGTGCAGAATATTACGAATATTGATGTTTCCAAGGTTCATGCTAGTGATATTTCTGTGTCAAGGAATTCACAGAATCATTTGGAAACTATGTCTGTTGCGAGCCTGCCTCTGAGTGCGAGCCTAGTTGATGGGGCAAATAACCAGCAAGAACAAATACATGCTAGTAGTACTCCCATGGTTATGGATCTACAAAGTCATCCAGAGGCTGGATTGTACGGTCAGGTTCACTCGACTTCATGTACTGATATCATTGACACAACAATGGAGAAGCATGAACAAGTTGAATTTACTAAGGCTTGTACTAACAATGCTGCTATAGCAAGTACTTCTGAAAGTCATGTCCAAATAACAATAGATGATCAACTTCAGTCAAATTCAGCTGTAAATATTATTGGCAGTGTTCAAGAACAGATTGATCTTACTAAAATCCATACTAGTGACTCCACGGTTATTAGCAGTTCCCATGGTCTTGATACTAGAAGCGACAGTCAAGTTAGTAGAACTTCAGATACAAATTCTGTTAACAGGACAAGGAACAGCCAAGGTAAGACTGACCAGCAAATGAGTCAAGTTTCAAGTATAGACAGAAATGATCTAGCAAGATCCAAATTTTATGAATCCTCTCAGGTGTCCCAAGAAAGGCTAGCAAGATTGAAAAAGAGAGAGACTGATGCAACACAACATGGGTTTGAACTGGCACCAGGCTGGGTCAAGCAGGATCTCTGATGACACAGATATTCCTCGTTTGGAGATGGAGAGGACTGAAGATGGATCGTCTGTGGTTACTGCAGACGAGGAGAAAAGACCAATGATAATGGGAAGCAGTGAACAAGAAGTAAGGAGTGAAACTACTGCAGGAAGAGATATACCAAGTGGTTCCAATGCAAGACAATCTGTGAATGAGAGCTTGTTAGAATCAGCTGCTCAATTACAGAAATCATCTACATTTCATGTTGGGCAGTTTGTTGGCAAGGTCCACAAAGGAGTCTCAGATGCAGATACTACTTTAACAAGGCAAAAGGACAAGTCCATAATGGAAGGTACAACAAGATCCTCATCTAAGTCTAGAATGAGGGGACCATCAGATGAGATGTGGGGTGTCCAAAGTGCTACTTCTCAAGAGACCTTCAAGACAGTCGATAAGGAGGAAAGTTCCTCAGTTGATGGAGCTACTACCTTGGCTTCTCAGACACCCAATAATGAAACTGCTATTGCTAGAAAAGTTCACAGGTCACTCTGGGCTTATGTTGCAGATATAATCCGTCTTGGTTGATTCAACATGGTGAATCTCATGATTCTAACAGCAACAGATCAGTTAAGAAAAGTTCGTCCAGTAATTCTCAGAATACCGAAGGCTGGCTTTCTAGTCAGGAGCATGATAATGAAGGTATACAGAAGAAAAATGGAAGTTCTAAACCGAAAGATCAGTATCTGATGAAGTCGCACACTGGAGAATCAAAATCTAGAGTAGCTTCATCACTAAAGGAAGAAAGCTTGCCAACTGGTTCACAAGTTATGCAAACATCAGAAGCTGGCAATGTACCTCAAGTAGGTAGATTTAAAGAAGACTTTGTAAGCAGAAGTTCCAAAGATGATGCACACATGACACAAGACAGAGCAAACCAATCTGGTGTGGCTGCATCACCGAAACAGTATGTCATTGGAAACTTTTCTGAGGATAGCACACCAACTTTGGTAGATGTTATGGTAGAACACTTGGCTGAACATGAAGCTGCTACTTCATCCATGATCATAACAAGGGGTTCTGCTGACAATAACACTGGCAAAGGAGTTATTGCTAGCACATCTTCGATGTCCATCAACACACAGAGAGTTGGTCAGACTGCTGGTTCACATGACTGGAGATATGATCCTTCAGGTGCTATAACTCCTTACCGTCATCCTCAAACCCAGGTAATGATGCCTCATGAGGATACCTCAGCTATTATCGTAGAACCACAAGAGTTGCCTAGTAGTGGATCCACAAGGTTTGAAGAGAAGATTGTTGTAGAAGAGGCTCCTGAAGTTGTCAGAACTGAAGGGAAAGATGCTGAGTTGAAGAGGAGAAAGTTTCAGAGAAATAAACAGGTAATGAAGGAGACATTTGACGAATGGGAGGAAGCATACCAGCGTGATGCTGAACAGAGAAAGACTGATGAGTTATTCATGAGGGAAGCCTTGCATGAAGCTCAGAGGGCTGCAGATATATGGGAGGTGCCAGTAGGAGCAGTGCTAGTACAGAATGGAGAAGTTATTGCACGTGGCTGTAATCTGTTAGTATAATCATATCCTGTAGCTAACTGTAGGTTGAGTGAGATCATTTTTCTTATGATCTATTTTTGTTGTGTTCAGAGTTGAAGATCTCAGGGATTCAACTGCACATGCAGAAATTATTTGCATTAGAGAAGCTTCTAAAAAACTTAAGACACAGCGCCTAGCGGTATTATTTTTTATATCCAGTGTTTTTTTCTGGTTAAGTATCAAATATCAAGTCCCCTCCTCTTAGAGCAACTCCAACTCCAAGAGAGTTTCTATAATCAGTCTCCTATATTCTTGTATAGAGAACAATCCTAATTCCTAATTCTAACACTACCTAAAAATCAGTCAATCTACAACAATATCCTTATAATCTCAATTCCTATATTTTAAACAATATTATAGGAGATTAGAAAGGGAGTTCTTACTTTTGAGAAAAAGGAGAGGTGATATAGAGGGTCACTTAGGATAGGGAATTATTTAGGAATACTGTTGAAGCACGATTTTTTTTTCTAAAATACCTAAATTTAATTTTAGGAAATTAGATAAGAGTACTGTTGAAAATGCTTTCCATTTTCGGTATTATGCTATATTTTTTTCAGATGAAATATAATCACAAATAGGTATTTGGTATTGAAGATAGATAATTGATAGCCCATAAATACTTACATTCACTAGTTATCGTGTACTTTCAAATTTGCCTTTTCCCTTAGGCTTTGATCAATGAACTTCCCATGATTTAGGTCAGATAATATTGTTTTTAAAATAGTGATAATTGTGGCTTTTCTGCCCACAAAGTGGTAAGCATAAGCTATCCTTTTGTGAGGATTGAGACCTTTTTAAATGAAACTTTGCCTATAATTTATGATTCTGAAATGAATTTACTTTTCTATGGGTCCTCTTCTTTAGAAAAATTTATTGATCAAATTTATTTCAGGATACAACACTTTATGTTACTCTGGAGCCTTGTGCCATGTGCGCTGGTGCTATTCTTCAAGCTAGAGTTGATACTGTGGTATGGGGTGCCCCAAACAAGCTTCTTGGAGCCGATGGAAGCTGGGTTAGGTATGGATATGCCATGATGTGAAATTTCACAATGAATCATTGTTGAAGTTCCTTCTCAAATTATTCTAATGATTCAAAATCTTGAGATAGTGTTACGCTTCAGATGATAGCTAGTCATATGAGAAATAACCCAATATATCTTTTGAACTGGTGCAACATCTGTCTGTCCTGCAATTTGGTGTGGTTTAATGGGCTCATATGGCCTCCTATTCTTCTAGAGTCAATTGTGCTGACTGTATTTTCCTGAAATTACTTTTATTTGATTTGCTAGGCCAAATGTTAACGTCACCACATGATTTTTTTCTTGTGGCGAACTGCCTGCAAAACATCAGCTGGGATTACAATTCCACCAACCATAAGCTGACTCGTATTATGGTATAGGTGATTGTATGCAGATTTGTGAAAGTAATTACAGGTTAAAATGGCATTTCTCCTTTTTTTTCTAATAAAAAACATCTGGTACACTGAAAGCTAGCATTTGTGTGCTTGTTTTATCAAAAGGCGGGTTCAATGATAGTTAGATGCCATATGTAAGTCAGTTAAAATGGTGAAGCTTGTTTTCCCAATGCATTATGCTCCTAGCTGCTTGCATAGGTAATCCTGTTATATTTCATTTGTAACATCATGAATTGAAAGTGAAAGCCTTTATTTTCCACTTGTCCAAGCAATTAAAGAATTAACATATAAGTTTTGACTATTCCGCATAAAACCTTATTAATATATATTTTGTATTATTTAGAAAGAGTATCTAAAAATGACTGCAAGGGTTATACAAAGGATTGTAGGAGAGACCCCTATGATCAGGGCTGGCCTTGAGGGGCGGCAAGCGGGGCGGCCGCCTTAGGCCACCAAAATGTAGGGCCCCTCCCTGAACATGACCATGAAGCATAACAGACCAAGTTTCAGGTATTGGACCATGAGTTGTCACATAGCAATCCGCAGGTCAGTGGGTTCCTTGTCTTCTTCGTAGGCCTGCTCCTTAGGTCCAGTACTTGATTAGCAAACAACCATCGAGGCCTTCGGTTGTGCCTAGCTAAGCTTAGGCTAGCATGTTTCTTTAGTTGGCCACTCGATCGCCCATCTAGCTAGGCTTTGCTGTCGACCGTCGGTCACTTGAGACCTATGTCCTAAGTCCTAATAACGATTCATGTTCCTGTCGATCCGTTCAAGAAGATACCTCCTAGCATTGGTGGCTGGCAATTCAGTTGATTGCACGGATGTAGTATCTAGGACTGAGGGCACAGCAACATATTGGATATCATTGGGATTTGCGATTACTTTCGTGTTTGCAATTGATATATAAATATTTTGAGGTTTATGTTTAATGGCCCCTATTTTTAGTTTCGTCCCACGCTACTGAAATGTGAGCACCGGCCCTGCCTAAGATACATGTTGAAATGAAAGAAAGAAGAGTTATTTACATGTTATATATCCTCCCTAAGTTGTAGGAACTATAATTTGACATTCCAGTTGAGAAAATAATATTCTGAACTACAGGCAGTTCTGTGGGATGTAGAATTTTAAGTAGACTGAATCATGCATAAGAACTTCAGATGATGACAGAAACTTCCTAGTCCTAAATGTCAACTGTTTGTTTGTATGTTTTACTTTTATAGGCTTTTCCCTGGTGATGGTCAAAGAAGCACTTTGGATTCAGCAAACCGGAACCAGGCTTCTGGACCTGTCCACCCTTTCCATCCAAAGATATCCATAAGGCGTGGAGTTCTCTCCAATCAGTGCTCAGAGATAATGCAGCAATTCTTCCATTTGAGGAAGAAGAAGAAACAAAGGCCAGAGTCACCACCTCATGCACGCCTCCCAGGACACAACCATCCAGTCAAGTTCTTCACTAAGATGCACCACATGTTTGGCACAATCTTCTGTATGTAGAACAGCATTTCCTTCTGTTTTTCAATGGTGTGAGTTAGACTTGTGGTGTTAAGTCCTCTTTTCAGGTGCGTGTAAGTGTGATCTCCTTTTCTTTTGTCCTACTCCGGACTTCAAAATGATCTCTTTTTTGCACTGAGAGTGTTCTGTAATGTGAGCTGGGAGGTAATTTTTGCCGTCTCCATGTGGCTGGTTATGATGTAGTTGGTATTCTACTCTGTAAGCACTAATTCTGTGTAGTTGTTGTTTACTCTCTTTTTCTATAACAGAAGAACGAAATAAAATGTGAATAAAAGGCCAAATTTCGCAGTAGATTGTTGATTCAGCTGAGTTGTTTCAATATTTTGTCGCATCTTGGCTGACCACTGATTTTGAATTTTAGAAGTTGATTTCATCATTGCAACTTCGGCTTTTAAACCCCAAGCTTAGCAAGAAGAGCCTCAAATAATTATAGGGTATTTTTGGTTTAGCTGTGAGCTATAGGAAAGCTGTTGTAAGCTGTGAATAAGTTAAAAACTGTTTTGGTTATAAAATAGCTGTAAAACTATGCCAAAAATTGTCTATAATGCCCCTAAAGGCATGTGAAATTGACATTGATTCACATGTAAATGAGCATAACTGTAGAAACCTGTTTACATCTGCTTGTGGGCTATACTTATACCAACTCAGTTTGGTGTTTAATCCGAGCATGGTTACACATTGACTTTTAACTGCCGGGTGCTTGCACAACCTTCCTAGAGGATTGGTGGTTGAAAACGAGGTGTGTCTTCCAGAAGTCCTTGAGGAATGCTTTCGATTCTTTGTTTGGCTTGGTTTGCTAGCGTATTTGGAAAGAGAGAAACAACATGATTTTTCAACATAACCAAAGGACGCCAATTCAACTGCTAGGCGACATAAAAGATCTTTTAGTTTGGAAAGAGGCTGGGGTGTTTAGAGCAAGCTCAGAGTTTTCGCTTGTCTGATGTAACTCTTCCCTTTGTGTTTTGAGCCCTTTGGGGACGTGCCGTGTGTTTTTCTTCTTCTTCGGTAGCCTCGGTAGCCTCTTGCCGATGTAAATTTTTTGTATTTTCTTTTTTCTTCATCTTAATAAAATCTGGTTGGCCTCTTAATCCAACCCGGCCATAATGAGCATTTTGGAAAGCTAAACTTAATTTTTTTAAAGTATTGTATTCATTACAAACATATGGTTCATACAAGTAGAAAGTTAGATTATTACAAAAGTCATATGGTTCATAATGATGTTGTCCATCAACATACCTATCTCCCACTCGCAGTAACCAAAACATCAATTATCCTACTACAAATGGTATTTATGATATCCTTATTCTCCCTCTCTAGACTATCATCTCCTTATGTTTGTGCTGTTGCACATGACGCTTCTGTTAGATATTCCTCATCTACATTCCATCTATCAAAATCCTTATCATGCAAGTTGCTATTACGAATAAAATTATACAACGCCATGCAAACAAGAATGATATGCTTCTGAGTACGAGGAGAGAAACTTAGCATAGCCTTCAATATATGCCACTTTTGCTTCAGAACTCTGAACGCAGGCTCAATGATATTCAAAGGGATGAATGTAAAGAATTGAACACCTCGTACTTCCCTTAAGGTGGACGCCCACAATGAAGTTGAAATTCTGATAGATGGTATGTACTTTCTTTGAAAGGGGTAAGGTATCCAATTTGGTTTGGATAACCGGAGTTCATGAGGTAATGCTTTCCTAAAAACAAAAGCAATAATTTAGCATAGGCAAATAATAATGGAATTATTTGTAAGCTAGATTAATATTTTATACCTTTAGGAGGCATGGGAAGTACCGAAAAATTTGCTAATGCATGATTGAGGATCCTAGTATCATGTGTAGAGCCTGGCCAATCAGCAACAGCAAAGGTAAAACTCATGTCAAAGTCACATTCGGCAATCACATTCTAAGATGTATATCTATGCCTACATGTGTGGTTAACCACATTCTCCGTAGGCACTGAAACTGGAACATGTGAACCATCTATAGTTCTAATAGTGCCTTTAAAATAAGGCCAGAAACAATCTCTTTTAACCTTTTCATGGTCAATATTAAAAGTAGGATCTCTTGGTTTGATATTGTCTTTGCTAACTTGCGCAAACAATTTAGTACTTCGTGGGACTTGATGTGAATTGTCCAGAGTGACCGTGTAAAACAATTTCCAGCTTGTAAAAATGCTTGGGGTCCTCCCACGATCTATAAGAACATGGTCAATAACTCAATTGATGAAACATTATTAGTTGACTTTAAACCGTATGTAGAGACAAGTAAATTATGAAGTACCATGAAAACCTAAGTGCTCATCCGAAACATTTTATAAAAATATCTAGGACGATCAAAGCACCTCATGACCCATTAAAGTCTGCGAAAGTTCAGCTAGAAGTAGTAGTCCCTTGTGACCTGTTTTGGTCAACACTTATATGCTCACATCCATCTACACAATATATTAAAAATTATTATTCATGGCAACAAGAACATATCAATTATTATAATAGAAATAACACGCTCAAGGAAGCACAAATATTCTTGGCAGCAAGAACACAACAAATCTAGCGCATAATAATGGTTCTGAACATAAGTAAATAATGGTTTACAACACAAACACATAATGGTTCTCAACATAGGAAACTAATTGTTCACAACTCCACACTTGAAATAGATAACTGAAATATGGTCCTAAATGTGCTTCATCATCTCTTTTTCATGTTCCCTCTCAAGCAAATTATGATGGAATTGTGCCCAAGAAAATTCTGGGGGAACCGGAAGTTCCGGCTTCAGCCGGAAGTTCCGAGTTCTGGAGCATCCGGAATATCCGATGGGATCGGAAGTTTCGGGCCAGCCCCAGGGTTCGGTCTTCTGGATGAACCGGAAGTTCTAGATGTAGCTGGAAGTTCCGGGTTCTGGACGAACCGGAGGTTCCAGTTGAACCGGAAGTTCCGGGTCGGAATTAATTCGATACAGAAGGTCTGTTTCGGAAGTTCCGGCTGTAACCGGAAGTTTCGGCTGTAACCGGAAGTTCTGGGTTAGGAATTAATTCGATACAGAAGGTCTGTTTCAGAAGTTCCGGCTGTAACCGGAGGTTCCGGACCCGAATTAATTCGATACAGAAGGGTAATTTCGGAAGTTCCGGATAGGATCCGGAAGTTCCGATGACCGGAAGTTTCGGCTATAGCTAGAAGTTCTGGGGTGCGCAGATTAGATCTGTTGGGATTTTAATTCGGATTAAAAGGCCCGTGCTGGGCACTATATAAAGGAGGAGAGGATGGCACGCAAGGGGCTGCTGCTATTGCTCTACCCTAGCCCTAGCCGCCACCTCTCCTCTCTCCCAAGTAATCACAAAGGTTGTGATCAAACCCTAGAAACTTCACGAGTGGTGCTAGCACGTCGACGTGGAGTGTTTCCATCCCTGTACGTGTGGACTTCATGGAGGTGCTGCTCGAACAACAGTACTCGTCGTCTTCTTCGTGTGAAGATCGCTGGTCTTCATCAACTTAGTCGCCGGCGAGCGGGCGAGGCAAGGAGGGAACGAGCGAGGACGCGCTTTCTCAAATCTTCTTCCGCTGCACTAGCGCGTCTCGCGTTAGAAGGTAACGGTCCATGATCCCTCACGTGCATGGGTTCCTGGGCCAACGGGGTTAAAAATTTAAAATTACCAGCTAGCATAGCCTCCCCATGTCCCAACAGTGGTATCAGAGCCTACGTGCGTAGCGTTCGATCTGGATCGATCACGTATAGAGATACGTGGTGGAGATAGATTGGATCTATCGTTCTTGTGTCGGGTTTACCGGAAGTTCTGACTGTAGCCGGAAGTTCTGGGTCAAAATAATTTCGACACAGAAGGTTGACTTCGAAAGTTCCGGTCCCTTCAGCCGGAAGTTCCGGCTATAGCCGGAAGTTCCGGGTCCAATTCAGTCGCATAGATTCTTCGCCTAACTCGTTTTTGTAGAGAATGTTGTGACTGGTATGGCCTTGCAAAATGTATGTGATGCATGGATATAATTACATGGCCTGCGTGTCATGGTGATTTACAGCCCAAGGCTGTTCAATGGTTGTACGACCTGCGCGTCGACCTGTGCTGTTTCGACTGATGTAATTAGTGTAGCGCTATTATTTGTAATAGGCTAGCACAGGTTCATGGAGGTCTGAGGCACAATGATGGGAATCATGGAGATGGAGATCGTCATGTGAAGGGGCCATACTATGTCACAGTCAATATGATTGCCTGTGATGCTGCTTATATTCCTGTCATACTATTCTTACATGTTGCGTGTGCGGTAGACAACGTTATTACGTAGA
>KE372842.1:238718-251094 GCA_000418225.1 Zizania latifolia | reverse complement strand
CTCCTAACAGCAGACTGCAGTAGTGCGCGGTGAACTACGACGGTGGATTACGGTGAACTGCGGCGCGAGGCTCGACGGCGAGGTTTGCGGTTCCGCTCGGCAGCGCACAACGTCGAGCGTCAACGGAGGCCCGACCAGTGTCCCCCACTTGTGGCGATGGACGGTGACTCCTTCCCGCAGCAGACTGCGACAACGCGTGGTGAACTGTGGCGGTGGAGTGTGGCAAACTGTGGCGTGGGGCTCGGCGGTGAACGGCAGCACGGGGCTCGGCCGTGACGATCCGCGGCTCCGCCCGATAGCATGCCGCGTCGAGCATCGACGAAGGCTCACTGTTATGTGCTATTGGATGGAGCCACGGTCCATCACCGTCGAGTCCAATGTCGCAGGATGTCGTCCGTCACTGCTCGATGCCGTAGGCTTTCGGGCGGAGCCGCCAACCATCGCTGCCAAGCTCCACGCCGCAGTCTGTCATTGCTCGCCGTTGTGCACTACCAGGCGGAGCCGCCAACCGTCGCCATCGATCCCCACGTCGTAGGTCACCGCGCGCTGCCAGGAGGAGCCACCGGCCGCCACTGTGAGTTAGGGGCACTGGCCGGGCCGCCGTGGCGTGGTGGCATCGGCGGGGCCAAGCAGTGGTCGTGTGGAGCGTAGGCGACGTGTGACGGCAAACTGCGGCGCAGGGCTTGGTGGCAAAGTGCAGCGAGGGACTACGGCAGAGAAAAGGGAGGAGATGTGCGCTCACGTGATTGTTGGATGCAGAATATAGCCACGTGGCGCAGATCTAGCGTCGGGCTACAGAGGTGGCATCCTGTAGCCCGATTGCACCCTATTTTTTCTCGAATATCAGTCAAAAACAAAACATCTATTTCTCCTCATGCTGTTCTTGTTCCCTGCACATAGTGGCCAGAGGAGCCAGCGAAAGAATTTTTTAAATGTTTATTTTTAATAGAAAGTATATTTTTAGGTTATTTTTTGAAAAATTATAGAACTTATGTCACCAAATAGTTTGGCAAACCAATAATCGATATAGGCTAAATCTGAATGTTAGACTACTATCGACCGTTGGTTTAGCGATAGAGGATTTCATCTTCTCTCACCAAACCAGTTTATATAAAGAGGGGTGTGACCTCTTCTTCCCCAGCTTACTCATTTTCACTTCTAGTTTTTAGAGCTTGGAGAGAAGAAGGGGGATTAGAGAGAGGTAAGAAAAAGAGAAGAAGAGTTTTTGGATATTTAAGTCCTAGTAAGTTTTCTTTTTAGCTTAGTAGTATAACTTAGTTTAGTTAGTTTTTTAAGTGTAATTTAGTTAGTTTATTTGATTAGTTATGTAGATTAATACAGTTAGTTGAGTTCTGTAGCGATGTAATATAAATTAGCTAGTTCAGGTGTAATATACTCTAGTTATTTTATTATGTACTATTGTATAACTTAGTTATTTTAGTTTTGTAGTGCAGTACAATTTAGGTAGTATGTTTGTTTAGTATGTTAGTACAATTTAGTTGTGATAACCGGATGAATAATATAGGTAATAGTCGATAAATTTTTGTATGATGACCTACTAATGAATAACCAAGTAGATTTTGTTTGAAATAGCCGAACTTTATGTAACTAATATGTTATAGTTTTAGAGAGCAGCATGTTGATAAAGTAGTTACTATTGTTTCACATAGTCAAAATTATTGAACGTTACGTTGTGTGGTTATATATAGAAATGCAAAAAAATTTCTTATTTTAGATTTATTATAGAGATTAGTGATGAAAAAAATCAATCGAGCATCGGATTACTTGGGCGAGTAATCTGTTGTCAGCATGGCACTGCGTTGATTAGGCCATAATCGGAGAAGAGTCAATTTCAAAAAAAATATGTCCGTATTTTCAAATTTGTATTTAAAATGAATTGCTCTATAAGACGTACCCAACGGAAGATATATTACAGATCTACGGCCACAAATTGGGTTGAAAATTTGAAATGAGTAAAACTAAAATCTTTGAGTCGGTTGAAATTTATACGCTGCGGCCTTCTTTTGCATGGAAATTGCAATGGCCAAAAAAGAAGGGGTCTTCTTCCTCCTAGCCCTGCAACGCGTCGAGCGCCTTGAGCAGGAAGGGCTTAAATCTCGTCAAGTTCACCATGACGTCTTGCTTCATGACGATGTCGGCGAGCGCCGGCCAGCCCTGCGCGTGGATGGCCAAGGGGTTCTTGAACACGTAGTGGTCCCTTGGGTACTTGTCCTTGAGCGTCGTCTCCTCCTCCGAGACGTAGTACTCGACGTACCGGAGCCGCATGTCGCGCGCTGGCTGCCCGTAGAAGTTGGTGGCCATCCAGTCCATCTTGCCCCATGGCACGATCTGCACCAGCACGGCTCCCGTGGGGAGGAATATCTGGTTGGTCAGCCCGGCGCCGTGCACCGCGAGGAGCACGTCCGCGGCGTTGACCTTCTCGGCGAACCCGCGCACGTCGGCTCCGGCCTCGGCGACGGTCACCGCGAACCCGAGCTCCTCGCAGAGCGCGGCCACGTCGCGCAGGTTGAGAAGCTTGCGCGTGCCCTTCCTCTCGATCATAAGCACCCTGGGCTTCGCGCCGGTCTTCTCGCCGAGCGCCGCAGGGTTGTCCCTCGGCAGGCCGAACGCGCGGCGGAGGAACCTGTTGTAGTCGACCATGGAGTAGTTGCGCGGGTTGCGCGTCGGGTGCGGGGAGATGATGAGGTCACGGTCGCGGTACAGGCCGAGGTGGCCGCGCCGGAAGCAGTGCACCTCGTCTTCCTTGTCGAAGTCGATCACCTCGTAACTGGAGAGCTTCTTCAAGATCGGCGTGAACTTGCGCACCCACGACGGCTTGAAGTTCGTGATAAGGAACTGCACCTCGCCGGCGAGGTGCGCCGTCGTGAGGAACAGCGGGATGAGCACGTCCGTGTTGTCGTGGAAGAAGTTGTCGGTGTATCCGGCCACGGAGAAGACCACCGCCGGGACGTTGTGGGTCCGCGTGCAGGCCGGTGCCACCACCGGCGACGAGACGGATTTGATGGTCACCTCCACGACGCCCGGGAGGAGGAAGTCGTCCTTGCGAGCGTACGGGCGGATCTTCTTCTCCCCGTTGCCGTCGAACGGGCCGACAGCGGATGGATTTATAAAGAACATGGTCTTCTCCTTTGGGCTGATCCGGACATCGCCGGTGAGCTCGCACACCGGTGGCCGCGCATATGGGAATCCTTCATCAACGCCGTTCTCGTCGCAGGTGATGCTGGCCTCTGCAAAGCTTGGCTCTTTCCGGTCCGCCGTCTCATCTTCACCGGGATCTTTCTCGTCCTCTGCTTTGCTCTCCTGCTGGGCCAAGACATGATCTTGCTTGGCCGGCGCAGGTGGTACGTTGCTCATCACCATGGACGTGCTCTCTGACAACAATTTCAACAAAATCAGTGAGCATGCGAAAGCGAAACCACTCCAACATCGAAGAAATCAAACGAGTTCGCCGTGAAAACTCGACGGAAGTGCCGCACCGAAGACCGGCGAGTAGATGGCGAAAAGCCGGGCGAAGGAGATGTAGGTGAGGAGCGCGAGGCAGCAGCCGGCGACCAGCCCAATCCCCAGCTTCTTGGGCTCGATCCTGCCGACCTCTTTGCCTAGCCTCGGCGGCGTCCGCTCTCCGGCTGGCCCTGGCGGCTTCGATGGCCGCGTGTACGCCGTCGACGACATCACACACACACAAACAACTGAAACGCCTCGAGACAAGCTACAATCTAGAGGCGATCAACAAGAACTCACACATGCCGAGGCGATGAACGTAACATGTAGGCGATGATTGCTCTCGTCGGCAATCAGTTGTATAATTCGTCGTTCGTTGGGTGTGGCCGGTGGCGTGGCTGCTTCCTTCCTCCCTTCCTCTGCTTGACTTGTCTTGATGAACTGTACAATAATTTGGATTGCCCACCTAATTCCATCGTGGACAGCAGGAGAGTGTTCTTAAAAATCTAATGTATTATATACTCACCGTGCTTTGTTTACCATTTTCGATGATGGATTAGTTGGGATGGCGACCGGGATGCAGACAGATCGTAGAAGCGTGGAACAAGTCGATGGGAGTATACGTATTGGTTGCTTGCTTTGACACTGTACCATGGATGAGCTGGGTCTCCGATGTTAGGAAGGACTCCGCGGCCGTCGTCATCAGTGTGAGCATTCATACATCTTACAGAAGAAGACTGTGCATAACGAGCATCATATATGTGTCAACTCAGAGTAGCAAGTTACCACAATATCATACAATTATCAATTCACATCTCAGGAGGAGGTTGGATCACTTGCTCTAACCATCAACAAATCCAATAGTGCCAACAAATACATAAAATTTAAGTTTCAGATCAGGAGATAACATCAACTTCAAACTTCAAGTGGCCATAACTTTTGATTCAAAAGGAGTCTTTGAGCTCATTGTTAGAATATAAAATAAATTGTTCACATTTTCCTATCAACTTAAGTTTTTGGGTTAAGCTGATCAGTACATGTAACTCAATATGGTATCTGAGCTAGAAATCTCTCGTGTGAGGAGCAGTGTTAGAACACAAAATAAATTATTCACATTTCCTTATTAGCTTAAGCTTTTGGGTCTCACATCAAAATTCCAATTGAGCTAGCCGTAATCATCAAAACAAAACCACATATATAATTCAGTCTGAATCTATTTTGGACGAAGATGATGCCAATTGATGAAGATGCTATTCATATCTTCTTGGTGTGTTGGTGAAGCCCCTAGCCTAGCATGCCAACTGTCAATGAAATAGACGAGTAAACAGAATGGAATTGCTTGCTTGTCTTAATCGAGATGGTACATAAAATTTATATAGGTTTATGTCTCTCCAGTGAGAGTAATGTCATACATCCTATTTGTTTATATATTTACGTAGTCAGCAGATGCAAGATGATGTCTTGCGCCTACTGAAAAGTATGAGATTACAAGTTTAATTGTCGATGATTGGCTCGATGAGATTTTTGATATTAGATCAGATGCATTGTGAGGTACCGGCCTCTCCTTATGTATGTGTGGGGCCAGTGTTTACCATGCCCAAAAAGGTTAAGGTATTCCTAAATTATAGGAGATAATTTAACTATTGTATAAGATTCACCTATAGAATTCTATCTCGTGCAGAATTTTGTGTTTTGTTCGAAAACAGCATCTCTGAATCAATCGAGGTGTACTGTTCTGAACTCCAGCAGTAGATCCAAGAATATTTTCCATGTGTTTTTGGCAGGAATGTGTGTTATGATCTGTCGGATTGTATTATATGCCCCTTCTGATAGAGGCAAATGAAAGGCTTCACGTATGACCAGTCTTCGTTTCGTGAATGCTCGGCTTTTAGTCTTTGCAGAAGAATAAAACTCTGTTTCGAAAGAAACATACAAACAAAATTCTGGAAGTTACAGCTTCATAATTTGTTGACCACGTTTCAAAGCGAGATCGGGTCCATATTATTGTAGTATGTTGACCATAGTAGTTGCACCAACGGCAAATCAATTTCTGTGGTAAAATTTATGCATGAATTGTGGTGGACTTTTCTGCATTGATGTTAAATCCTCCCTTCTGCATTGATGTTAAATCCTCCCACAACTTTGAAGTTCTTTACTTATTATTCCCCAGCCCAAACCATACACAGCCACATGACAAGCATAAACTCGGTTATTCGTGAATTTGACAGTTTTAAAAAAATCGGTTATCGGTAGCTAATAGGCCAGCCGAGAGTAAGGATTAATCGGTTAGTCACGGATTACCTCAATTAATTGATTGACCATTAATCGGTTGGCATGAATTACTTATGTAACATGTATAAGATCTTGAGAAGGTTGTGTTGACGCAAATATCGCACGGGGATCTTTGAATCTTCATACTCGAAGATCTGGGAGAGTCTGTTTAGCTTTAGTGAAGGCCCTAAAAACCCGGAGGTGGTTCGTAGGCGTGCCGGTCAATTTGATCCTGCAATGCAGCCTATCTTGCCAACAGATCTGACACACACATGATTGATATATCGGATCTAACTAAGAGATTAGAACAATGCAGCCTTAGATAGATCCAATACATCAAGATAACTAGCAGACGCATGAAAACCGAGATAGGAAATCGCTGGACGAGACTTGTTTCTTGTTGGAGATCAAACTAAACCAATGCAGCCCAACTCGAGATAGAAAATCACCGAGAAAAACTACATTACCTCTACTCCAAAAAGCCGGCGTTGCGCCGAATAGAAATTAAATAAATTGATCCTCGGATGGCTTACAAGGTCTCCGGGTGCAGCTATTTATAGCCGGAAAAAAGAAAACGACATGTACATGACTCGAGATAATTGAAATACAGGATCTAAACTAACTTTAATCTAATAATTATTGGAGATAAACCAGACCAAACTAAATTCGAGCCCATCCCGTAGACGCTTCAACTTTGTCTATTGAGTGCTTTTGGTAGCCTATCGATTCAGCCTGCGATAGACGACATGTTGTTTCTAATTTGAAACATTCACACTTTCATAGTAGTCTTCAAGATTTAAGACTTCAGAGTTCACACTCTCACTCAAGTTGAGAAGGCATGTGGGGAGGCAATGGTGGTGATTGCAGCGGTGGTGGCGAGGGAGACTAAAGGATGCTAGCAGCTAGAGTGCTCGAAGGGGATACAGGAAAGGGAAATTTGGAGAAAACCTTAACAAAGAACATTTTTATATTGGTTGACCATGATTAATCAGTGATCAACCGATTAATTGGGTTGATCAGCCGATTAATCATGTTGACTGGACGATTAATCACGTTGACTGGACGATTAATCACGTTGACTGGCCGATTAATCAGCCCGCCGATTTCTTTGCTGATTATGCACTAAATTAACTATTGATGTGCCGATCATAAGTTAATGGGACGATTTTTCTAACACTCGGCATCATGACATCAAATTTTGTTGCTTGGAAGAAAACAAAACATCAAAATTTGGAATATTCTGGAAGGTAAATGCTAACAGTACCATAAAATATATTTCTGTTGAAGCCATGCCAAATTGTCCATCGTACCAAAAAATTATTGACCATACATGAAGAGTAAGACCAGAATCATGATCCCTCCCAGCAATGGCCAGGTCTCCGCCCAGCAGTTTACCAGCAGATGTTGGTTACTTGTTGGCAGCTGCCTCAGAAGGCGTCTTGGTTGTCATTTGGTCCACAGCATGCAAGGTGCTTTGGAGCTCCTCCCATATAGCCTTGTAAACCATTCTCTGCCGATTTACCGCAGATTTCCCCTCGAATACCTTTGAAACCACATCTATGCTGAGGCCACAAACCACAAAAGGGACAAGTCCAACTTCAGAAATATATAAACAAGGGAATTTTACAGTAGTGCTAACAAACATCACAGATGAATCAACTGAGAAAATGCATCAAAACCATAAAAATCCATCTGCAGTGGATAAGGTCACCAGGCCAAGAAAACGAGGATTATCCACCAAATTATTTGCAGAAAACTGGTAGTTGAGCAAATGAATTAAAAACTATGATAAGCAATTAATTTCAAAATATATTTGAGTTGTAACATGCAGGATTATAAGTAGCATAATAACAGAAATGGTTCCTTCAGGAGTTATATTTTGAGAAAAGAACCATTTTCCATCTCCATACAACCATATTCTCCATGGTTTTCCCCATTCTTTCTAACAAGGATCACAGACTAATAATTTTATCTTCGTGACTTTGCATTGCAGGTAAATATTTCCAGTAATTATTTCAGTTTAGTTTATATTATCTTGAAGTATATTGCAGAAAATATCATTCAGTTTTTGTTTCACTTTTGTTCCGATGCAATTGTTGAATGGAAGAACCATGATGAAATAAATATATTAGTTGTCCATCCTGCCTTTTTGATATGACAGAGTTAATAGAGGGATGCAGAAGTATTTTTTTTGGACAAGTTAACAAAACAGAGAGACTGTTATTCAGTTGAATATGACCTCCAACATTCTTGGACCAACTTCAAAATGATTGATGGCTTAGAAGATGGAATCCATATAGTTTTATTACGCAAAAGGAAGCAGCTTCTAGGAATTAGCAGAAGATGCTCCTAAGTTTATGCTCAAAAAGTGATAAAATGACTGAAGGGTGAATTTGGCTGTTGAAGGACTGAATGGTGGTAACAGTATTCTGAATAAAACATTATCTTCCAAGGCATACTGATGGTCTGCATACTGACTCCATCAACTGGCATAATTGCTTAAAGGAAGAATAATCGCTCACTAACTACTGACCACCGGGATTTAGATTTTAGAAGATTGGTTAACATCATGAATGGAAATTGCTAATGTGGAAAAACTAGTTTCAACTTTGCCGGAAAAAACGAAAACTAGGAAAAGCATCATCTGGTGCAACCAAAACGATTAGCTGCGTACAGAGCCAAATCATTTGCTGAATCTGATAAAAACTGTCCTATTATTGTAAGGCATCAGCTAATATATGCAACGGTAGAAAAAGATCAATCTTATAGAGCATTTATTTTCGCATGCCTGGAAGCATAGGACACTGCACCGACGCAAGTAGCTCTTAAGCGCAAATCTATCGGTATGGAAATTCCACAAAAGAAAGCAGTGACTAACGATACTAACCATCAATTAAATTAAACCAGTTCGATTAGCTCAAAATGGATTGAGAATGCACACTCCATTGGAAGTACAAGCTCCTGAATTGTGCTAATAAATCAGCGGATGACATTGGTTTCATGGCATCTAGCTAATCATGGGTCGATGCATTGGGGGGAAACAGACATACCAGACATGGCGACCATCCCCTGATGTGTCGACGACGGCGACTGTGTCCGCCTCCAGCTGCTCCTTGATCTGCCAAGAACCAACAACAGCAGCAGCAAAACATGTAAGCCACAGACTGAACAAGAATTTGGGAGAGCGCATCATATCACTTCCACCTGCTGCGCCGGCAAGATTAGAAGCAAGAAGCTCCAACGGGGTTGGGAGATAGTGAGATACCTTCGCCTCCAGCGCCTGCATGGCGGGGCTATCTGCGGATCCCACCGACCCGGGCGTCGATGCCCAGGCCGAGAATCCCCTTCTCCTGGAGTCACGAGGTGGAGAGGACCAGGCGGCGAACCTGGTAGTGGTGGGGGAGAAAGACGAGGACGAGAGGGCAAGGACGGCGTGACGCCGGATGGCACAGGTGGTGGTGGAGGAGGAGGCGAAGCCACGAAGGAGCGCGGCCGCGAGAGAGCAGGGGGCGGCGGCGGACCTCATCAGCTGCATCGCTGGAGAGTGGAGACGAGACGAGAAGGGGAGGGGAAGCGAGAAGATTTCACGAGTCCGACGCGGCGGCAGTGCGGCTTTGTGTGTGGTTCGCGTGGCTTTCAGAACGAATTCAGTATTGAGCCCATTGGCTGGGCCTTGGGGATAAAACGAAAGGAAAACGAACCATCAGTGAAATTTCGAGAAAAGCAAAGACTAAAGTTTGGTAGGCTAGGATAGTGTTTGATGTGTACGAGGAGAAATAGAAGAGGATATTTTTGTTTTTAAGATACGATGAAAATAGATGTTCTATAAAGGTGTTTAGTTGAATGAATGAAACACTTCGATTATATGTTTTGTTGGAGAAACAGGTAGAGATGGAATAATTTAAGCTCTTGTTTTTGGTTAGCGGAATAAGAAGGAATGTGAGAAGCTCGTCTCGCTGCTGCACCGTTTAGAACTATGGAAATGTGAGCAGTTCATTTTATATTCTAACACCTCCCTTCACGTGAGACTCCATCGTGTGCTAGCTAAGATTTAAACTCGAGACCTCCGACTCTCATACCATGAGAGCGTGCAAGAACAGAATGACTCACACGATGATTGTATTAGCTAGGATCTGCTTACATATGTAGATTACACTCATAAGAGAGAAGGCAACAGTCTAGAAGAGAGATACGTGATACGTATGCATGCATGCAAGCTATACAAGGAAAGGCTAGCAAAGTATGGCAATAATCCTAGGATGTTGTCGTATCTGATCTTGGCCTTTAGAATCCTGGAGTGTGCCATGTATGGGAGACCAAGACATATGCGTTGTTCACGTATGACGCTAACACGCCCCCGCGGTTAGAGCGGGAGCAGAGTGGACATAGGAGGTAGGCACATGTAGGACACGGATGACACCGGCTACCACTCGGTCCCAGATAAAATGCAAGTCAATCTCGATGTGTTTTATGCGCTGATGTTGCACGGAATTGGTGGAGAGAGAGATTGCACTAATATTGTCACAATAGACAACTATAACACGCTCAGGGGTGCAGTGGAGTTTAGTGAGTAACTGTCGTAGCCAAGAGGTCTCAGCCACAACATTAGCGACAGCCCGATACTCAGCCTCAGCACTAGAGTGAGAAACTATATGCTGCCGCTTAGAGGACCAGGAGATGAGGTTGTCCACGAGAAAGACGCCATAGCTTCAAGTGGAGTGACGAGTGTCCGGACAACCAGCCCAGTCAACATCAGTATATGCCACAAGTGCTTAAATGGAGGTACGGTGAAGCTGCAAGCCAAACTCAAGTGTGCCCTTTAGGTATCGAAGAATGTGTTTCACCAAAGTGTAATGAGGCTCCTGTGTATCATACATGTGAAGACATACTTGTTGCACAACATAAGCAATGTTAGGTTTGGTAAAAGTGAGATACTGTAGAGCACTAGCTAGCCGACGAAAGTGTGTAGGATCAGCCACAGGAGGGCCAACATCAAAAGCAAGCTTAGCATTTGTATCAATTGGTGTTGAACATGCTTTACAATAACTCATATTTGCTATAACATGGATGTCTAGAATGTACTGCCTTTGACTAAGAAATAAACCTCCATCACGGTGGCTGCACAAACAAACCAAGAAAGTGATGTAGCTGTTCCAAATCCTTCGTGAAGAACTCATAGTATCAGAGCACCACGGCTATTGTCACTGGCCTCTCCTCACCATGCGCACTGCCTGTATTCATCGGCTTCTACCAACCCCATCACAACTATGTCATGGTTCCTACAGATGACGCAAGGCTCCAGCATGAGGAGGAAGAACGCGCCGCACGAGCGACTGTCGAGACCAACCGTGCTTGGCTGGACACGCAGCACGCTGTGGACATACGCTCTCTCGCCATCACCAATGCGCGTGGTGGCCTTCATGCTCAGGCCATTGCCGTGCAATCCATCAAGACCTTGGTGCCCATCGTCCTCGACATCGATTCCGCCAACTACAGCAAGTGGTCGAACCTCCTCCTCAACACGTTCGGCAAGTACGCCCTCGACGACCACATCCTCTCTAACGACGGTGATCCCGACGATGACATGTGGTCCAAACTAGATTGTATAGTGAAGTCGTGGCTCTACGACACAATTTCATCGGACCTCCAAGAGCTCGTCATGCACCACGAAGCCACGACACGCTCCGTCTAGCTCGGTCTCAAACAACAATTCCTTGGCTACAAGAAAACCCGTGCACTCTACCTCGACGCCAAGTTTTGAAACTTTGTCCAAGGCGCTCTGTCCATCATAGACTATTATCGCCAACTAAAGGGCATGGCGGATGCTCTCGGCGATCTTGGTGAGCCCGTGCCTAACTAGACCCTCGTCCTCAACGTTCCTCACGGCCTCAACGAGGAATTATCCTACATGACGACGCTCCTCAAGCGACAAAAGCCCTTTTCGTCATTCATCGAGGTCTATTCTGATTTGCTGTTGGAGGAGCTCACCATGGTCAACAAGTCTGCTACACCTTCTGCCTTCATAGCGAGCACATCTCCTGTCGGACAATCTTCTGGCGGCCCTGTGCAACAGCAGAACACAGGAGGGTCGCGCGGCAGCAACAACAATAAAAATTGCCACTGTGACCGTGGCGGCAACAACAACAAAAACTACCGCTGCGGCCGTGGCAGCAGCAACACGTCCTCGATAGCACCTCATCCAACGCTAGCACCAACTCCTCCGATGGCGCGCATGTTGGACCGGGTTGGCCGACGGTTTATAATACTTGGACAGGATCCATCTTTAGGGAATATTCTCTTTCTGAGATCGTTCGGTTTCATTCGGTACCACTCCATCCCTCAAACCAAATAGACAATTGTATCACTCTATATTCAGAAATGGAACCATTCCATTTCTACTGCTTCAGTGAACTAAATACTACTTCCTTCATTCTATAATATAGCAATCTATAACTAGATGAGATATTTTATAGTACAACGATGAAATGTCCTATCGAGTCATAGATTGCTATATTATGAGATAGATGGAGTAAGAGTGTAACACACAGACAAGCGCGTTATCTAACGTGCTGAGCACACAAGAACCCGGGGACACATGGTGAAAGGCTAGGGGTGGCTAGGGATGGCAATCGTGCCCGATTAC
>KE372842.1:185480-197275 GCA_000418225.1 Zizania latifolia | reverse complement strand
TCTGCGCGCGGGCGGCTGAGGGAATCTGGAAA
Source organism: Zizania latifolia (assembly GCA_000418225.1). Taxonomy (NCBI): domain Eukaryota; kingdom Viridiplantae; phylum Streptophyta; class Magnoliopsida; order Poales; family Poaceae; genus Zizania; species Zizania latifolia. The sequence continues at coordinate 197,243 of KE372842.1, read as the reverse complement.
CAGAGGAAAAGAGAAAGGGATCCCATCCCGATTCACACACAGCTCACAGAACAGGAGTGAGGGAGAGGGCGGCCGGCGGCGGCACGCGACACTGCGACGGATCCTGGCGGCCGGCAGTGCGGCACGTGATAGATCTGCTTTGGTCCTGCAAGTCTGCAACTCCAGCCGGTTCCCTCCTTCCAGCAGTCCGCCAGGTCCGTAGAACAACACAGCCAGTCCGCTCAGCTAGCTGCTTGTTTTGTTTTAGTCAGCACCTTATTTTGTAAGTTCTCATAGCATGGCTAGTTCTTATGTCAGCAACGCAGCACAGATTTGTAGCACCTAATCTGCCTTTTGAAGAGGGAACTCAGATGCTTTTCTCGTTTAGTAACTTTCTATTTCTTAGCAAGTTAGCATAGCGTCATGGATTACATGTCCTAATACTTTAAATGACCTACCCCCTTCTAAAGACAAGTGTATGGCATCGCCTCGCAGCGAGTGTATGGCGTCGCCTCGCCGAGCACCTAACTCGCCTAGGCATCTGGAAGGGGGTAGGTCGCCTCGCCTCGCCTTACCGCCGTAAGAACCATGATAACAATCTGTAGTCTGGCTTGTTTGTTTTTGGTTAAAATATATTGTCTGAGGACTATACAGTATAGTAGGGCAGAAGGATAAATTTCCTAGTAAAAGTAGTAACAATATTGGTCGGGATAGTATATGATTTAACTGGACAAACTACGGAGATAGGATACGGTATAATGTATACTGTGCAACCAATGTTTCTTAACTAACAAGACAAGGCAACTTGGCAAGTCATCTTGAGATGACAAAATCTCTTTTTTATTTAAACTCTTTTCATTTACCATGTGCTTAGTGATGCTAAATCACTAGATTTTAATATATTGAAGACGAGGACTGATGCATATAATTTATTATTTATTTTCAACTGTTTCGTTCATAAAATATAGTATTTCATTATAAATTAATACATGTCATATGGGATGGATGGAAGTTGAGGCATGGTAAAGAAATATATATATATATTTGCTTTTCAATGGTTTAGCGCGTTTTAAAGATACATTATAGTAGCCACTAGCCAGCAATTAAAAGTCTCTTTTCTGGACCATCAATTTATTTAAGTTATTCAGATGGATTGATGATTCGATGTTACGCCTATTTAGGTGAACTTAATCCTTTTACTTGTCTGCTTAATAGTATTTTATTGTTGGCCTTAATTTCTGTCTTTCAATGATTTAATGCATGATTAAATTATTTACGTTATTGAGCAGGATTTATGTTACATGTGCTTATTTGGTTAACTCACCCTTGTTTATCATTGGCCTAGATGCTGAATTACAAATTGTAGGTTCCAACTATGTGTTGCTGCTTTGCTTCACTGTTCAAGAGCTTGTTGTTTTTGTGCTGCAGATTCTTGTACCAATTGCTAATGGGACAGAGGAGATGGAAGCAATTATGATCATTGACATCCTCCGAAGGGCGAAAGCAAATGTTGTTGTTGTGTCCATTGAGGAAACTTTGGAGATTGTTGCATCCAGGAAAGTGAAGATGATTGCTGATGTTCTGTTGGATGATGCTCTCAAGCAGCAATATGATCTCATTCTGTTACCTGTAAGTTTAGTTGATCAGTTTCTATCAACTAGTAATTTATACTCTTGAAGCTTTCAGATTTTATGACCTTGCATTGCTTTTGATAGGGTGGTCTTGGTGGTGCCCAAGCATATGCAAATTCAGATAAATTGATTGGTTTGATTAAGAAGCAAGCTGAGGCGAACAAACTATATGGAGCTATATGTGCCTCCCCAGCAATCGCCCTTGAACCACATGGCCTGCTAAAGGTACAGCGTTATAGTATGCGATGAACACAAATCCTTGTGGTGCCAACATGTAGAGACATTTTTTTGACTGGTTTACAACATATTTTTATCAGGGAAAGAAGGCTACATCCTATCCTGCTATGTGGAAGAAACTTTCAGACCAAAGTGAATGCCTGAACAGAGTTGTCGTTGATGGCAACCTAATCACCAGCCAAGGTCCAGGCACATCCATGGAATTCTCGCTCGCCATAGTGGAGAAGCTCTTTGGTCGGGAGAGGGCTCTTGAGCTCGCCAAAACCATGGTATTCATATGAGTTCTGTTGCCATGTATTAATCAAGACTAAGTTTCATACTGTTTGTGAATACGAGGCATGCTTTGGTCGTAGCTGGTGTGTATGTGTACTTTATAATCCTTTTTTCCACAATAACACCACACCTTGTTATACCCTTATGGGCACTAATGTAATAAATAGAGATGGATACTGTACTTTTCATAGAATTTTCAACCAGTTTTGCTATCTATCAGTCACCTGCTTTTTTCTTCACCTCAACTTATATAAGAAACAACATAAACTTGTATTTGTATAATTTGAAAAGGTAAAAATTTAGTAAAATGTATCATTGTAGTATAATTTGAAAATGTATAATTTTACTATAAACATGATGTAATTTGAATTTTTGTATAGACATGATGTGATTTTAGTTTGCTTTATTGCTTAGTTTCTAAATTAGCCTACAAGTGTTGTTGTACTTGTTTAAATCATAAGTTTTTATTGGCAAGAAGTAATGATCTAAGCTAAAAAATAACTTTTGAAATTTAATCTGGGACCTTTCTTTTATCATAATGAAAAAAAATGTGAGTTGTTAGGTGTTGAAGGTTAAAAAGTGACTGATAAGGGAAGGAAAAAAATGAGGCACTTTCAATACCATTTTGAACACTAAATCTTTAAATTGGTTGCTTTAAGTTGAAGCGATTCAAGACCATCTTTTCATTTTATGGTAAGAAACAAATCCCTCGTGAACGTTCATTTTATGATAAGTTCGCATTGACATGGAGGGCTAGTACTAGTAGTACTACTACTAGCTCCGTCGGTGTTTGCTCTGCCCTAGCCACCGGCGTCCCAATCTGCCTGATTGCATCCCTACCTCGCCAGTGCCCTGCCCTATCCGATTGCGCCCACGCACTGCCGAACTGCTCCGCCCGCCCGCTGGCGCCCCACTCCACCCGACTACTACGCCTGTGTCACGGCCAGGCCTTGGCCGCAAATTGTAGTTATGCCACGAATGCGGCCACAGCCGCGGTGGCTGCGACATGACGGAAGAGGAGGGGGAGAGAACGGCGCAGAGGTAGGGTATCGGCTGGGGAAAGGAATAAGGCAGCACGGGATGAAAAAATAGATCAGGGAGAAGCTGAAATAATTCTATTAACTTTGCTAATCCAAAAAAGTCTGATTACAACCCTTTATATGGGGCCAATCTCCTAAACCGACTTCATTACGACTTAGACTTTATTAACCTGCTAAAACTCTCATTTACCAATTATAGACCTGCTAGGACTCTCAATTACCAATTATAGACTTGCTAGGACTCTTAATTACTAATTACAGACCTGGACTCCCTAATCTGCCTATTCTGCCGCCGCATGGGCCTAGGCGGCCTAGGCCTGCATCGGTTATAGTGCAGCCCCCACATGACATCTCTCCCCTCCTGCTGAAGCAGCTCGTCCTCGAGCTGAAATTCTAGGTATAAGCACCAAAATTCGTCCAAAGAGACCCACGAAGCTTCGGAGGCAGACAATCCTTTCCACTAGACCAATAGCTCAAGAACTCCTCTTGCAAGTTGAGACCGAAGAACATGTTCTGGTGAAGGCAAAACACGACCATGAACCAGCAATGGCAAGGCCGGTGGCACAATTGGAGGATCTCCTCTGAATGGCTTCAACAGACTGACATGAAACACATCATGCAATTTTGTCTTGGGAGGAAGACGGAGCCGATATGCCACTGTCCCAATGTGTTCTGCCACTTGATAAGGCCCATAAAAGCGCTGACTTAACTTGGCGCGTGGGCGGACGCCAAGGGAAGCTGCTGCCCGATGAAGTAACCTCAACCAAACCCAATCACCCACTGTAAATTTCAAATCACACTGCTGATCATCATAATACTTTTTATAGACTTTTTGAGCCTGCACCAGTCTATCATGAATATCCACCAAAAACTCATCCTGTTCACAAAGAGTCTTTGCCACAGCAGCCACTCGTGAAGATCCAGGATCATAAGACTGAATAGAGGGAGGCGGCCGGCCATAGACCACAAAAAATGGGGTCTCGCGTAAGGAAGCTTGAAAGGAGGTATTATAACAATACTCAGCCCATGGCAACCATCGCAACCACTGCCTTGGCCGATCACCTGTCAGACACCTTAGGTACATTGCAATGGTTTTGTTGACTGCCTCCGTTTGTCCATCAGACTGCGGGTGGAATGCTGTGCTCATGTTCAGCTTAACACCCGCCAGTCAGAATAGTTCCTGCCAGAATTTCCCTGTAAAAACTGGATCGCGGTAGCTGACAATTGAAGATGGTATACCATGGAGGCGTACAATCTCAGAAAAGAACGCAGTTGCTACCGAGCAGGCCGAATACGGATGGCCGAGGACAATAAAGTGAGCATATTTGGAGAATCTGTCCACCACTGTCAAGATCACTGATTTGCCATACACCGTAGGCAGCCCCTCCACAAAATCCAAAGATATATCCATCCAAATCTAAGAGGGAACCCACAACGGCTGCGGAAGGCCGGCGGTATGCAGGTGATCAACCTTGTTGCGTTGGTACACATTGCAGCTGCTAACGTGCTCCTGAACCACTTGGCAAAGGCGCGGTGTGTGGAAGTCAGACTTTATGCGATGCATGGTTTTCTAGATTCCCTCATGTCCAGCCGAGTGTGCTGCCGTCAGGACCTCTGGTAGCAGCGCGGAATTAGGAGGAAGATATGCCTTGCCACCAAACGTGAGGATGTCGTCCACCAATGCCCAAGGGCCAGATAGCACCCCCGCCTGAAGCTGGTCTTTAAGCGCTTGGATGGCTAGGTGCCTCGCATGTTCTTCATGGAGCCGGTTGAAGAACTCAAATGTCGGAGCCGAGAGGGCAGCCAATTCGGTTGTATCTGAGTCACTGCGTGACAAGGCGTCAGCCACGACGTTCTGTTGTCCTGGCTTGTACTCCACTTGAAAATCAAATCCAAGGAGCTTGCTCACCCACGCATGTTGCGGAACAGTGGACAGATGTTGATCCAATAAAAATTTTAGACTGTAATGATCTGTACGTACCACAAAGGATCGGCCCCAAAGGTACGGTCGCCAATGGCGTACTGCTTGGACAAGGTCGATGAGCTCTCATTCATAGGCTACGAGCTTGGCGTGGCAAGGAGTGATTGGCCGACTGAAGAAGGCAATAGGGCCGCCGCCCTGGTGCAAAACCACGCCGAACCCAGAGCCTGATGCGTCACACTCCACCATGAAGGGCTTGGCGAAGTCTAGGAGTTGAAGTGTCGGGGCCGATGTCAGTGCTTGTTGTAGTGCTTTGAAGGCTTGGTCAGCATCTGGTGACCACGCGAAAGCCATGCGTTTAAGGAGTTGCGTGAGGGGTGCGGCTAGCTCACTGAACCCCTTAATGAAGCACTGGTAGTATCCGACCAACCCCAAAAATCCACGTAACGCGTGGACTGTTCAGGGTGTTGGCTAGTCGAGGACCACTTGTATCTTCTATGTGTCCATGGCAACGCCCTTGCTGGAGATAACGTGGCTTAGGTAGGCCACGGATGGGACTCCAAAGAAGCATTTGGAGTGCTTGAGGACGAGGCGGTGGGAACGAAGGCAGGTGAAGACCACTCGTACATGCCTGAGATGATCTGCCCAAGATGGACTATAAACCAAAATGTCATCAAAAATCATGAGGACAAACCGGCGGAGGAAGGGCTGGAGGACATCATTCATTAATGCCTGGAAGGTGGCTGGGGCGTTGGTGAGACCGAATGGCATCACAAGGAACTCAAAGAGTCCCTGATGAGTCCGAAAAGCGGTCTTCTCGACGTCTTCTGGGCACATGCGCACCTGGTGGTATCCCGAGCGTAAATCCAGTTTAGTGAAGAATTGTGCGCCTTTAAGTTCATCCAAGAGTTCCTCGACCACTAGGATCGGGAACTTGTCTTTCGCCGTCTTGTCATTGAGAGCCCGGTAGTCAACGCAGAACCGCCATGTGCCATCATGCTTCTTGACAAGGAGGACCGTCGTGGAAAATGGCGATGAGCTATGTTTGATGATGTCTTGATCAAGCATGTCGGCACACTGCCTTTCCAGTTCATCTTTCTAGTGTTGTGCGTAGCGATATGGACGGACTGCCATAGGAACCATGCTGGGTAATAGATGAATGTGATGGTCATGATGGCGAGGTGGAGGTAGTCCGCGTAGCTCGGTGAAAATTTGCTGAATTCCTCCAATAGGCCGGCAAGAATGTCGGGACCGGAGCAGGCGTGAATGCGTGGTTCCTCCAAGACTGTTGCGTCAATGCCGCTCCAGATGATCGACTCACCATTGCGATGAAAAGAGATGCGCTTGTTGGTGAAGTCCCATAAGATTGGTCCTAAGGTGCGTAGCCACTGCACGCCCAAGACCACATTGAAGGTGTCAAGTGGCATGACGAAACAATCGATGGGAAAGACCCCGCCATCGATACTCACCGCGACGTTATTTGCGAGCCCACTGCATGTGACGCTATCATCGTTGGCCACGCGAACTCGAGTACCAAAACAGGGGTTGAGAGGAAGTCTCGTAGTTGTAGCAGCCTTTTCTGAAAGAAAATTATGTGTGGATCCTATGTCGATAAGAGCAACAAGGTCCATACCATTGATACGTATCACCAGCCGCATAGTCTTGGAATCTTGTGGTCGTACGCTAGTAAATGCATAGAGAGAAATCCTCGGGTCATCCATGTTATCGGAATCATCTGCTTCATCATCACTAGCGGACGGGGCACACAACCAAAATAGCCACTTGCATCTGTGAGTTGGGCTGAATTTTTCATCACAGTTGTAGCATAATCCTGCCTCTTGTCGTGTTTGCATCTCCTTTGGTGACAGAATACGGCGCTGAAAACGACCCGTCCTAGTGGTAGGGGCTGCATGGGCAGGTACCTCCCCTGCTGCTAGTGTCGTTCTGGTCGAAGGCTGCTACGTTGCTGGCCTAATGGAAGGCACTCGCTGCTGATTCGATTTGGTATCTGCTCTAGCCGATTCTTCCAGCTATGCGCGCAACTCAAAAGCATGGGCAAGGCTCATGGCTGTTTCTAATGAAGTGGGCGCCTGAAGTTCGACATCAATCTGCATCGTGCCCTGCAATCCTTGTGTAAAAAGTTCAATCAGCTGAACTTCCGTAAGTGTTCCTGCCCTGCTGAGAAGTGCAAGGAAGCGCTCTTGGTAGTCGGCGACAGACCTGGTCTTGCGTAGTGCTATGTGAGGGGATCTTCCTTCCCATCATAAGTCAGAAAATCCTACTTATGATAGCGTGGTACTCGACCATGATCTTGAGAATTATCACCGGAGGAGTTGGGACGCCCGAGAATCCCATTGTCGCCATCTCCATTGCGGGCCGAAGCCCTCTCTGCCTCCAATCGGTCCACCTTGATCTCCTGCATTTGTTGTCTCATCTCCATTACATCTATTTTCTGTATCAACACCGATAACTGGGCAGTAATGGTAGCAAAGGCATCTCCATCGCCACTGGACAACATATCCACAGGCGCAGGAGGTTACTTTGATATCAAATTATCACAGCCAGGCCTTGGCCTCAAATTGTAGTTATGCCGCGAACGCGGCCATAGCCGTGGTGGCTACGACACGACGGAAAGAGGGGGAACGACGCAGGGGTAGGGCGCTGGCTGGGGAAAGGAAGAAGACATCACGGGATGGGAAAATAGATCAGGGAGAAGCTGGAATAATTCTATTAACTTTGCTGATCCAAAAAGGTCTGATTACAACCCTTTATATAGGGCCAATCTCCTAAACCAACTTCATTGCGATTTGGACTCTATTAACCTGATAAGACTCTCAATTACCAATTATAGACCTGCTAGGATTCTCAATTACCAATTACAGACCTGGACTCCTTGATCTGTCTATTCTGCCGCCGCATGGACCTGGGCAGCCTAGGCCTGGTCCGGCGCTAGGTCTCCCTTGGGCTTGGGCCTGCGTCGGCTATAGTGCAGCCCCCACTTGACAGCCTGCCCGCTGGTGCCTCACTTTGCCGAGCTGCGCCCCGCTCCACCTGACTGGTGTAGCCTCCAAGGTTGCTGCATTCTACTGCTTCTCTTCTATAGGAATTTGCTCAAATAGTTGGGAATTTGCTGCTCCTCCATCTCCATCTCCCATAGTTGGGAATGATTCGGTTATTTCTTCTATATTTTTCACTTCTTAGAAAAGAAATGCAAGTTATTGCCCAGGACCCACATGTCAGTAAAAGAGCGAGTGGTAAATAAAAAATTGCGTGAACTTTGAGAGTCTTATAAGGAATTAATCCTATTATTTTTGCTATGTTTTTATTTTACATTGTTGGTGTTCGTAATTCAACTAATGTGTGGCTACCTCATTTTAGGATATTCCAGGTTGTGGGAAGTTTAGGGAGCTCGGCCTTCAAAATGAAGAGGAGTTGACAGGGTGTTTTGGAGACATCACTACTATTGGTTCTGACCATTGGTCTCCTTATGCTGCCAATATTATTACCTCTAAGAGACCGGCAAGACCTGTACAAGACAAAGGCAAAAGGTGTAAGATAGGAACTGCACTCCTTATTCAAGAAGCAATCACAAATATAGCTAGCTCGGCAAAAGAGTATGCTTCCAAGAGAGAAGGAAAATATTCTATTGAACAAGTGATGGAGGTTGTGCTAGCTTGTGGTGCCGGCTATGAGACAGATGAACACTACATTGCCACTAAATTATTTGTGAAGAAGGAGCAACGAGAGATGTTTATGACCTTGCCTAGTAATGAGATAAGGTTCAATTGGCTTAGAAGGAAATATAATGACAAGTATTCAAAGTAGAATTTGCTTGTATCTCGTATGCTTTATTTGATGTTATGACTTCTTTGTGACCATGCACTTTTTTGGATTGTAGCTAATATTTATTTAATTTTTCATTTAGCGCTTATTTATCCACGTTCTTTCTTTATTATTTATAGATGTATGGAAGTGAGAGTGATGATAATAGTGATGATGAACATAATTTTTTACTCTGATTTAAAGCGGTGCTAAACTTGCACAAATTTATGTTGACTTGTATATGGATAAGGCACCGCCAATGATGTCACAACTCAGTGGTATGGGGTGGTTCAATGAGGTGTTAAACATAGCAGGAGAATGCCATACAATGCTTCGGATAAACAATAATATCTTTTTTTGATTTTCATGATGTGTTGGTTGTGAGGTACAGATTGAAACTATCCAAACACATGAATATATTTGAAATGCTTGCAATTTTTCTATTCATATGTGGAGGATGTGAGTCAAATAGAAGAGGGCAAAATAGGTTCAAGCACTCTGGTGAAACTATTAGTGGGAAATTTCATGAAGTTTTAGAGTGTGGTGGCAATGGTAGTAGATTACTTGAGACCATCTGATCCTAATTTTCACACTGTGCACAAGAGGATTTGAGATGACAAGAGAGTGTATCCACACTTTAAGGATTGCATCGTGCTCTTAATGGGACGCATATTCGTGTATGTCTTCCATCTGAAGAACAAGTGATGTTTATTAGTAAGACAGGAATTGCAACTCAAAATGTGCTTGCCATTTGTGATTTTGACGTGCGCTTCACTTATGTGGCTGCGGATCAACCGGGTTCTTTACATGACACAAGTGTATTGTACCATGCAATGGATATAAATGCAAAAGTCTTCCAACATCCTTCTTTAGGTATAATTTCTTCTAATATCATTCGTTCATGCACATATTAGTACATTATCGAATACTTATATTGTTGTACATTTGTTTAGACAAGTATTATATGGTGGATGCAGGTTATCCAAATCACCTAGGTTACCTAGCGTCATACAAGGGTGAAAGGTACCACTTACTAGAGTGGCATAGTGGTATGGAACCCAATACTCCAAAAGAGAAGTTCAACCGTATTCACTCATCCATTCCTAATATATTGAACGCTCATTTGGAATACTAAAGATGAAATGACACATCCTTTATAAGATGCCTTCCTATTTGATGCTTACATAAAATAAGATTGTCTCTGCCACCATGGTTCTACATAATTTCATACGCGAGCATGCAAGTGAGGATACAGACTTTGCTAATTGTGACTGAGATCCTAGCTATGTGCCTACTATCCTAGTAAAGTACAACAAGTATGTTATGTCTCAACATGCATCCGATGGATCAACTACGAAATCAAGCTTTGTGACTATGGATACATTCGTGATAGTTTGTCTACATATATTGCATTGGCGTGGAACTAATGTAATGAATATGAAGTCATATTCATGAACTGTGGACTTATTTTAAAATACTTATAATATATTGGTATTCTAATTTATTTATATATTCGTTTTGTTCATATGTATGATGTTAATATTTGCATTTATTTTATTTCTCACAAAAAAAGTACATTTAGACTAACCAAGGGTAACAATGGCAATCCACCCTAAAATTCCTCTTTTCTAGAGCTAGAGGCACCGTTGCAGCCAAATACCCCTTCCAAATAGCTCCAACTCCACGCAGAGCAAACTCTAGTTAGAGTTGTGGAGCAAAGCGAAAAAACCTGGAATTGGAGTCATACCAAACAGGGCCTAAAGAAGCACAACTTTCCACTACATCTTGTGCCTTTATTATTTTTCTATATGACTGTTCATCGTTGGAATCTTTAGACTATACCAGGTAGCAGAGGTTCTTTAACATGTTATCAACACAAGGCTCTATCAGAGACTAAGCTAGCAAATTGGATAGACCTGCAACCGGATGACACTGCATTGAATATTGTTCTGCACCATGTGATCTACAAGTATCAGTCCCTATTGTATGTATTTGCTGAGCAAGCAGATCATCTCTAAATCGATGTATTTGCTAGATCGCAATGTGTATGAATATATTATTCGAAGCTATTGAATTGAATATGACAAAAAGAAATTGCGTTTGGACTGGACGACACTAGCAGATCGAACATCGATGGTCGACTGAATTGACTAAGCAAATGATGTAGGCCAATTGACACAATGCAACTAGCCATGCCATGCCGACACATGCGCTGCATAGCTGTGTTGCGCCATGAGCCCACCGGCCATGCACAAATGCAGCGCTGCCCTCTGTGCCCTACCTACGTGATGCTACTGCACCGCCCTACCACGCGTGACATGTCGCGCTGCACCCAAAGAACCATCACAGTCGATCACCTAGCATCATGCCACCCAGCCCCTACCGTCAAGTCGACAGCCTACAACCACCACTGTCGAGCTGGCCAAACTGATGGAATTGTGCCCAAGAAAATTCTGGGGGAACCGGAAGTTCCGACTGTAGCCAGAAGTTTCGGATTCTAGAGCATCCGGAAGTTCGGTAGGACCAGAAGTTCCGGGTCAGTCCTAGTGTTTGATTTTCTGGACGAACCGGAAGTTCCGGCTGGAGCCGAAAGTTCCGGGTTCTGGACGAACCAGAAGTTCCGGGTTGAGAATTAATTCGATACAGAAGGTCTATTTCGGAAGTTCCGGATGGGATCCGGAAGTTCCGATGGCCGGAAGTTCCGGACCACGCGAACAGATTAGATCTGTTGGGCTTTAATGCAGATTAAAGGCCCACGTTGATGCACTATATAAAGAAAGGTGGGGCTAGCACGTGGAGGCTGTTGTTCATTGTTACTTCACCCTAACCCTAGCCGCCACCTCTCCTCTCTCCACGATCA
>KE372842.1:145559-157806 GCA_000418225.1 Zizania latifolia | reverse complement strand
GGCGACGGCTGGTTTTGAGTCCAGAGGCGCCTGCCTACCTAGGAGCGCTACCTGCTGTTAAGCTATTTACCTGATACCTGATACGCGTCTCAAAGTAAATCAATGGCTATAAATAACTGAGCTAAAATGTATATTGGGCCTACAAATCTGAATAATCTATAAAAGATTTATCCGGATTATCTGAATCCGAATCCGTATCCGTCGGATAGCATCGATGTCATATCTATTTTCGTATCCGAAAAAAATCCATATCCGAATTCGTATCTAAATAAAAAAATCTAAATCTAAATCTGTTTTTCCGGATACGGTCGGAAACAATCCGAATCACTTTCACCCCTATCAGTAATTGTTTTGAGGAGACTATCACTTTCGCTCAGTGTGTCCGCGGCTTCGACGCTGCCGTCGACATCGATTGAACGCCATCGCAGCCACGTGCCTCCCCAGCGGCGGTGCCCTCGACGCCGCCCCAGCTTCTTGCTCCCTCGGCACCGCCCTGAACCCCACCCCTGGTTCTCAACACCGCCCCAGCATCGCATCCCCGGCGTGTGCCTCACAGCTGCAGTAGCTTCATCTCATCACATTGGAGAATTTGTTTCTGCTCAAGCCAAGGTTCAGTGCAGAGGGCAGCAAGATCAGCTGTCGATCAGGTAATACTCTTTTTTTTACTGCACACCAATTGTTCGATCTCTGTTCTGTCTACATTCTTGTTCCTCTACCACTGATTGCAGGTACTCATTCCTCACTCGTTGCTGACAAAGGCAAAAACTGGGGCCCAGCGTATGGATTTGCCAGGTCCAAGATGGAAGAAGGGCAAAGACGGCAAGGACTTCGCAGCTCTAGCAGCAGCACATCCCATGTCAGCCATTATTGCTGAGCTCATAGCCTCATTCACAAGCTCAACACCCGTGGCAGTTTTATCAGGTCCAGGTGGTGGTGCTGTTCTTGGAGTTGAACCAGAGCAAGCAGTGATTTTAAACCGTGTTTCCATTGGCTATGCCATAGAAAATGCAACCACACAGAAGCATTGGTTCCAACTCAGCCCTGAGGAGGTCTTCTACCTTTGCCATGCTCTGAACTGCATCAGGGTTGAGTCACAAGACAAGAAGCATATGTGTGAAGGGGAATTGTGGGGTCACTTCAGGTCCATATCGGAATCGTTTCCAGAGATGTACAAGGCTTACTCACATCTTAGATTGAAGAACTGGGTCGTGAGGTCAGGATTGCAGTATGGTGCAGATTTTGTATCTTACTGTCACCATCCAGCACTTGTCCACTCTGAATTTGCAGTTGTTGTAGTTCCGGAAGTTGCAGAGTCTGGCAATAGGTGTGGCCGTTTGAAGGTGTGGTCTGATCATCTCTGTGCACTCCGGGCTTCTGGCAGTGTGGCCAAGACATTGCTGGTTCTGACCATCAGCAGCGTCAGTAACTGTGAACTAAGCTCCCCTTATTGTTTAGAACAGCTTGTTGTTCATGAGAGAACAATCACAAGATGGATACCACAGCAGTGTCGTGAGCAACAATGTGAACCGAGTAGAGATCACACGAATGTGAGTAGGGAAGAACAGGTTGTCAAAAATAAAAGTGTAGCATTCAACTACTGGGGTGTGGTACTAGGCTTCACTGTTCTTTCTAGTTTGCTTGTATACAAGCTGAAATTCAGACAATGAAGGTCAACATTTCTGTTCCCCTGTGTTGTTGAGACGTGAGTTTTGATCCAATTGCAAATTGAAATCCTGAGAGGTTGAACCTTGCCTTAGATTTTCAGAAATGGTGAATAATTATATTCATGCAACTGCATTTGTTTGTAGAGAAATATTTGCATTGTGATTTGTCAATATATAACTTGCTTTATATCTTGAATACAGCTCCAGGCCAGCCTTTTCTGTACTAAAGGGTTGCATCCACGCTGTCGAAAGTGAACTCCAGCTACATCAGAAACTAGATGCATATCATATTTGCAAGATAAACTGAAGATGCTCTTACCATAAGATGCCTACACGAATTGCAAATCTGCTGCAACAGTACGAGCTGAAATCCAGACAATGAAGCTTTAACATTTCTGGGCACATGTCTTGCTGAGGTGTGTTTTGATTTGATCCAGTTGCAATTTGGAATACTGAGTTGGTAATCTTTCCCAACTAGAAATTTATGCAATTTGGAATACTGAGTTGGTAATCTTTCCCAACTAGAAATTTATCTTTTTCATCTCAGAAAGGGACCATGTGGTCAACGACAGAGATAGGAGTAGGGCAGCTTGAGCTGGAGCCGAGCCTCATGTTATTTTGAAATTTTTTGAAAAACTATATGCTCAAAGTAAAAATAAGCAAATTACACTAGGTTAGCCTTAAGCTTGAGATAATTCTGGTAACGTAGATGCGAGAATGGGTCACCACGAGATGAAATTCAAGGTCTTCGTGGCTAGACGCACAATGAGCTGGAGTTACTTTGGGGGCTCTAATGAGCAGGGTAGTCTAGGTATAGTCTCTGGGCTATTGCAAGATTTGGCCCATGAAGCCCTAACTCCATTTCAACCCTAAATTTTTTCCCAAAGGCCTGTTTGGAATAGCTTCAGCTTCAAAATTTTTTTAGAACTGGTCTAGTCTAACTCCAAAAAATCCTGGAGCTGAAGCTGTGGATGGATTAAGGGTATTTAGTTGAGTAATTTAATTTTTATTTTATACTAAAAATAAAAGTTTAAACTATTTTATTATATTATACAAACCCTCAGCTTCAGCATGAATCTTGTAGTTTGAGCTATACGAAACAGGCCCTCAAATCTTAGCTCTAACATTCTCTAAAACATAAAACTAGTTTTATATAAGCAATAAATGAGGTTTGATGATTGGAAAGAATTCTTTACTGGAATAGTTATTTCATTTTGCAATAAACATAGTATTAAAGTTCTAACCACAGATGATAGATATGTGCCTTCTAGAAGATAATCATGTTTTTATACGAAACAAACAAATGATCATCATTTTAAAAGAGAAGCCTATTTTGGCCATGAGTTTGACAGTATATTTGATGAGGTTAATATGGAGTTGATTGTTTGTATGTCATCTTTAAAGTTTAAATCCCTCCAATTTATCCAATTTATTCGCCTATTATGATGTGTAAAAAATACTTAGGCTTACCAAGTTTTATCCTAAATACATTTCGAAATGGATTTGATGAGGCTTGAGTTCTAACTTGATAAATTTACTAATGATTGAAGTAGTGCAAAATCTTGACGAGCATGTTTTTAGAGTGAAGTTATGTGATAAATTGTTTAGTCACATCTGCGCTGTTTAATAAACTAATTTTAGTAATTTATATTTATATTTAATTTTACGCTGTTATAAAATTTGCACACCTAGCAAAAAATTCTTGGTTACACCATTGAAAATGTACCGTAGTTGAACAGGGTGGAAGAGTTTGTAAAAGGTTAGTACAGGACAGACTATGAATATGTAATTTTCTGGTGTTACTTTTTTCCAAATTCAGTCAAAAATATCCAAAAAGTAGTAAAGTTCCAAGGCAATTTTGCAAACTAGAGCATATTATCATTAATTTGACGCTGTATATATATTTGGTCGACATTCCAGTGTGAATATGGGATGCACTTGTCACTTGTGCAGTCCTCTCCTGAAGTTGACATCTGAAGTATCGATTTTGTAATTTATTGACAGATGTGAAGAAATTTAAATTAAATTTCAAGATATAAGGCTAACCCAATAAATAATACTCCCTCCGTCCTAAATTATAGTTATTTCTAGATTTTAGCGTCTTAATTAAGATATAAGTAAAAAATGCTAAACTACCTCTTAACTAGTACTCTAAGCAATTAGTACTACATGCAACTAGTACTCTAAATAGAGGTAAAATAGGAAGATTTAGGGGAAAAAATTATAGAAGTTGTAATATTTGAGATAAAATTTAAATGATAGAAATGGTTATATTTTAGGACACAGAGAGTAGCAAATAACGACAGACAAGGAAAATAATAGCTAGTTATGAAACCACTTGCATAATTCGTCGTATCTTTGCACGTATATCACACCTCACTGTGGGCAAAGCATGCCATTTCCATGGTCATCGAGTGAATAATCAGATTGGGTCATCAATTAAAAAATGCAAATATATATGAGAAAATAATCACACTAGCTACCAGAGAACCTATTATAAGTATCGTCACATCAGTGTCGGTTGTGTTCAAGGCTAGCTTCAAGCTGACACAGATGTATTATTGTCAGTTTTAAAACACCTAGCCATTAACTTTTTTGAAGATAGCAGGAACCACTACTAGAGAACACGTCATTAGTACCAGTTAAAAACAACCCTTTAGTCTCGGATTTTAAACCGATACTGTCCATCTAAGACTAAATGGGTGACACATTAGTACCGGTTATTAAACCTGTACTAATATACTTTTTAGTATCAATTAGAGACTCCAACTAGTTTAGTACCAGCAACTTTTAGTACCGGTTGGAGACTCCAACCTGCACCAAAAAATTGTACTTTTAGTACTGGTTGGAGTCCCCAACCTATACTAAAGACCTATTTTATTAAAATAATCTTCTTATTATTTTTTTCTTATCTATTCATTACCATTATTTTTAGATAATGTTTTATACGTTATTTTTTAATTAGACTTCGTTAAAGTTGGTTTTAATACGATAGTAGTAAATATCTACAATCAATTACGCAATGAGGATAAAAAAACTTACGATGCATATGCATATATATATATATATATCAATGTAACTCATGAAATACTTTACAAACATAAGATAACTCAAATACTACATTAAAAATACTTTACATACATTAGAAATATTCATATAGAATTCTACTCATTTTCATCCTTATTCTTCTAGTCCTTATCCTCATTCTTCTTGTCCTTCTCTAAATCCCGAGCCGTAACTAAATTGATGGCATTACATAGAGTAAGATAGGCTCTATGTCCTCTGTCATGGTGGTCTATCGGTTCTTGAAAATACTGAAAAAACAGTACATATGTTGCTTAATGATTCAAAACGAAAGGATATATGCACAAATTACTCACAGGTTGGGAGAAGGAGGCCAGGACATGAAAGCACTAGATAGGCCTCAAATGTGGAGGGGGAGGTTGGGGTGCCAGCCATGGATGAGGCGATGGTGACCGGCGGTGGAAAGAAGCTTTGTGTGGACAGTAGGAATTGACTGGTTTATTTTGGAGGAGACGGTGACTACTTTTTATACCACATCCTTTAGTATCGGTTGGTGTCCCTAACTGATATGTACTGAATGGGGCATGGGTGAAAAATCAAAATATCAGGCAGGAAACCTTTAGTATCGGTTGTATAACCCAACTGATACTAAAGGGACACTGGCAGGAAACCAAAATCAACAAAAAAGTAAAATCATTTTTATATTGGGTATTAGTACCGGTCTAGGATACTAACCTGTACTAATGGGTTTAGTAGTACTAGTACTACTACTAGTACAGTATTAGTACTACTATTATATTTTAATTTAAAATTGAAGTGAGTAAATGCATATAAAATAGTATAAAAAATACTCTGATTTGAATAAATATATATAAGCAGCATGCGTAATTTTTTAATAACTTTCAACTAACAATTATACTTACAAATTACATTTTTTAATGATATAAAAATGGTATTGTTGATACATATTTAAAAGTATTTCCATGTATCGTTAATCATACTTATTAAAAACATATTATTAGAGAAATTAATGGTTAAAGTTTAATTTTAAATACCATGATAAAATCTAATGCGTCTTATATTTCTTTTGTGTTGCAGTATATTTCATACTATTTTATATGCATCTACTCTCTTAAATTCCAAATTAAAATAGTACTAGTATAGTGGTACTAGCAGTACTAAATCTATTAGTACAGGTTAGTGTCCCTAACCGGTACTAAAAGTTTGGCTATTAGTACGTACCGGTTGGGGACACCAACCTGTACTAATGTGTTTAGTGCTAGTTGGTGTCCCCAACCGGTACTAAAAGTCTATATTAGTACCAGTTATATGTATCTATAACTTTTTATATTATTTTTGACTGATGTATGTGACTTTTAGTACTGGTTCCAATTGTGATTGGTACTAAAGGGGTTAGATAAAAGGTCAGTTCTCTAGTAGTGAACTGGTACTGATGTGGGTTCCTATAGCAGGGTCAATTGCTGTATCCATCTTCTCATCTTCTCTGTCTCTATATATAGTCAACGACTATCAATACTGATTAATCAGTGACGGTTTAAAAACCGCCGTTTAACGATTTTAAACCGTCGCTGATGTGATTCCTGTAGCAGGGTTAATTGCCGTATCTATCTCCATGCAAGATTGCAGACCACAGGAATGCATTTCTTAAGGTATTTTGCATATATGCGTGGAAAAAAACGTACGTAGCTAACCTAAGTCCATATAGGACAACAATGGCGACTGGCCATCACGGCACCACTGCCAAAAACGAAAGGAAATTAACCAGGCTGCACTACGCGGTGCGCCTTCACGATCGGTCATCAGTACAGCCGTAGCCGGCGCTGCCGGCGGTGCTGGAGTAGGGCAGGTCGTCGAAATTGAAGAGCTCGTTGGGCAGATACTCCAGGCTCGCCGTCGGGGCGCCCGTGCCGTTGCCGCCGCACGCCTCCTGCTTGACCATTGGCGGAGCCATAAGGTCTCTGCCACTGCCGCTACCGGGGAGGGCGTAGTGGCCACCGTGCACCGCCCACCCTGCGCCGCTGGCAGGGCGCTGCACTGCCGCCCGCGCGTGCGGCCTGTTCGGTCGGGGCAAGGTCGGCTGCGGCGGCGGCGACGACGTCGGCGAAGGAGCGGACTTTCCGGTGAGACGCTGCACGACGGATTTGAAGCTCGCGGCGTCGGAGCTGATGAACCGCGTCTCGATGAACTTGACCGTCACGCCGCCGCCGTCGCTGCCCTGCTGCCTGCATGCCCCGCCGTGGAGCTCCATTAATTGCCGGCGTCGTACTTCGCAGGAGGACACGTACTACTCCGGCGAAGATCACTCACGCAGTCACGAATTGATGACTCGATCTTGCGCCGACGACGTCGTAGCTAGGCTGGTGGCTGGAAGTTGGAGACGAAGCCGCGACGTCGCCCGGATTTATATAGGTTTAGCCGCCGAGGTGGTCGCACGTACGCACGCTCTCCCAGACCTCTCACTGACAGGTGGGAACAGTGTCTCGTGTCCCACCCTGTAAGTGACTGGTGCATCGAGCGAGAAGCCGAGAAGGCGGGAGAGTTGGTGAGCGTTGGCCGGTCAAAGGTGCGAGTGAGTACGGCGGAGCGGTCAGCGGAAGGTGGCGGGCGGATCGGCCGGTCAATCTCAAGCGTTCGCGCGCAATGGCGGCATTTTCCCGCATCGACGCAACGATGGATGGATTTCCTGCTTCATCTCGCCCACTTGTGGCCCGGTGCTTTGAACAGCATCCATCCATGTCCAATTTGTCCGTTCTCTCTCTCTCTCAATCCTCCTGCAAAATTGTACGACAAATTTCAGACATCACTAATCGTAGAGTTTTACAGCATGTCCTGAGTTGAATTTTCTGAAATGCCTGGTCTACCTGCGAGGTGTGTCTGATTAAATGTTCTGAAATGTCGATTAAGTTTTCTGAAAATCAACCATATCGTTCAGAGTTCAGTCATATCATACAGACCCCCAAATTAAATGATGAATCGTTCATGCCATGCATTACTGAGTAGTACTGACTGACATTGAACGAACTTGGAGCTGTGTACACCAACTCTTACTACATCATATCAATCATCAGTAAATTAGTCAATGATCACATGTACTCATCTGATATTCTGATATGTATGCTAATTGAACAACTAAACTGTTGTTAATCTGTTAGTTTCTGAATTAATTATCATCTTTTCTGATTTCTCAACAACATTACTCGTCATAAATTTCTTTACTATACTACGTACTCACTCCTGAACATGCAGAAGAACAGAACAGATTCAAGGGAAATTTGTATTCTCTGAAGTGTACATCTCCGGCGAGTCTGTCGACTCAGAGCTGAGATAAAATTTTACACTCCAATCATCAACAGAAGCACCAGCAGAAGTGCGGATTACTCATAAAGTTACGGCTTGCTCGTTGACAATAATTAGCTAGCTAGCACCCTTTCACATGTAAGCAAGCGAATGAAATCAACTGCATGATGCATCGATTGTGTGCCACCGCATGAGCTGCATGCATCGATCTGGACGATCGATCGGGAGCATGCATGGCATGCATGGTACGTTGCTTTGTTCTCAAGACAGCACCCCTGACAGGGCCTCTAGTTATAAAACCCTAGCTGCGCCTGACTACGAGGTGTGCATGGGTGTGACATTAATGGCTGCAAGGATATGATGCCGAGGAGTGCGGGCAGGGCCGGAGTAGTGCATATCGATGCACGACACCGATACTTCAGCAGCAAGCTGCGTCGGTCTGACATTGCCGTGTTTGTTGGCTGCAGATCGAGATCATATCGATTGGAGCAGTTGGTGTGTGATATTGGAGGGGGGTCAACCACTACGTCGACATGAAGGAACTTTGCATATGATCGATAGTTATGTGAAGCGAGATAAGAGTGACCTGCCGAAGAAAAGCCTAGAGGTGCTAGTGCCAGCATCATATGTATGCCGATTCATAAATTAATTAAAACTGGAACAAATGAGCCATTTTGTACCCACCTCATCCTCTTATATGTCGGTTTTTAACGTGCACATGTACCAATAATAGTGGAGTTAAACTATAGATTACAATTCTTTTAGTACCGCTACATATTCATTAGGCTCTATGTGCCGTTTTTAAAATGCTCGGGCACCTATATATAAAAAACAATAGATGCATGCTTTTTATATACCTGGCATATATACTTTAGGCATACGCCATCTTCTAATGGTTATTGTGGAAGTATAGGTGCGAGTTATTAGCGTCAACCAGTACCTAGCTATATAGTTCGATGCCACTATAGGTGTTTTATGCTACGAACGGACAACTTTGGAGCCTGACAAATTTTTGTGGCAGCCACATCAAAAACTACCTGTGCCCGTTACAAACTGGCACATATATATAGCTATAATTTATATTCATGTCCCCGTCCACACCGCTATAGGAACAGCGTCAGTATCGAATCAAAATAGCTATCAGTGGCGGATTCTAAACCGTCACTGACTAGTCGGAACTGATAGTCGACGGCTATCAGTGGCGGTTCTAGAACCGCCACCGTTCAGGCCTATCAATGTCGGTTCCAGCCCCGAACCGACACTGATACTCTGCTATCAGTGTCGGTTCATCTCTGGAACCGACACTGATAGCCGAGTATCAGTGCTGGTTACCCGTCCGAACCAACATTGATGTGCATTTTTTTTATACAAATCACGTTATATTAATTATATATACAAATGCACATATATGCTAAATCCATCTGTATAGCCTACATCAAGAATATTGCATAGACAATCTCAAATCAAAATAATATAACATACTAAATTAAAATTAGGGAATCATTTATATAAATTGTTTTTACAAACAATCTTGAATGTGACAAATTGTTTTTACAAAGACAAGCAACCTTGAATGATAAGTATGTAGTCTATGGTTTCTTGTTACATGAAGGTTCTGATCTGTGCATATTCTTAGCACTTGAGCGCAAGGATGCTAGACTATTGTACTCTCCCATTTCACAAATAACATGGTCGTTGAGGAATTCGCAAAGTTGTTCTTAAAGTGCGATGATTTCAATAGGCAATAACCGATCCGTGGATAGTTTGAGAAACTGTACGTACAAACAGAAGAAATTAATCGTTATAAGCCGGCCCACCTCGGATAAAAAATAGCTATCAGTGTGATTAATATTCCTCGTACCTCAACATCTTTTTCCCTGAGCGTCTCATCTCTGGTGAATCCGTGCATGAATTCTATAACATAAAATCCACAGAGATTATTGCCTAGACCTTGCTTCCGACACGAAAAGTTATGTCAGACTATCCAATTTTTCTGGAATGGGCGAAACCTATGACTCTTCTTGATATATTTTTTATATACTCTGCATGTGTATGATCTAATGTTAGATTTAATTTATTAGGGAACAGAGATAAAAGATTAGTAAGGCAGACATATTTGTCTACCTTTGTAGCAAGTCAATGACAGGTTGGTAACTTGCTGGTGCATTATCTTGGCTATCAAGGATGGTGATTTTGCTAAGGTACGGTTGAATTACGAGGAGAACCCAGTGAAAGCTACATATATATCATCATAGTTTAAGACAAGTTTGGTTCTCATGCAACGTATATGAAAATATTTAGGAATAGACTCTTACCTAAAGTTGTACGGTAGAAGTATGTACTGTTTTAAGTAGAGATTTAGAAGTACTTGCGGTGCATATGCCTCGGCATCATCAGGACTCGCTTGAATCGTTGTCGAATTTATTTGTAATGGGTCCATGAACCCCACATGAGGAATCAATTTCGTTTAACATTTATGTATCTTCATCCTACAAAAACGATTAGCACAACAAAATTTCAATACAACGATACTACAAATAACTGTGAATTATGTAAATATAATACTTATAGAGTCCAGCAACTAAGAATAGTCACGTCGAGGCCATCTTGTTGGTACAACTGATACATCTCCTCGAACATGATCTGAAGAATGCCATTGCCATGTAAGAAATCACGATGCTTAAAATAGATCTTAAACATTTCTCTGCCATCTTTGGATTGCTTCATATACCAATTGTGGAATTTACGAGATTGGCAGCTAAGGTCGCGCCACACTTTTAGGTCAACTAATAATTCTCCTAACTTGAATACCCAGTGTGTCAGAGCTTTTTCTACCAACGATTCATCCATGAGTTGCTCTGCTATCAGCCCAGCTTCTTTAAAAAAATTCCATCTCATTGTCTTTTTTCATTTTGATATCTGTCTTTTAGTTTTCTCCTTAAGGTGTTTTTTCTCACCGGTGCGCTCGTAATCTGATTTGCGCTTGGTTGCAACTGGTCTAGCCATGCTCACGAAAAACTTCTTCACTGCTTCGGGAATTGACATTGGCTTGTCAGGAGCTGGCTTCTTGAAGTGCTCCTTCACGGCGACAGCCACCATGGCATCTGTCTCCTCATCATTTATATTACAAGGCAACCTCGGTGCTATCTTTGTTTTCTTAGGTGCCCTTTCTTGTTGGGAGGAGGTCGACTTGATTTCAATGTATTTGTAGATTTTGATTTAGACTGTCTTGGTGGTAGAGGTGGAGTAGGCTCCTTTGGAGGTAGCGTTGGCTCTAGAGGTGGAGTTTGATCCCTTCGAGGTGGAGATGCAGATGGCTCCCTTGGAGATGGAGGTGGATCCCGTACACGTGGCATAATTCTATGCTGGTCCGAGCTTCCATCAGATGATTCATCTGTTTCATATTCAAAAAGTATAAATTATTTTCTCTATGGAACAAATCCTCCAACATTGTCTCTGAGTCTCTTGGAGCCTGTCTCACCAGCATACTCCATATCAATCTTACGGTATGCCCTTCTGACTGAGTCAACATGAACCTTAGCATATCCCTTCAGTATCGATGCATTATTGAAGATTTCCCCTGCCACACATTGGTCAACCTGCCCCATCGCTATCATTGTGTTAATATTCATTGTTGGTATGATAAGTTTACAGATCTTATTTTTAGTGATTTTATCCATGGGATACTGATTTATGCCTGTCCTAACAAACCCCACAGATGCATAACTGCTTCGACGAGCATCAGTTGGTACTTTGATACCGTCCTCACCCACAATACCATGCTGCCGAAGTGCTTCAGCTATTTTGGCATCAATCATTGTCTGTTCTTCCTGTATTTGTTGGTGCATCATAGATATCATCTCATCTATTTCCTATTTTCTTCTACTTTGGCTCCTATAGGAGGCCTCATCCTCTGTGAACCCCTCTTTCCAAGGAATCATTCCTTTGCCCCTGGTGTGCTCTGGATGCTCTTTATTGTCAAGTGCTGTCGACGGGTGGTCGGACAATCCTCCTCGGAGGTGGTCCGAGGGGGTGATTTGTAATGGCAGGGAAGCGCTGCACTCAAGACCCGATGATTGCACAGCTCGTATAAATAGAACTGGCCGGAGTTGACTCGAGGGTTTAGAGTGGTTCGCCCCCCCGATAGGGTAATAGGCCTACGTCCACTGGGTTTTGATGGGGTGCTTACTAGTCGGGAATGGATTTTACAGTATCGGATTACACGAGCTAGGGCTCAGAGA
>KE372842.1:108737-145549 GCA_000418225.1 Zizania latifolia | reverse complement strand
GCACCCGGATTGGGCCAGTCGGACCCGGCAGCTCCTCTTCAGCCCCGCGGTCGGACTCCCGTATTCCTGAGTCGCGCGACAGCTCCGTCGTAGTCGAGTCATCTCCTCCTCTTCTCCTTCATCCTCATCGTCCAATCTTCATCACCCGGTTGACAAGCACTCATCACCTCATGGTTCATACCATGACTCCTCACCCGATAGGGTAATAGGCCTACGTCCACTAGGTTTTGATGGGGTGCTTACTAGTCGAGAATGGATTTTACAATATCGGATTACATGAGCTAGGGCTCAGAGAGTAGTGAAGGGTGTGTGTGTGTTACAACTTGAAGAAGCCGCCTTTCCTTTGAAGAAGCCTCTCCTGTTCTAAGGCGAACGTCCTGCTATTTATACCCTTGTTGGGTGCAACCTATTGTACAACAACTAAACGTCTACGGGGCAGCACGCCAATAGGACATGGCACGCCCAGATGGGACGCGGCGTGCTGCCAACTCCCTACCTGCCCTCTGCGTTGACGCCGCCCGACGGGTGATCTTCTGACGCGCCCGGATTGCCTCCTGTCCGCTTTCAGTCCAGTCGCATTTAATGCGATCATACATCCTTCGGCTGAGTCTGACTCCTGCTGGCGCACGCGTGCGTGCTGTGGGTCCCCCGCCTGGCGTTGCGCCCAGGGGCATGCCGCGTGGCTACCTGCCCGCGCGCTACGTGGCTAGAAAACCGCCACGTGGCCTACCCGGGGGGGCTATCCCCCACAAGTGCTACCGTTAGTTGGTCTTTCTCTCTATCTACTCTGATGGAGCCTTGGAAAGACTGGGCATGGGTATCTGCCATTTTCTGAGATACTTGTTGTACATTGTCATTCTTGAAATTTAGGCTATCTTCGGCTGACAAAGTAATACCTCTCGCATACAAGAAGTGCTTTGCTCGTGTTATCCAGTCAGATGTTACAGGTACGACGCCACTACGGGCAACTTGTTCTTCCATATTTTTCCATTCATCATATTTCGTCACGTACCCACGAGAGCTGGTACGGTCTGACCATATGTTCTTCTGAGAGTTGGATTTGTTTCCTTTACTTAGTTTTGTCGCTTCCTCTAACTTCCTATATTCAATGAATTGAGTTCAGTACTATTCAACTATTGGGTAGTCACCCTAATCTGGTGTTTGGCCCTTCAAGTAGTACTCTCTCCATAGCTTTCCCTTGAATGATCTGAATATTGTCCCCATTACAGATATGGCATGACTTTTCACTTTCCCCATATCGCAATCTTAGGGGAATTGAAATCTGACTAGTAGTTTGCCCCATAATAAGTTTTTTACATTGTTGGAAACCACCCATATGTTATTTACCGGGACTCTCCAAAGTCTAAACATGATTGCAACATGATCTCTCACGAGGTATCCTATGGCTGTCTTGTATGGCCCCAGAATATTTTTCGGTCTTATAGGCTCGCCAACAGAGTTAACCTCTACTATTACGAATCGTCCTTTGGGCATCACATTGGAACCACATCCACTCCTCTCTTGGGTTACTACTCCTTAATCTGTAGATCAGCAGCATCCTATACACCCTGCTCTGCCTCATTTACCGGACCAGTACCCTGCTCTGCCTCATTGACTGCATCGGCCTCATACTCTTATTATGGATTGTTTATTGTCTCAAGCTCAACGTCTAGCTAGGGTACTAAGTCTGCCAAGTTGATGAAAATATTTAGGTTGCAATCTTCATCTCTGAGTGGATTTAGATCTAGGTCTACAGACTCTTATTGTCTTGGTTGTTCTACTGGGGCGAAGATTGTGGGGCTTTCTATCAGAGCAGGGGTAGGGCGAGCACGTGTACGTCGGCTTGACTTTTTGGGTGCCATTCCTACATGAACATTCCAAATTCATAAGTACTCATAAGATTAATAAGTACTCAAGAAATTCTTATAAAATATATGAACTTGTATATGGTATAGGAGATAGCGTTAGTTTAGGGTTAGGGTATAAGTTTATGGTATAGGCCTTAGTGATCATTTAGGCTATTATTCGACATAATAAACAAAACATAATTGTATTACATACAACAGTATCAAGAAGTCCAATGAGCATACACTTTATAATAATCCATCAGTACTTACACTCAAAGATATACATATACATCACTTTATATCCATTCTAACAAACACACACACAAAGATATACATATACATCACTTTATATCCATTTCAACAAACACACACAAAAAAACTCCACTGCTGGCTCAATTGTTCCTATTGCTGCCTCCCCTTGTTGCCTTCCTATTCATCGACACGTGCACACACACAAAAACTCCATACACTTTATAACAATCCATCAATACTTTAAAACTCCACTGTAGCTCAATTGAAATGGGAATGCAGTGCCATGTTGGAATCAGATCTGAACACAAAGTGAGATTTAGATGAAAAGACAGTGCTTTTGAAGAAACACAAGTACTGGGTGTCATGGCAGAACACTGGAATAGCTGCAGCTCAAGGTGCAAAGTAACATATCCTACAATATATACATATACTTGCTTACTGCTGAAGTTGAGCTCACAAGACCACTACAATCTGTAAATACAGGGGGGGCAAGAGAAATTGCCACTGAAACACAAACACCTTTTATGCTCAGTCAAAGTTTCAAGGAACCACAACATGCAGTCTGTTCCTGTTCCTGCTCCTGTTCCTGGACTATATTACTTATTGTAGGACAAGATATGAAGAGATGCAATTCTTAGGAGACCAACCGTATTCAACATAAACTCAATTCAATCTAAATTTGAACCAGCAAAACATGTAAGTACTAGATTTAGGGTCCTAGGCTGAAATGGAAACCCTACATTCTGCCCTATCTCAGCCCAAAATCGACACATCTAGGACAATGCTCACCTTCTGCTGGACGGGCGGTGTCAGAGGTGACCAGAACATCAGAGGTGGTCGGGCAGACGGATGCGGCATAGGCAACGATGAACGAATGAGCGGAGACGATGGCAGCCAGAAGGATGGAGGTAGCCGGACAGTTGGACGCGACGTCGGCGACGGTGAACGGATGGGCAGAGTTAGTGGCAGCTACAATGGCATCAGCGGAGAAGGCTGGACGGCGGTGGCACGGGCGTAGGAGGAGACGACGACTGTGGGAGGAGACAAGTTCGGATGGGAAAAACAGCCAAATCCCTAGAGCTTACATAGGAATACACATCAGTGTCGGTTCTATAGCATAACCGGCACTGATAGTCCCCTATGAGTGCCGGTTCTACATAGAACCGGCACTGATGTGTCCCTATCAGTGCCGGTTCTCAATAGAAACGACACTGATATTTCTAACAGTGTCGGTTCTATGGTAGTGCCAGTCCAAGCTCAATCAGTAGTTATACACGAACATAGAGAAGCCAAGAATAGTGAGTGAAGCCACGCAAGAACAATGAGATGAGCTCGGTTATACATGTTTTTGAACATCTTGATTGGTTAGTCATTCTTGATCCTCATCTTTTCTTTTATCCTTCATTACATAGTGCATTGTAACATTAATCATTTTTTGTTGGTTGAAATTGTGGAATATAACAGAGGCCTTATCGATGAGTATAATTTCCTTCACTTTATTATTACAAGTTGAACATTTACTCTAATTTTTTCATACTTATTACATATGGCGCCTTTTGGCCCTGGTGGTCCACCATATGCAATGGAACGTCAAGAGGTAGTGCATAGAACCGTGTTGCATGTAAGTCATCACATGTTCTTATGTTTTATAATAAAATTATATTTCTCATTAATTGTGTATTTCAACTATAGTGTTACACCCAACCTCCTGACATCCAATGTGGGTTCTATATATGTGGCCTATCGTGCTTGCCTTGAAGGATGATGATCTAAAACTGTCGGAGGTAAGATACTACAACTAACGATCCATTCAATTATTGTTTTTACATTTACTTCTCACTTTTGTATAAACATCGACTAATCTAGAACTACTAGTTGCATAGGAATTCAGCATACTGAAAGGTTCTCTCCAAGAGTCTGTTATACTAGTGCATTATTATCATATGTCAAATTCATGTATCCACAATTAATTTGGATTGTAAGTTAATTTGCAAGTTTGATGGTTGAAAATGAACAGTGTAGTTAAAATTCAAGTTCAGATATATAGCACCCTAGGACAAGTAACTGATGCCGGCCACCGGTACTATATATATAGCAAGATTAGATTATAGGAAAAAGTCCAAATTACACCCTTGAAGTATTCCTGAAGTATGAATAACCCCTAAAGAATTTTACCATCTAAAAACACCAGTCGTATTGCAAAATAGTTCAATTTACATCTTTGAAGGGTAGTTTTGCTGACATGGTGAAACCGCGGGCGGTTTTGCTGACGTGGCAGCTGATGTGGCGTTGGTGATGTGGTAGATCAACAAAAAAGTCTGAATCACACCCTCCAACTTTGTCTAAAGTCTGAATAAACCCTTGAACAAATAAAAAATATTTAAAAATTAATTTCTAAAAATTTTCAAATCTATAATTTTTTGTGGAATAACACTTTTCCTATTTTTTCCTCTTCCTTCATTTTTCCCTTTTCCTCTTTTCTTTTTCTTCCTTTCTCTCTCCTCCTTCCTTCTTTCTCTGGGCATGGCGAGAGGCGCGGCGCTAGGCGAGGCTTGGGGCGTGGGGCTGGGCATGGCGTGGCGTGGAGCTAGGCACGACGCGGGCATGGGCGCGGGCGCGGGCATGGGCACGACGTGAGCTAGGCGCCAGCGCTGACGTGGCATGAGCTAGGTGCAGGGCTAGGTGCGGTGTGAGCGCGGGCGTGGCGTAGGGCTTGTGTTGGGACTGGAGCGGCCAGGATGAGGAAGAAAGGAGGAAGAAGGAGGAGGTGAGAGAAGGGAAGAAAAAGAAAAGGGGAAAAGGGGAAAATGAACGAAGAGGGAAAAAATGGGAAAAAAGGGTTATTTCACAAAAAAATCGGATTTGAAAATTTTTAGAAATTAATTTTTAAACACTTTTTATTTGTTCGGTGGGTTATTCATACTTTAGGTAAAGTTGGAGTGTGTGATTCAGACTTTTTTATTGATCTGCCACATCACCAGCGCCACATCAGCTACCACATCAGTAAAATTGCCCACGGTTTCGCCACGTCAGCAAAACTGTCATTCAAATGTATAAATTGAACTGTTTTGCAATACCGCTGTACTTTTTAGACGGTAAAATTCTTTAGGGGGTTATTCAGACTTCAACGATACTTCGAGAGGGTAATTTAGATTTTTTCCTAAATTATATATTAGTAAAGAATGGTGAAATAAACCGATAAAGTAAGGCTTGCAGGGAATAGAAGAATGGAGATATTGGGATTTGTAGCAAAATGGAATTACAGAGGTTTAATTCCGTTGTTCCCCTGACTCCCACGTTCAAAGTCCAAATAATTCCTACTCGGTCTACAGGATTAATTTTTGCATAAACACACCTATGCTCTCTACTATTTTGAACAACGAACAGTTAGTGCGCACAATACCATATATACATGCATGCATGTCGGCTTAAGAATTATGTGAACTTTTTGTATTTGGCAAGGGGTGCATTTGCAAAAACATGCAGTAATTATAATTGTGACACAGATGGAGACAGCGTAGTTGCTCTTTCTGAGGTCAGTTTAATTTAAACCATGCCCAAGAGATGCATGGACACACTTATCACTATAGCCAATACCTCACTAGCTAATTAATTAACTATGCTACACTAATATAGACAGCTCAAACTAACCCCACTCCTCCAGCACAGGCAGTATACTACTAGTAGTAGTACATATTTTACACCCCTAGGGCTTGTATTTGTGGTCATCTTGGACATGGACTTGCTAAGCTAGCTAGCTTCTAACCCTACCCCTGATCTTTTCCATATAACCCATGCATACACATCCTCTCTGCCGTCTGCCATCCTTTTCCTCTCTGTTTTTCTTGCTTGTCTATATCTTTCTTTGAGGAGATGATCAGTTAAGCTGACCTGAGCCAATCAGGACAGATCAGCAAAGGCAGGAGAAGATTTCCAAGGTTTATGCCCTTCGATCCTCTTGTTCCTTTTAGCCCTATCCATGAAGAGAGAGTATATAGCCAAGATTGCAGCAGTTTTGATTAGAAGCTTCAAGTGTAGTTGAGTGTTTCTCCAAATTAACAATGTTTACTTCTCAGATCATATCCTAGGGCCGGGCAGCATCAAGGAAGGATGCATCCTAGTGGCGGCGGCGCACTGTCGGTGCCACCGGGGTTTCCGTTCCATCCGACGGAGGAGGAGCTCCTCTACTACTATCTGAGGAAGAAGGTGGCCTACGAGACCATAGATCTTGATGTCATAAGGGAGATCGACCTCAACAAGCTTGAGCCCTGGGATCTCAAAGGTAACTTTATGCAACAATCAATCAATATGCAGCTAGCTAACTAGATGGATCATATCTATCTATCATGAAATGGTGCGAGCTAGCAACATAGTGATGGAGACGTAACATGCATGGCGGTATTATTGCATGTACAGATCGGTGCAGGATTGGGACGGGGCCTCAGAAAGAGTGGTACTTATTCAGCCACAAGGACAAGAAGTACCCCACGGGGACGAGGACGAACAGGGCGACGACGACGGGGTTCTGGAAGGCGACGGGGAGGGACAAGGCCATCTTCCTCGCCAACACCTGCCGGATCGGCATGAGAAAGACCCTCGTCTTCTACGTCGGCAGGGCTCCCCATGGCAAGAAGACCGACTGGATCATGCACGAGTACCGTCTCGACCAAGAAAACGTCGTCGACGTTCAGGTCATCCATGAACATTTCATACTATTTATGTTTCTTTAATTTGTTTCTATGGCGGTTTACTGAGATCTATCTTGTCCGAAATGTTGCAGGAAGATGGCTGGGTGGTGTGTAGGATGTTCATGAAGAAGAACTATCAGAGAGGCATCGACCCGGCAGAGATGGCGGCGGCGGACGATGATGAGCTCCTCCACCACTCCTTCCCGGTTCCTCCGCTCCCCGGTGCGGCGGCGGCAGACCAGAAGCATAACCCCGGCAGCGGCGGCCACCTCATTCAGCACCACCAGCACTACGACGACTTCCCTTCCTTCGACCCCTCCTTGCAGCTCCCTCGGCTCATGAGCGCCGAGCAGCTGCCGGCTGTCGCCGCCCCGTCCTCCCTCCTCCCCGGCCCGCCCGCCGCTGCCATGAGTTCGCTTCACGTCGAGTGCTCCCAGAGCCTTATGAAGCTGACGTCCGCCGCCGCAGGCGGAAGCACCGGGCTGCTCCACGCCGGCAGCCACAGGTTCGCCAACTCCACGGACTGGTCGATCCTGGAGAAGCTCCTCGCCTCTCACCAGAACCTGGACCAGCTCTTCCAGGGCAGGGTCGTCGCCGGAGCAACGTCACCAGCGTCTCCTATCCACCGCAAGCAGCTCATGAAGCTCGGCGGCAGCGCCTCCTCCTTCAAGAGGCTTCCGCTGCAGCACCTCGGCTGTGAGGCTGACCTCCTCAGGTTTTCCATGTAGATGCATGCACGGATGCATGGACTTCAATTAATTAAGCTAGCTTAATTAGCTGCCATGATCGATGATGAGCAGTGGATGATGATCTGATCAGTTCATGTTTTTTGTTAGACTGGTTAATTTGCTCTGCCTTTTGGTATGGAGCTTAATGCTTCTAAGTGTATATACATCTCTATGCTATGGGACCATATGCATGCATACCATGCCATCTCTACTAAGTTATACACTACTGTTGATGGAAAACCTAATTTGACATACATGAGATAATCTTAAATTGAAACAAAGAGAATATATAAGTAATAAGCTAATTAGACATACAAGAGAGTGTTCTTTGCCGAGTAACACTGAACGAATCCTTTGCCGAGTGTTTTCGAGGGTCGCCGTATGCCAAATGTACACAGCAAAATCCTAGATTCCGGTAGTGATTTCTAATAACTGAGATTCATAAATGAGCAACAAATTCACCTAGGTCTCAACTCAAGACTTGCTAAATTAATTAGCCCTGATTCACCTTGTTTAAACCATACCAGTAAATTGGACCCTGACCGGCAAATTAATATTCCTACAAAATCTTGCATTGTGAGCAACCAGAAGAAGGCTCGACTTTTCTTTTGGGCCCAATTAAAATACGAATTATCCACTATATTATTTGTCTCACACTTAGATTGTTGAGTTGTATTGTTTTTTCCAATCTATTTGTAAATAAATAGAACAAATTGTACTTTTAGAAACATAACACGAATAATCTGGAAAGCACATGCTCCACTAATTTCTCTTGCTTCGATCGTTAGTTGGGAAGAAAGCACATGAATTGCCAGGGAAATTTTGAACAAATTTTATCTAAATCCAAAATTTTTGGCCCGCAATACAACCTACACTACCGAAAACAGGAGCTTCGCCAAGTACCAAAGGATTTATCGAGTGTATTTATTTCCTCGGACACTCGGCAAATAACCATGTTCGTCTAGTGCCGAAGATATACGCCGAGTGTTGTTTGTCGAGTATGACACTCAGCAAATTCTTTATTAAGTATAACACTGGACAAATTCTTTGCTAAGTGTTTTTAGCCTTTGCCGTGTGCCCTAGACACATGGTAAAATACTAAAATCCGGTAGTCCTAGTTAATAATCATAGGGGTTTCCGACGACCTTTTTTCCGGCGAAGGCTTCAAATGGCTCTTCTTCTGTACAACATAACCGAAACAAGCGGTTTTACAAACGAATGACTTGCATCGATCACACTGCTGTCTTAATTTTATGACGACGATTCGCGACGCAAATATCGAAACTAGTATAAATAACATCATCAGCACGAATTATAATCTGAAGCCTAGCTAGCTTCATCTGAGCCTTTGTCATGGGGTGCTCTCTCCTAGTCTCCTTTGTTTACAAATGCCAATGAATTATTCCACGAGCAACGCCAGCTGCGTTACGCTATCGTTGCTGCTACCAGGCCGAGCGGACGGCAGCAATGGAGGGTGCAAACCATGACTAGTAAAATTATATTGCATCCCCATTCCCGTCAAAGTTAAGGTGCATCCAGAATATAAATAAATAGGAATATATTTTACTCTCTTTGTCCAACAAAGATTTTACTTTTCAGATAAAGTTGGTAAATTAGTAGTTAACCTAAAAGACAAAAGTTTCTCTTATTAATAAGAAAGTAATAATATAAAGCGATGTTTAAGGAGATGTAAAAGGAATAAAACTTCTTTATTTATGAACAAAATCATAAACACAAAATCAGTTCTTCGTCTCCACAAGGACCTCAAAACAGCTGAAGTATTGTATTCTCATCACCCATAATCTGGGCTTTCATGACTTTTCCACCTCAAGCTGCGATGGAGAACAAGGCACAGATTCAGCAGAGAATTTATAATCCAGCAGAACACACATTCATACATAAAGACAGTTCATATAACATCTCATACATAGATGATGGTTGGACAAACGAGTTGATCCTGTGAGGCGACAGGCAAGTGTCGTCTATCATGTAGGTTGAGTGTCCATGGGCATCAATCTGGCTCTCTGCGAAAGCTTTCACTGAAACATGTTCACTCAGTTGAGTTGTTGCCCAAAAATATGAAGTCCTCCCATGAAACCCGCAAGAATGTAATGTGGCTAGCTCAAATCAATGCATCACGAAGATAACAATGCTCAAACAGGCGTTTTCTCCAGAAAATGCACTTTTTGTAAATTTTCTGAATGTTTTTGTGGCAGGTCACCAATACCAGATTGCAGTTAAACTGTCCAGGGCTCCAAGCTAGCATAAGGTGTATATATCAGATTTGTTGTGGCAAATCCCTATAGAAAAAACTATCATGGCAAGAATATACTACATGCTTTTATCAGACATTCAGACTTATTCAGCTTCAGCTATAACTAGCATAATTCACATTGCTATTTTGCTACCATTTCTATTTGTGTTCTTTGGTGGCACAGGACAAAGAGGCCACGGATCTAGGGGTGGCAACGGGGCGGATTGGGTCCACATTGGCTATTACCAGACCTGGAACCGAGCCCACGTTGGACCCGCATCCTATACCGGATTGAAAGGCCAACCCAGACCTAGGTCCCCGTAAAGTCGCAAACGTTCAGACTGTCCTTCAAAGCTTTGTTTTTCATCAGTTCCAAAGAAACCATCGCCAGCTGAATAACAGACTACAAAAAAGTCAGCCCTTTCAGTAAAATCCTACCTGTGCAGATAATTAAAACTGTAGTTTTCCTATTAAGCATTGAAGCATGCTTAGAAAGTGTCTATGTAGCAACTATGGAGGCTCAACGATGATGCATCTATAATGACAGGGATTAAAGTGAAGCAAACCCATTGGATCAGATGTCCGAACAATGAACACAACCTTTTTCTATTTCTCTAAATGATTTGCAATAGATGAAAAAATGTTCCATACCAAAGTCATCTTTACATGCTGCAAATATCTCTGAGTGACGAGAATTGCATTCCACTTGCTGCTGCAGTCAACATCATCACAGCGAATTTTTGGCATAGGAACAACCAATTGCAGTCAACCAGTCACTTTGGATTTCTCAATAATGATCTCTGTTTTTTGGTTTAGCCACTCTGTTTCAGATAGGTTTATCGTCTATCAAGGGAGACTAATAGGATAAACCCAAAACTGGCATTTTTCAACTAGTCTATACTTTGTGCAGGACTGTAGGTTACCAATAGTCTTTGCAAGAGCATTCACCATTTTTAAAGTGATGGTAGCGATTAACATCTCTTATGATGATATCACGCTGCACAATCTGTGAAATCAACTTGATGACAACATGGCAATCCTCACAAACTCGAAGATTCTTTGTCACAAGAAGCTTTGTCCCAGGAGGAGTACTAATGAGTCCAAACACAATAGCCAGCCTTTCACTGTGGCTCCTCACCATGATCCTCTTTTCATCATCTTCCACATTGTGGAAAACAGGCATGGTGTCAGGCACATAGCCAGCAGTACCCATGAGACTTTCTAATCTCTCCAACTCTTCATATATTTCATCTGATCTAGGATGAGAAGCATCCCCAACAAGAAATCCATGAGTTTTCCCCTTCACTTCAATCCAACTGCAAGCAATGATCTTTTTCAGGCCTCTATCAGTCATGAGTTTCCTCAGCCTTGCAGACTTTTCCCATTTCCCGGACTGAGCATAGATATTTGACAGAAGCACATAATTACCAGCATCCTCAGGCTCAAGCTCAATCAACTTCTCCAGGGCTAGTTCACCTAGTTCAATATTTTTGTGGATCTTGCAACCATTGAGCAGTGCACCCCATATTCCTGAATCAGCTTCAATGGGCATCCCCTTAATAAGATCATATGCTTCTTCGAACCGACCAGAGTGACCAAGTACATCTACTAAGCAAGTATAATGCTGCACAGTTGGCCTGACTGAATACACATCTACCATCAGTTCAAAGAATTCTTTTGCCTGTTTTACCAACCCACTATGGTTGCAAGCGGATAGCACCCCAACAAAGGTGATATTGTCAGGCATCACTTGGGCCTCGCCCCTCATTTTGTTAAACAGCTCAAGCACTTTGTCAGCATGCCCGTGCATCCCATATCCACAGATCATGGCATTCCAAGAAACAAGGTCCCTCCTTGTGAGTTGCTCAAAGAGAATGCGTGCCACCCAAACCCATCCGCTCTTGGCATACATGTCCACAAGGGAAGTTTTCAGCTTGTCCTGTAACCCAAATCCCCTCCTCCAGCCGAACCCATGCAGCTCTCTTCCTCTAGGCAGGGCAGCTGCATCAGCTGCCGCTGATATCGCACTCACAAGAGTGGCAATCGTCAGTTCAACATTGTTAGCAGCCATCTCGCGGCACAAAGAAAGCGCCTCCACGGGTCGTCCATTCTGCCCATACGCAGCAATCATCGAATTCCACAACACGGCATCCCTCACCAAGATCGTATCAAACACCGCCCGAGCCTCGTCCACGCAGCCGCACTTAGCGTACATGTCGACAAGCCCCGCGCAGACAAACACGTCCGCCCCCCACGGCGTGAGCGCCACACGCCGGTGCACCTCCCTCCCGGTGTCCAGGTCCAGGAGCGCGGCGCACGCCTTGAGCACCAGCGGGTAGGTGAAGTTGTCCGGCTCCACCCCGCGCTCCACCATCCCGCGGTATAGCTCGAGGGCGACCTCGCGGGGTCCCTCGCCCCGCGCGTACGCCCGGATGAGCACGTTCCACAGGAAGACGTTGCTCTTGGGCATTCCGTCGAACAGCCGTCGCGCGTTGCCCGCATGGCCGCAGGCGGCATAGAGATCGACGATTTTGGTCGCCAAGGCCGCATCTTGCCCGAGGCCCGTCACGAGAAGCCTCGCGTGGACTTCCCTCCCGGCGCGGAGGGCTCCGGCAGCGACGCAGGACTGCAGCAGCCTGGCGTAGTCGCGGTAGGATGAAGCGGGGTGGTGGGAGCTGGTGCGTGGAGGCGGATGCGGTAGTGGCGCCGCAATGGCGTTGGAGGGTGGTGCGTTGGTGTCGCGGAGGGGAGAAGAGAGGAGGCGGCGGAGGGCGTGCTGGTGGCGCGCTGGAGACGGTGGTATGGTTGAAACGGCCGCGCGAAGCATCGTCCGGCCGCTGTGGGGTCGGACTGTCGGAGCAGCGTGGCGCGCGTCTGTTAGAGCCTTGAATATTTGCGTTGAAACGTGTGCTATGTATAGTTTAGAGTTTAGTGATAATCAATGTCACACATAAGAGCATTTTTAACCCTGCTGATTGATATAGCTTTTTAGCATTAATTATATTATCACGTGAGTTAAAATCTGACGTTGCAAGGGATTTATTGAGGTAAAAGAGAAAAACGATGTCTTAAAAAATAGTTCTACGCGATATTTAAGAAAGCAAAGAAATGAGATTAAGAGAGAAAATAGATAGTAAATAGGTGGTTTGATATAAATTTATTTCGAAGAAACTATCCATTAAGAAGATAGTGTCTATGAGATATGTTTAAAGGAAAGAGAGAATAAGACATCACTCGAAGACACTATAGCGTGGGACTACCTAGACATATAGCATGTAGAGGAAGGTTGATTTCTTTATTTGTTAGATTTCTATTTACAATGAAAAGGAAGCTTATCAACTTATAGGTAAAACCTCTAAAATGAAGATCCAATATGAAAAGAACCAATTCTCTTCACAAAGAAATTGAGATAGAGATGTACCTACTTACTTTCATATATTTCTAAGTTTTTCTTCCTGTCACTCTAAATATATGAATTAGAGTTTTATAACACTATTTCTCGATTATTTCTCATTATATAAATATATCTCATCAAAACTTTATAAAAACACAGTAGAAAAAATTGTGAGAAAAAGTACATAGCACATGTATTGGTTATATCAATTGCCTCGTTAAAATCTTAATATGGTAAACTTCAATAAAACTTATTCAAGGGAAAAAGAGTATGGTTAACCTAAATATTTTATGTGATGTTTCAAGATCAATTTTGGTAGTTAGGTTCCACCACATATAGAAACATAGACAGTTGGGATTTACCGGTATGTGGGTCTAACAGGTACCTAGCATCTGTATATCCAACCAAACTTAGTTTTTGATTCTTTCTATAGAATAGGCCTAGATCTATACTTTCTTATAAGTAGCACAAAATGTTCTTGATGCTCTTTCAATGTTGTTTGGTAAATTCTACACTATATTGTATCCATAGGTTTACTGTGAACGCTATGTAGGGCTCCAGGAAATTTAGGAAGGAAATTCAGTATTATATTCTAGGGTTAATTTTTTCCATACCACCGTTATTGTAACCAAATCTTCGTTATCTGTGTAGGCTCCAGGAAGGAAATTCAGTATTATATTCTAGGGTTAATTTTTTTCATGTAATTCATTCCTGCATGCCATTTTCTACGCCCATGGCGGCTATGGGCCTACCTACAGACGTCGGATTTTTTGTATTGCCAATCCTACCCCTGTCCTCTTCCCTAGTTGGCCTTGATGACGTGAAAGGTGAGGACGACGAGCACGATGACGCCGAGAAAGTGAGGGTGTCGAAGCCCAGGTCGTTGATTGAAAGTTGCCTAGAGGGGGGTGAATAGGTAATCTAAAAATTCTCAATTAAACCTGTCAGTTTAAACTTCCAAGGCCTGGACTATCCGGGCTTAGTCGGATATTTCGGGTACCAGATGAAAACAAAAATGTCCGAGTTCTGGATTATCCGGGTGTAACCGAATGATCTAGGCACTACAGATCTGAAACAAAATAAACTGCAGAATACGATCTAGCCAATAAAATTTAAAGACATGAATTAAATAAATCTTATGCTTACTAGTTAATGAATAGATCAAACAGTAAATAACAACTAACAGAGATAAGATTGACACAATAGATTTTTCACCGAAATTTGGATCGACGCCTAGGCGTCTAAGAGGGATCACCTCTAAGAGTAATAAATCCGTTGACGCGATCCAAAACCGTGTGCTCAAAGATTCACCGAAGATCAAGACGCACACAACACCACAACTCCTAAGAAGATGGATCAACAAGAACTTGAGGAGCTTGGTGAAGAACTCTCAATCTAACCCTCAAAGATCCAAACAAGATAAAGCACTAGGATGAGAGAAAGAGAGTAAATGGCAAGGCTGCTAGGTTTTAGAAAACTTGCCCTAATTATGGGAGACACGGAGCTCCGAGGAGCACGCCGAGGACCAGCAGGAGGAGGCGGGGCTGCTGAGGAGGACTGCCCTAGAGAAGCTCTGGAAGACGGTGCCTAAGGAGTGTACCCACGGTGCTCTACCTCATGTACCATTTTCCAGCGGGTGACCTGGTCGATCACGAGCTGAATGTATGGAGCGTACATGCAACTCTTCGTGGGAGACACCGAGGTGGTCTAGATCTCACTCCAAAGGAAATAAGACACACTGAACACTCCTTGGTCCTCCTGCATAACTTACAGCAGGTTACGCGCATTGCCTAGCAACGATGACGAGTCCCCGAGCTTTGACAGAATGGTCTTACTAAACAGGCTGGTGAGCACTGAAAAGAATGGGGAGAGACCATCTGTCTTGCCTCCAACAAAGGAACTTGGCTCATGCAGATAAGACACTGCATCAGCTCTAAGGACGGGTTCTTAATCCAACCGGAAGGCTACGAGATCATTGCCGTCCAGTCTAAGAATGGCAGCGAAGTCACTAAGAGTGACCTCGTACTCACCCCCTTCCAGCCTCCAATAAAAGGTAGGCTCCTCGTTGTCTACGGTCTAGAATAGGGTGGAGTAAAACTGGCATATGACTTCTTCACACTAATTCTGCTTTGTCTCCATGAGGCTATAGAGATTTTTAGCTTGGCAGATGCGGATCACCTGATTGAACACTGGGTTATTCTTTTTCTTCATAGCAGCCTAGTTGATCCACTGCATCTCAACAACCGGGTGCCACATGGGTAGCATGACACTCTTATAGTAGTCCTACTGAAAGCTCGAGTGGAACCGATAGTCTGAGGCATCTCACAGATAGTCCCGGGGATCTTGGTTTCTCGCCGTCACAGCCTCAAGAGTTCGCCTCATATAGTTGACCTCGAATCTCGGTGTGACCTTGCCAACCTGAGGAGGCTCTTGAACTTTTCTCTGGCAAGCTGAAGGATTTCTTCACTGTGGCTTGATTGTCTAGAGGCAGGCTACTTCCCCTTGCCTTGAGGTGGAGAAGGTCGCACAGATGAGGCGGCGGGAACTTGAATGCCGATGTCTGGGAATCGGTGAGCTCGAGACGCTAGCCACTTGAAACGGCCTCTAGAAGCTTGCAGCCCAGCACCGAAGACTCAAGGAGAACCCCCGGTGTCACTATCGTCATCGGAAGTGTTCCTAGGGTCGTGCCTGACCTTCTTACGCCTTCCGTCAAACATGGTAACAGCTGCTACAAAGCAATAAGGAATCAAAAGTTGAATCAAGGAATGAAAACTTTTGAATGTAACCTAACCCGAAACCTCCAGACTTAACCGGAGCCTCCGGGACTCGGACTATCTGGATAGGACTAGAACATCTGGGTTTCGCAAAATCGAAACCGATTGATCTCGACAATGTGGCTAGGGAACATCACAACAACACATCTAGGACCTATTCTAGCCTAAAGGAATCAAGAAATAACCAAAGACTAGAGGGAGAACCGCCTACCTAGGGCAAAAATGGAGAATACCTCAAAGACGAACTTGAAGGAAACAAGAAGACGATCGGCGCTTCCAGAAGGGTCCTAGGCTCCCCCTCAATGGGTCGCATGATTCCCATGGTCGAGTTTCAAAGAAAATCGCTAGAGAAATCGAGAGTTGAAGTGAGGGAGAAGAGATGAAGTGAGGAGGAGAGAGAAGCCCAGAGGGTTCGGGACCTCTTTTATAAAGCCTGCCCCGGCGAGATGATCTGGAGTATCTAGGATTCTGGACAAACCAGACTATCCGGATGTAGTCGGATACTCCGGGTGCACTAGAATGAACTTCAAAAAGTCCTAGGTCCAAAGCATCTGGTTGAGCTAGATGATCCGGATCCTCTAGATTTCTAACTCACATGAATCCATAGAGAGACAAATGCCATGAACTTTAGGGCTTAATAATAGTATTTTACAATAATTATTTTAATAATGAATAAGCATAATTAAACATGGCATAGCTCATGTAAATCATAAACAAGAATATGAAGATTTTGAATTTATTTAAAATGTAGCACATTTCATATGAAGAAGGCAATTAATTTAACTTCTCATTTTCAACATGGGCAATTTATGTGCAAGTATATCAAGCTATGTTGCAAAAATCAAGGATATTCAGTTCATTTCTTAACTCATAAAACCGATGCTCATCTAAGGGTTTGGTGAAAATATCGGCAAGCTGTTTATCTGTTCTCATATGGGTTAAGATAATATCTTCATTGATCTCATGGTCTCTCAAGAAATGATGGCAAATATCAATGTGTTTGGTTCTTGAGTGTTGAACTGTGTTATTGGCTATTTTGATGGCGCTCTTATTGTCACACAACAAATGGATTTTGGTGACATTGTGTCCAAAGTCTTTCAAGGTTTGTTTCATCCAAATGAGTTGAGCATAACAACTACCGGCTGTTATATATTCGGCTTCGACTTTTGATTCTTAGAAGACCATGAAACAAGTG
Organism: Zizania latifolia; assembly: GCA_000418225.1. Taxonomy (NCBI): domain Eukaryota; kingdom Viridiplantae; phylum Streptophyta; class Magnoliopsida; order Poales; family Poaceae; genus Zizania; species Zizania latifolia. Next base: position 128,417 of record KE372842.1, on the reverse strand, counting down.
ACCTTCTAAGGAATTGGCAGGTTTCGGAGGTGCTTTTTCTATTCACTTTGCAACAAGCAAAATTGGAATCTGAATAGCTGATAAGATCAAAGGTTGAGCCTTTTGAGTACCAAAGCCCTAGGTTTGAAGTATGAACCAAATATCTCAAGATTCTTTTAACAGCAACCAAATGACATTGTTTTTGTGCAGCTTGAAATCTTGCGCACATGCAAACACTAAGTATTATATCGAGCCTAGATGCACATAAATATAATAAGGAACTTATCATGGAATAGTATACTTTTTGGTTGACGTCAGTTCCTTATTAATTTAAATCAAAATACCCGTTAGTTTGCATGGGGGTCTTGATGGGTTTAGCTTTCTCTATGTCAAACTTCTTGAGCATATTTTGTTTGACTGATAAAGGTGTCTTCTTTGAGTTGTTTGATTTGAAATTTTCGGAAGAACTTCAACTCCCCTATCATTGATATTTCAAATTTTTGGGTCATTATCCTACTAAATTCCTCACAAAAATCATTATTAGTAGAACCAAATATAATGTCATTGATATATATTTGGTAAATAAAGAAATCATTATTTAAAATGCTTAGTAAAGAGGTAGGATCAGCTTTGCCTATTTCAAAGCCCTTTTTAAACAGAAAATTTCTAAGGCATTCATATCATGCTCTAGGTGCTTGCTTAAGTCCATAGAGCACTTTTTAGAGTTTGAACATATGATTTGGATATTTAGGGTCTTTAAAGCCTGGTGATTGCTCCACATACACCAATTCAGTGATTGATCAATTCAGGAAAGCACTTTTTATGTCCATTTGATGAAGCTTGAAATCATGATGAGTAGCAAAGGCTAATAATATTCGAACTGACTCTAGCTTAGCAACAGGTGCATATGTCTCACCAAAATCTAAACCTTCGATTTGTGTGAAGGCTTGAGCCACCAGTCTTGCTTTGTTCCTTACGACCACACCGTGCTCATCTTGCTTGTTGTAGAAGACCCATTTGATGCCAACCATATTTTGCTTCAGTCTTTTCACCAATGTCCATACTTCATTTCTTTTGAAGTTGTTGAGCTTTTCTTGCATGGCCATCATCCAATCCACATCTTCAAGAGCTTCTTCTATCTTGATAGGTTCCTAAGAGGACACAAAAGAGTAACATTTACAAAAATTTGTAAACAAGAACGAGTGGTTACTCCCCTTCGTACATCACCAAGAATATTATCCATGGGGTGGTCTCTTTAGATACCTTAATAAATTCTTTGATGTTGTACAGGTGGTTGATCAATTTTTTCTTGAACTTCCTATTTCTTGTCCATCACCTCTTGCTCTTGAGTCTTTTATGTTTGACTTTCTTCAATTTATGGTTGTTGTTAATCTATAGGTTCTTGTTCTCTTGGCCTTATATCTCTAACTGCCATGTTCTTGATTGCTTTACATATAGGTTCTTCTTCACCTGTATCACTTGGATCAACTTGCTCTACTTGAGAGCCGTTAGTTTCATCAAATGTCACATCCCTAGTGACTTCAACAATACTAGAAGTTTTGTTGAAAATATGATAGGCATGCGTATTTGACTCGTAACCAACCAAGAACCCTTCATCTACCTTAGAGACAAATTTAGAATTTCTTAGTTGGTTACTCAAAATAAAGCATTTAATCCCAAAAACTCTAAAATATAAAATATTTGGTTTGTTACCGGTTAGAAGTTCATACGTCATCTTTTTAAGTACTTTGTGAAGATAAAGACGGTTGATTGCATGACATGCGGTGTTAATTGCTTATGTCTAAAATACGTCTGAAGTCTTGTATTCATTAAGCATTGTTCTTGCTGCCTCTATTAGTGTTCGATTCTTCCGTTTCACCACTCTATTTTGAGGTGGATCATAAGAAGCAGAGAACTCATGTTTAATGTCTTCTTCATCAAGAAATTCTTTAACTTGAGTGTTTTTGAACTCACTCCCGTTGTCACTTCTCACTTTTTTTATCTTGACTTCATACTCATTTTGAGCTCTTCTTACAAAACTCTTGAACACATTTTGTGTCTCACTCTTATCATGCAAAAAGACACCCAAGTGAAACAAGAATAGTCCTCAACAATAACTAAACCATATTTGTTATCGTCAATGCTTAAATATGCCACTAGTCCAAAGAGATCCATATGTAGAAGCTCTAGTGGCCTTCTTGTTGTCATAACATTCTTAGCGGTGTGTGGTGCTCCAACTTGCTTACCGGTTTGATAAGCACTACACAACCTGTCTTTTTCAAACACAACATTGATTAGTCCTAGGATGTGCTGTTGGGTTATGGGGAGGCTACGCTAACGCTTAATTTCAAAAATTTACCCCGTTAGCCTAGGAACCATGCATGTAATAGGATCATGGATCGTTACCTTGAGCCTCGAGACACGCTCGGGCAGCAGATGTAGAGTAGATGAAGCGCGTCCTCGAGCTACTCCTCCTGGCTCCATTCGTTCGTCGGCGATCCGACGATGAAGACGACGTGATTCTTCGATCCGGCGATCTCCACGGGAAGAAGACGAGCACCACTATTGGAGTAGTGCCTCCACGGTATCCACACGTCTGGGGATAGGATCACCTCACGTCGGCATGCTAGCACCACTCGTGAGATCCGAGGAGATCAATCACAACACTTGCGATCGAGGAGAGAAGAGAGGTGGCGGCTAGAGCTCTCAACCAAGAGCAATAGCAGCAACAACCAGCAGCAATGGCAACAACCTTTTTCGTGCTAGCCCCACCTCTCTTTATATAGTGCCATGTCACGGGTCTTTAATCTGTATTAAAGCTCAACAGATCTAATCTGTTCGTCTAGACTGGAAGTTTTGGCTCTAACCGAAACTTCCAAAAATAACCTTTTGTATCGAATTTATTTCGATCCGAAACTTCCGGTTCGTCTAGGTAGGCCTAGAACTTCCGGTCCAACCGAAACTTCTGGCTCCTTTAGAAAACCAAAACTAGGGCTAGCCTGAAACTTCCGATCCAACCGAAACTTCCAGATGCTCTAGAACCAGGAACTTTTGGTTCCCCCAGAATTCTCTTGGGCATAATTCCATCAATCTCCCACTTGCACAAGAGCCAATTCTTGTAAACTTTAAAATCTAATCCCCTTAAGCGTGCGACCCGATAGGTTCATATGCAAACGGCCACTACCCGGAAACCCTTTCTGAATCGCCGATCAATAGCGGTACCTAGCATCACATATTGACCCCCGAAAGCATACAAAGTCAAAATCATATTTTCTGAACCTTGATATACTCACGCACCAATCCTTTTACCACACGACATCAGTTAAGCTCAAGGCGAGATTCATGCCACCCTTGTTGATAGCTCGATACTTCACTCGATCAAGTAGTGGATTCAATCATGATCAACTCTTTGATCATAGTGGCATGGCCATGCACTTTCTAATCCGACTATCTCGAGGGGCCCAGAGACGTCTCTCTCATTATCTAGGAGGGGTAAATTCTATCTTGACCGCTCACATCCCACGACATGTTTCATGACACACCCGAAAGTAATTTTTATAACTACCCTGTTACGGAATAGCGTTTGGAAGCCCCTAAGTGTGCTACTACACATTCTAGAATCAATGACGATCACAGGTCTAAGGACTCTGCAGGTACACCATTTGAGATGACAACTAATGGCACATATAAAATAACAATCCTAGCAGTATCTCAAAGTAGGTCTATCAAACTCCATGTTCACTAACATAAGTCTACATCACTGATTTGACATCTCCATGTCTATGATCTGTGAAACATGATGATCAATCAGACAGATGTGCTAATCTATAAATCATCACTGTCCCACATGACGATATGAGATTAGGGATCGTTTAGAACAACATCATAATATAAAGAGTCTCACAAACAAGTTATCAACTTGCTGATTAATGTAAAAGATATTTATTCAAGGAACAAGATAACCAATTATCTAAATGTACATCAGCATAGACAAAAACTTCTTCTCATATACACTCGACTCACTCACGTAAGATCTAATATCTATAGAGCTCAAGTGCGCCTCATGCTTAGGCTGTGAAAGAGGCTTCGTCAACGGATCGGCTATGTTCAAATCCGTGTGCACCTTGCATATCTTCACATCACCTCTATCTATAATCTCACGGATCAGGTGATAGCGCCGCAGTATGTGCTTGGACTTCTGGTGTGATCTAGGCTCCTTGGCTTACGCAATGGCACCACTATTATCACAATAGAGGTCTACTGGACTGGACGCACTAGGGACAACAGCCAGTTCAGAAACAAACTTTCTGATCTAAACTGCCTCCTTCGTAGCTTCTGAAGCTACAATATACTCGGCTTCTGTCGTTGAATCTACAACCATTTTTTGCTTGGAACTCTTCCAACTCACTGCGCCTCTATTAAGGCAGAACACAAATCCAAACTACGATCGCGAATCGTCCTTGTCAGTTTGGAAAATAGCATCGGTGTAAGCATTTACAATGAGCTCCTTCTCACCTCCATAAACCAAGAACATATCATCAGTTCTTCTCAAGTACTTAAGGATACTCTTTACTATCGCCCAGTGACTTTCACCCGGGTTTGACTGATATCTGCTCATAACACTTAGAGCATAAGAAACACCTGGACGTGTACAAAGCATGGCATACATGATGGATCCGATTGCGGAGGCATACGAGATCGCACTCATCTTCTCCAGCTCATCAGGTGTCGAAGGACACTGACTCTTGCTGAGAGAAATACCATGTGACATTGACAGGAAACCTTTCTTGGAATTCTGCATATTGAACCGTTTCAATACCTTGTCAATATACATGCTTTGGCTTAATCCAATTAACATTCTCGATCTATCCCTATAGATCTTTATGCCCAAAATGTATGCTGCGTCTCCAAGATCTTTCATTGAAAAACTTTTCCTCAACAAAGACTTGACAGCATCTAGCATAGGAATATCATTTTCGATTAACAATATGTCATCTACATATAAGACCAAAAAGACAAGTGAGCTCCACTAGCCTTTTTGTAAAACATAAGACTCTTTTTCATTCTTGATGAAGCCAAACCCTTTGACTACCTCATCAAAACGAAGGTTTCAACTCCGAGAAGCCTGCTTCAGCCCATAAATGGACCTTTGCAGCTTACAAACTTTCCCAGCATTCTCTGAATCATCAAGACCTTCAGGCTGTGTCATGTACACATCCTCACTTAGGTTTCCATTAAGGAAAGCCATCTTGACATCCATTTGCCATATCTCATAGTCATAAAATACGACAATTGCTAGGATGATCCGAATAGACTTTAGCATTGCGACGGACGAAAATATTTCATCATAATCATCACCTTGAATCTTCCTAAAACCTTTCATCACCAATCATGCTTTATAGATGTGAACATTTCCATCAACGTTTATCTTTTTCTTAAAAATCCATTTACACTCGATAATTTTTACACCATCAGGTGGATCGACTAAGTTCCAAACTTGATTCTCTCGTATGGATTTTAACTCAGATCTTATGGCTCCAAGCCATTTCTCAGAGTCTGGTCCCATCACCGCTTCCGAGTAAGTCTTATGTTCATCATTGTCTAACAATAATATGTCGCACTGCTCAGTGGTTAAAAACGCTAACCGCTCGGGCACACAACTCAACCTCTCCAACCGACGTGGGGCTAGTGTCTCGACAACAGTCTTTGCAACATCTTGCATGTCGAGTGGCGGTTCAGTAGGAGGTGAAACACTTTCTAGTGGCTCTCGAACCTCTTCGAGACACACTGTGCTTCCACTAACCTCTTTCGAGAGAAACTCTTTCTCAAGAAAAACACTATTTCGGAAGACAAACACTTTGCCCTCTTCCCGGTAATAGAAGTAATATCCTTTGGTTTCTCTAGGATACCCCACAAAGAAGCATTTATCAGATTTGTAAGTGAGCTTGTCAGACGTCAAACGCTTTACATAGGCCTCACAACCCCAGATCTTTAGAAAAGACAACCCAGGACGCTTCCCAGTCCATATCTCATATGACGTCCTCTCCACAGATTTAGATGGAACTCTGTTTAGTGTGAAAGCAGCAGTTTCTAAGGCGAATCCCCAGAAAGACAATGAAAGATCAGTTTGACTCATCATCGACCGGACCATGTCTAACAAAGTTTGGTTCCTCCGCAAGGACACCCCATTCCACTAAGGTGTACCAGGTGGAGTCAGCTGTGGAATAATTCCACACTACTTCAGATGATCATTAAACTCATAGCTCAAATATTCACCTCCACGATCCGATCGTAGAAATTTAATTGTCTTGCCAGTATGATTTTGTACCTCATTCTCTTGGGCACAACTGTTCTTTATTACGAATTCAAAACCGTCTTTCTCTAAACATAACAAAGAGATAATGTTTCTGTCCAAGGTGGAAATAAAATAACAATTATTTAACTCTAAAACTAATCCTCAAGGTAGCGACAAAGAATAAACGCCGATGGCCAACGCAGCAACTTTTGCACCATTGCCGACGCGAACATCCAATTCGCCTCTTGCACACTTTCTAGTCCTTTTTAGCCCCTACAATGATTTGCAAGTGTGAATCATTAATCCGGTATCAAATACCCATAAATCACTTGGACAAGTAGCAAGATGAATTTCAATAACATTTATACCTAAAGCGGAAGTCGCATTTCTCTTCTTTTTCTTTTGTTCTTCCAGATACAACTTGCAATTCCTCCGCCAATGGCTAGGCTTATGGCAGTGGTGGCAAGTGTCAGAGCTAGCAGGGCCCGACTTAGACTTTCTAGCCGAATTTGACTTAGAGCTCGAGATTGCATCTGAAGCTTTAGCCTTTCCCTTACGCTTTCTCTTCTTACTTTCCTTTTGAACCATCATCACATGACTAGGATTTTTCCTAAGGCTTTTCTCGGGTGTCTTGAGCATCCCATGCAATTCAGCCAAGGTCTTCTTCATGCCATTCATATGATAATTCATGATAAACGGCTCGAAGCTCACAGGGAGTGATTGAAGAATCATATCTGTGGCCAAATTTTTATCAAGTTTAGAGCCAAGCTTTTCCAGGTTCTCAATGTAACCAATCATCTTGATCACATAAGGACTCACTGGACTGCCTTTCGCCAACCTGCACGCAAACAAGGACTTTGAGACATGCCCTTCAGCCCCACGATCATATCGTAGGCATCTATGTTCTCGTATTGCTTCTGAAGCACAGAGGACATGCAGGCAAGCATGAGACTGCTGACATTAATTGAATCACTGGTGAACTTCTCAAAAGCCCGCCTTTCAGCAATTGGTGTATTATCCGTTGGTTCATCAGGATGGGGTTTCTCTAGAATGTAATCCTTATTCTTCTGTTTGAGAATAATTTCTCAAATTCCTACACCAGTCTATAAAGTTTGTTCTAGAAAATTTCTTTCTTTCAAGGATAGGTCACAGATTAAAAACGAAAGTGTTCTTTGCAGTAGGTGTCATGATCTATAACAACAATGCAATGTTCAGCACTATACTATGTTAATCTTCTATCAAATAAAAGATATGCCACAATATGTAAAATGATCGTTTTCCCTCTAACGACATATTGTGGGACAAGATCCATATTCATCTAGCTCCTAGTGAGCTTTGGCATCATTGCTAGAAGATTAGTGATATAGGTAAGCAACACTTTGCTAATCATATCTCTATGTGACTCTTGTTCGTTGGGGTAGCATCCAATGCCCGACTCCCAACTCCATGCCCCAAAGCCCAAAACCGTTTTGATAGCTTTGTTAAGCAAACCAATACTATGCGTGTGGTGTCCGACATCCACCCTAACTGGTCAACATAAAAGACGGCACCCTGCTTTGGCAAACCCACCATTGATGATCGAGAACCTTCATAGGTGTAGCTATTGGAAAGAGCATCAATACTTAATTTTCTGAGGGAAACTATTCTAACATGGTAATGATGCCTACCGCACACAGAACATGAAAGAATAGTATGATAGGAACATAAGTAAACATCACAGGCAATCATATTAACTGTGACATAGTATGGCCCTCTCGCATAGTCATCTTCATCTCCATGGTTCCTGTCCTTCGGGTCATCATGCTTCAGGCCTACATGAACTTGTATCAGCCTATTACATCTAATAGCACTATGCTAATTACATGAGCAGAAGCATCACATATCGACGCGTAGGTCGTACAACATTTAAACAGCTTTGGGCTGTAATCAACCATAACATGCATGCCATATTATTACAAGTGAGTATCATATACTTTACAAGGCCATACCAGTCACAACATTTCCTGCAAAAATGAGTTAGACGGAATCTAGATGTGACTGAACTAAGCCCAAAACTTCTGGCTCAGAGGCCCGGAACTTCCGGTCGAAGGGCCCGAAACTTCCGACTCAGGGCCGAAACTTCCAAAATCAACATTCTGACTCGAATTTATTTTGGCCCGAAAGTTCCGAGTCACACCCGGAACTTCCAAAAATAACCTTCTGTATGAAATTTATTTCTGTCCGGAACTTCCGGTCCAACCGGAACTTTTGGACCCGGAACTTCCGAGTCATACCCGAAACTTCCGAAAATAACATTCTGTATCAAAAATTATTTTGGCCCGGAACTTTCGGTCCAACCGGAACTTCCAGAAATCCGACGATAAAAACAATAGATCCAATCTATTTCCACCACATATCACCATATGTGATCGATCCAGATCAAACACTACACACGTAGGCTCTGATACCACTGTTGGGTTATGGGGAGGCTACGCTAGCGCTTAATTTTAAAAATTTACCCCGTTAGCCCAGGAACCATACGTGTAATGGGATCATGGATGGTTACCTTGAGCCTCGAGACGCGCTCAGGCAGCGGAAGTAGAGTCGATGAAGCGCGTCCTCGAGCTACTCCTCCTGGCTCCGTTCGTTCGTCGGTGATCCGGCGATAAAGAAGACGCAATCATTCGATCCGGCGATCTCCACGGGAAGAAGACGAGCACCACTATTGGAGTAGTGTCTCCACAGTATCCACACGTCTGAGGATAGGATCACCTCACGCCGGTGCGCTAGCACCACTCGCGAGATCCGGGGAGATCGATCACAACACTTGCAATGGTAGTTTCTCTTAATAAGGTACGAGGCGTAAAAAGTAGCTTGTGGAGCATAACGCTTGTTGTTGGTCTTCTTTGGACTTTGCTCTTCCTTCACAAACTTTATGATTTCCTTACCCTTATATCTCTTTCTAGCATTTATGTTGCTTTCATTTAGATAAAAGCCAAATCCATGCTTCTCAACATTACTTTGAGTGTTGAGAGTCTTGAATAGAACGTTCTTTGATTTATAGGCTTTTATGCACCCATAGCTTACCAAGGTGCCAAGCCTCTCATTCTCCTTTCTCAAGACTTCTATTTTCTTCATGTTAGTCTCATAAGCAGTAATATCAAGATTATAGCATTTAGCACAACCATTACTTGTGCAAGCAATAGAAAGAAAAGAAACAGAATGAGTCATTAGAGACTCAACTCTCTCTTTAAGGCTCTTATTATTATCGTGAAGAACAACAAATCTCACTTTTAAGAGTTTTGAGAGTTTTCTCTAATTCCTCTTTAGACTCATTTACTAAACTAGATTATTTAGTCAATTTGTCTACCTTTTTCTTTTCCGTAGCAAGAAGCCGCTTAAGTTCAAGATTCATTTCCTTCTCATTAATGAGTAGATCCTCTTGTTTTTTAAAAGTTGCTTCTTGCGCCTCTATTGTTTTCATAAGTTCTTTAAACTTAGATAAAACTTACTACTCATATTTTTAAACATGTCATTATCAAGTTTAGATTCATCATCACTAGAATCATTATGTTCATCTTTATCTAAAACTTTAGACATCATAGTTACCTTCTTGCTTTTTGCCATGAAGGACTTGGGGGAATTTTAGCGTCGCTCAAATCTCCAAAGAGTGAAGGCTTTGGAGGCATGATGTTGACGATGGCGACGGTGGCAACTCTCTTCTTGCTAGAGGCGGAGTCTGATTCTGACTTAGAATTGGTGTCAGAGTTCCAATCTTCACCAATATGAGCATGTCCACCTTTCTTCCCCTTCTTGTACTTGTGCTTCTCTTTGCTTTCTTGCTCTTTCTTTTTAGGACAGTCGGCTATGAAATGGCCAAGATCGCCATATTCATAGCACCCCTTCTTTGACTTGTCATTCTTTTTTCTTGTATTTATCAAGTCCACCCTTCTTCATGAATTTTTTAAATTTCTTGATAAACAATAGAAGCTCTTCATCATCTCTTTCATCATCACTTGACTCTTCTTTCTTTTTAGTCTTAAGAGCCATATCCTTGCCCTTGTTGTTTTGAAGCTTGGTAAGGTATTTGACTTTCTTAGCTTCATCTTCCATCAACTCATGTTATGATTTTTTCTAACATATCACTTGGAGTCATCTTTTTAAATTCTTTTCGCTCTCGGATTAGTGTCATCAAGGTAGGGTTCCTTGGTGTTATAGCACAGAGCAACCTCTTCATCACCACATGATCTGTCATTTCTTCACTTCCAAAACCCTTTATCTTGTTTACAAGGACCATGAGGCGGTCATATATTTCTTGAGGGGTTTCATCATCTTCCATAACAAATCTTCTAAGCTTTCCTTTAAGAAGCTCAATCTTTAACTCCCTTACTAAAGATGTACCTTTTATAGGCAACATGTAAAGTTTTTCATGTTTTTTTAGCTTCCTTAAGTCCATCAACTTTATTAAATTCTTTGGGACTCAATACGACAAGTAGAACACTCGCTGCTTGAGCATTACGGTGAATAGCTTGTTCTTCATCGGCTGTTAGTTGACGATCATCTATGTTTGAGTCATCTACATCTACACCTATGCACACAATCTTCTAAATATTTGGATGCATAGAGATTAAGTGCAACTTCATTTTATGTCTTCATACCGGATAGTGTGTACCATCAAAGTAAGGTTCACGACCAGTTAGCACAGAAAGATAATTATTAATAGGATTTAATTTCGAGTAATCAAAAGGATACGCTGCTCCTTTCTTCCCTCCAACACTATTCTTTTCAGTGCCGGTGGAATTTGACTCTTCCGACATCTTTACTCTTCAAGCGGTTAGGCCTTTGAGAAGAGCCTGCTCTGATACCAATTGAAAGTTGCCTAGAGAGGGTGAATAGGCAATCTAAAAATTCTCAATTAAACCTGTCAGTTTAAACTTCCAGGTCCTAGACTATCCGGGCTTAGTCGATATTTTGGGTACCGGATGAAAACAAAAACGTCCGAGTTCCGGATTATTCGGATGTAACCGGATGATCCGGACACTACAGATCTAAAACAAAATAAACTGCAGAATACGATCTAGCCAATGAAATTTAAAGACATGAATTCATTGAACATTATGCTTGCTAGTTAATTAATAGATCAAACAGTAAATAACAACTAGCAGATATAAGATTGACACAATGGATTTTTTACTGAAGTTTGGATCCCAAGATCCTACGTCTCAGTTGAGAAAATCCAAAAGGGTCGGGTCTCTTTCAACCCTAATCCTCACCAAGCGCCCACCGTCGTAAGCCTTGGTTTTTACTCGTTACCTCTTTGAAGCTGAGGTGAGGCCATGTACAAACTTGTCTGGTTACCCACAATCCTTGGGTGCTTGCGGATCGAGGCCTAGCCATCTAAGAGGGATCACCTCCAAGAGTAATAAATCCGTTGACGCGATCCAAAACCGTGTGCTCAAAGATTCACCGAAGATCAAGACGCACACAACACCACAACTTCCAAGAAGATGGATCAACAAGAACTTGACGAGATTGATGAAGAACCCTCAATCCAACTCTCAAAGATCTAAACAAGATCAATCACTAGGATGAGAGAAATAGAGTAAATGATAAGGCTACTAGGTTTTAGAAAAAACGTGCCCTGGTTATGGGAGAGCGGAGGTATTTATACCCCTTTCTCAAAACTGGCCGTTAGGGCAAAAAATCGCGTACTGTTCAACCGGATGATCCGGACTTAACCAGATATTTCGGACTAAAAATTAAATGGAATAAAATAGTTGTTTCGGATAGTCCGGCTTTTTATCGGATATTCTGGGCCAAAAATAAATCCAAACAGAAAGGTATTTTTGGATCATCTGACCAAAGTCCGGATGCTCCGACTCACAAAATAAATCTAACAGAACGAAATTTTTAGATCATCTGGATAGCTTTGGATGTTCTGGGCTTCAAAGAAAATCCAAACAGAATGATGTTTTTGGATTATCCGGCTTGAACCCAGATACTCCGACGTGCAAATTAAATTAAAACAGAACAATGTTTTTGGATACTCTGGACATGTCCGGATTATTTGGTTTTACTAGAAAAACCAAATTCACCTTAGAAAAAATTACAAAAATTTTTCAAGAAGATTTTTTTTAGCACAAGTTTTGGAACAATACTCAACGCATCCCTCTTGATAATACGTTATACCTAGACTCAAGATCATATAAAATATAAACGTTTTATACATTTGAGCCTAAAGAGTACTAAAGAATATGATTTCTTCATAAACGATTGAGTTGTAAAACCACTTTGATTTTCGATATCTGCATTCATCTTAACAACAATGTTAGTAATATTTTATCGCTATCGTGATTAATATATCAAAATAAATTAGATACCTAGATGCATCAAGATGCACTTTCGTCGATGACTCGGAGCATCCCCCGCCACCGAAGCAACCACCTGGTCCTCATCCGAACCCATCTTTCTCGCTCCACTTCTCAGTTCTCCCCCTCCCTTTTCAAGCCACGGCTACAGACATCGCCATGGAAGAGCTCCTACGGAAAAGGAAGAGAGAGAAGGCAAAGCTGGGAGCATGGGTTCTTGGGGGTGGCAGAGGAAGAAGAGGATGCAGTGGGGTGAGTGGGAATGGGCTGTGCCGCGGCTTCGGCACTGGCTTTGACAGCGGCGCGGGCGATGGAGTCGACGGCGAAGTCGAGCAGGTACTGGCATGTTAGCGAGGAGGTAGTCCCACGCCGTGGCGAGGTCGACCGCCGTGAGCCGCGACGCCCGCGGCCGGTGGTCTCTTGGTCACTCATGGCGCACGCGTGTGGAGCGGAGCGGCAGCGCATCCCATGACGTCGTCCACGCCTTGGCGGAGACAGGCGGCGGTGGGTGCGCAGGCGGGGGAGTGGTTGGCGGTGTCCGGGGCAGGGGCGTGGCAGGTGGAGGAGGTCGGGAAGCACCAGCTGACGAGGCAGACGGGGCAAACGGGGCTACCGCCGCGGGACCTCCGCGCTCTCGGCCCAACGATGTCGGCGTCGTACCCGTCCAGCATCATGGGACGCGAACGCCCCATCGTCGTCAACCTGGAACACGTCCGCGCCGTCATCACGGCGTCCGAGGTGCTCGTCCCTGACCCATGCGACCCCGCGGAGGAGGGAGCTGTCTGCCCCGTGGAGTACGGGAAGGTGCGCCGATGGGAGTTGCGGAGTGGGGGCGGTGGGTACTGGCAGATGAGCGCCGCTGCCAGGACTTCGACGCTGAGGTCTACGGTGCCATGGAAGCGCTTACCCTGGTCGAGAAGGCGCTTCTCGCTGATGCCGCCGATGCCGCAAAGGAGGTGGAGGGTAGTTTAGGCAATACTAAATATCTGTCATCTGTAGGTGGGTCCGTAGCCGTCGCGGACATAGAAAATGGCATGCGGGAGAGAAATTAAAAATAGTAATAGCACGAGAAAAAATACAGAAATAGTAATGATGTTTCTACCGAATTGAAAAATAATGATGATATAGAAAAAATTAACCCGGTATTATAACTTATCGTTCATTTTATCAGGACTTAAAAGTTCTCTGGTTTCAACCCATATGCTCTGTATCAACCGAATGTCCTCCTGTGCACTAGAATTTAGACTTACGGAAAACAAGTTATAATATGTTATGCTAGATGGAAACAACAATAGCCCCGTGTACACAAATGCAAATCACATGTGATCTAATTTCATCCTTATCAACTGATCTGGTGTGCGAGTTAACGTAATCAATCTACGTTAGGTGCATTGGATTCAATTTGCAAAGTCATGTAACACACAGTACCGAAGTTTTGCAAAACAAAAACATAAAATTAAATGAATATATACTAACTTTATTAGCTGTAACTTAAATTTACCGGCCTCACAAGTCGTGGTAGTACTTGCGCATTTTACTCAATCTAAACAATATAGAGTCCGTCGCTATCATAGGAAGCAACATACAGGCACACAGACAAGGCACGGCAGGGCCATTCCAACAACTTGTATGTGACAAACAGGTTAACGAATAATACATACCAGCAAAGGCTATACTACAGAGTCTGATGGGAAGTGGAAACAGTACAGCTGAGTGAACTAATCAAAAGTGGAACTCCACTTACTCCACCGAAGTAAACGATCCTGGCCGAAGGGTGGACATCATATAATTACTCCTCGCTACAAACATATTACTCTATATAGCCATAAATCAACGGAAAACATCAGAAAAAATGTCCTCTCTTTGTCTAATATACCATCAAGTTAAAGATCACGGTGTACTCGGAACCGGATCGGTGCCAGAGATGTGTGATGAAGCATCTTCCTTAGCAGCTGAGGCTGCATTCCCTGGAGATGCTGTCTTGGTAGCGTCCCTCTTGCCATCCTTTCCTCCAGACCTGGCGGCATGACCCCCGTTCTGCTGACCGCTGATTGACAGTCTCCTATGTGGAGGAGTGCCATTGGCGCTGCCGTTTGATTTTGTGCCAGTTACCTTCTTCGCAGTGACTGGTCTGTTAGGGCTCACCCGTGAAACAAACGGTCCTTCATGATCAGGGCTCAGTTGCTGCTCGGTGTAGCGTTTTTGTTCCTGGGATGTGAATGCAAGTATGCAACAGACAAAAAAAGAAGAATTAGCACCATGGAAGCTGATGTCAAAAGCAGATGATGCGTATCAAAACAATCTAAGCATTTCATGAAACGATGGTGTGTTGTTAGTCTGTTACAAGTTCTAGAGGCAAGCAAATAAAGAGTTATCTAAATTATGAGTTTATTCCCTTACCCACCTACAATGAGTTTAAGTCTGTTATGGACGTTGCCGATTCATGGGTGAAATACAATTTTCACATAAAGGGTGTTTGCAAAACATATTTGGCATATTGTAACTTCAAAATATTGTCAGAATTCATCACCAACGAATAAAAAAGGTAGACACAAACAGGAGGTTTAAAAGAATTTGATTGACACTCAAGGCAATACATGTTCACAAACTGATAGCTTCAAGATTTAAACAGGAAGTGGCACACACCCGCATTCTTTTCTTCTCTTCTTCCCTTTCCTGCCTGAGCACGACATACTCGTCCAACATAGCTAGAAGGCGCACACCATCATACATAAAAGACAGACCACGACTCTCCTCCCATGCCCTGGTCTTCGCCACCAGAGTTTCAACAAGTGCTAGAATACAAGTATTCTTTACATTAGCAATAAAAATAACAAAACATATGATCAGCAGAATTCATAAATTTACCCCCCCAAAAAAAGGATCAACACAGCTAAAAGTAAGCCCCATGAACATATAGTCTTCCTAGGGATGAAACAATTTGCATCTCAAGAGAGATTTCCCCTGCTGACTTCCAAACAAATACCTGGAATCTTGTTGACAAGAATACGAGTCTTTTCAGCACGTTTGAGATTCAGGTGGGCACCTCGGCTTGAGTTATATCTGTTGTCATCCTGCAGAAGGATTATTAATTTGTGAGAAGCTATTTAAAAATAGCATAGTTTGTTAATCTCACTTAAAAATTAAAGAATAAAAGATCTGATGATTTTGATCTTCTATAACCAAATACCAACATACCCGGTTATAATCTTCAAGCCAGCTTTCTCCATCACACGCAGACACCCATCTTTCAACTTTATCTAATATTTCTTTTCTACTAAATGCTTCTTCCTTTGCTTTTGATATTTGGCCATCCATATCTGCAATCAATTCTGATGGCTCTATATTCCCTGCCTCAATCAGCGCCAATATTTTTTCATGGGCAGCAGCTGTATCTATTACTATGTGAGCACCGGCATAGATATCTTCCAACTCAGTTTGCTTCTTGAAAGCTATTTCTTTCATCTTGCTGTATTTTAGCTGGTCTAGCCTTTGAACCTCTACATCACCCTGAACAATTTGGAAAGAAAAAGTCAAATAGGGTGGAAGGATTCATATCAGGCAGTAATTCTTCCAAATAATTTACTTTTATTTTTGCAGGGGAAATAGTTTACTGTTTAATCTCACTTGTTCAATTAAATCCAGGGCAAGAGCTCCAGGTGCAGTAACTTCATCTACAGATGCTGATCTGTTGCAAGTGACATGATCAAACATTCTCCTTTCTTCCATGGGGGCATCCATGAGATCCCAAAGATCATAAAGTTGACCAGCAAGCTCTTGAAGCTGAGAACAAACAAACCATTTGAGATATTGTCCATGCAAGGAGTAGAATTCATATTTCAAGAACAATCAAGAAACATTCTTGCAAGTGGCCACAATACATATTTCAAGAAGGATTAACAAATGTACTTTACCTTGCTTAGCCTCAACTTTTTATCTTCCTTGAGTGTGGCTACTGTCTTGTCAAGTTTTGACAATGTATCATTGCTAATGCTCTTGCAGCTGTCACCAATTGAGTCATCCAAACTGGGATGAACTTCAGTCACTGTGCTGAGAAAGTCCATTCCCAAGACGGTACAGAGATCATGTACCATGTTTACATAATCAAGAACCTTCTCCAGCCTATTGCTCTGCAAACCAATTCCCAAGGGAACCAAATCTTGTCAGCAATGATCAGGAATCATAGTTCACATAAAGTGAAGAAATTAGACAGGTCACAGGTACCTTCTCTTTTTCAAGCTCCTGGAGTTGGGAACAGAATTCTTCAAATTTATCAAGTGTCAAATCATCCTCATTAACTTGTGGTGTTGCCACCCTTTCGCCTACCTCTGTGGTGCCAGCAATCTCACCACATATTTGATCAATTTGCGACTGAACATTAGCAAATTCCCGTACTCTTTCACTTTTCTGCTTGTTCAACTTCTCAAGTGTGGGTGCTATAGCAGCTAGCTGTTGCTTGATTGTCCCCGTTGTCTTCTCAGGCTGCATGTATGGAGCATTCTCGTGTTTACTTCAAGTAATAATGAAAAACATATCTAAACATTCAGAATGAAGTATTGTATGTGTCTAAGCTACAACATCAAACCTCATGGAGAAGACATTATTTAAGACTCACCAACAAAGAATTTAAAGATGATTGACAATTTAGATAAATACTTTATAAGCCGGTATCCTAGTCCCACACCACAAGTAGTACTAACATGTTCCAACTTGTATCACCAATTGTCCTCCTCCGAGCTACTCTAGGTTGCATCAACAAATGATTATTCAAATAGAAGACAAAGTTCACTTACAGTTCTTGCTATGGCCTTTTCTCCTAGAGCAGAAAGAAGCCTGGCCAGTTCAATCTTCGAGTCATCCAATGCCTGGATAAGGAGATCCCTAGAGTTGGTGGCCTGATCAACTTTCCTCTTGTAAACATCCAGGCACTCCTGGTCTAACTGGTACAGGACCTTGTCACGGTCCTCGTCGCTCTCACCAACTTCATCCCATATCAACTACAGTTTAAACACAAAAAAAGAAGCATACCACCCCATCACTACACAATCCAAGGCACACAGGCATAAACTAGTTGTAAATTGCAAACCACATGTAACAGCAGCACACCTGCAGTTTCTGCAGCAAGGATCCACACGTAATGTCACCAGCCATTTCAGAACGGATGAACCTGTCAGGAAGCAGAATTACATGAGCACATCCTAGATCACCTAATTAACAAGAATTAGCACCAAATGCACCTCCAAACTTGACAGCACCAACTCTGTAGTAGACATCAAATCTGCCATGCATCGCATGCAAGACTAATAATTAAATTAATCCTAGTAATGCTAAGATCCGCCCTCATCATTGCCAATAATGAAGACCTACGCCTAAAATTTATGGGGATCCCACAGCTAAGATTAAAATCTTAAACCTCCTACAAAAGAAAAAAGATAAACCCTAAACCCCGGGAAGAAATCCCCCAAACCCCCAAATCCCACACCGAAAAAGAAATCATAAAACCGCAAAATGTTGACTACATTTGACCGATGAAGGCATCCATTCAAAACGTCGCGATCTGAGTACGTAGCTCTCATAAATCCATATGAAAAGAGCGCATCTTCTTCTCTTCAGGCACATCAATTACGAACACCCAACGCAGGAGCGGATCCCCGCACGATCGACCTCCGCCGCCGCCGCAGCAGCAGCAGCCGCCCCAAAGCCCGCACCTCCCACACGAACCCCCACCAGCACCGCCGCATTACGCGCGGCCACGCGAGATCTCCGCCCCCAGCAGCTGCACCACCAGCTCCACCGCCAAGGAGGAGAGGACGAACACGAACGAGAGACAAAGCACGCCAAAAGGCTCACCAGATCGCGCCGGAACGAGGAGGCGAGGATCGGAATGCGGGCTCTCAGCTCGAGGCGGCAGGGATTCGGCGGTGCTCCGCGCGCCGACCCCCTCGCGCTCCGTCGTTGCTCGCCGCCGGCAGGAGAGATGAGGCGAGCAGTGGCAAGTGGGGAGAGCAGAGACTGGACACGGGCCGCGCAATTATTAATGGGGGCGGGCGGGGCAGGTGCGGCATGCTACCGGTCGGGATATCGGACGGCAGGTATCGGCGGTAACACGGAATTCCGAATCAAATACGGAGTATTTGATATCCGACGGTGACATGATTAAAAAGCTGAAAATACATTAAAAAATACATACTATAAACGAGTTCACATATGTCCATCTCGTTTTCTACATTTTTTGTTTTACTTAATTGTAACATATGTCCCAAAAGTAAATAAGCATGACTTTCTCTTAAATATTATGTGATTGTTCATCGCTAACAATGCTGAACTACATATGAGAGTAAAAGGTTTCTAAATATATTATTAGTATAAAGCTATGTCGTGGAAAAAAACTTAACAACATACGTCACTATACTACCTCCCTCATGCATTTATATGACATTCATGTCGAGAAGTCACGCTGACACGCAACCATCGGGAGCACTGATGCCACCCGCACGACCGCTAGGCCGCCGTGCTAGCTCGCGGCCTCACGATGTCGCACCACCACTGGTGCCTGGTCACTGTACCATAGTTGTCTGTGCCTTGTTATTTAGGGTGCGTTTAGTTACATGATAAAATTGAATGGAAGATAGCCATTTAGTTTTTTTAATAAGATTATGATATATTTTTTGTTTGATATGGTAGATGAGATCATCAATTTTTTTTTCTAAGTATATCACCACCCGTACCAGAATTGTGGGGACTGTCGCGTTCAAGGGCTGGGTTCACCCAACGCGTCCCGTTACACGATTTAAAATAAACAAACGAAGGGTGGTTCCATTGTGTCTCTTAGCTCAGAAGAACCGCCCATGACATGATCGGACGGTGGAGGGTCGTGCGTGCGTGAGCATGCAAACGCAACTCGGCAGGGAAGCAGAAGCAGTGGAACGCAAACGCGCCGTGCCGTTGGGTCCTTTGCAAAATCAACCACATGACTATCCGAAGCCGCAGCGAGCCCCCAACCGAATCGCCGCCTCCCCGTTCCCTTCTCCCTCCACCGCCAACCCCACCTCCACCTCC
>KE372842.1:68766-101927 GCA_000418225.1 Zizania latifolia | reverse complement strand
CTCCATTGTTTTAACCATTGTTTGATAATTTTTAATTGTCTTCAAATTACAATCCCTTTGCAACATAATTGTCCTAGCCCATTAGATTATTTTTAAGCTATACATATATTTTCATGCAAATGCAAATCAATCTCTATTTTGAAATAACAAATACATCATATTCTTTGATGTTGACTATATACGAATAGTACTCATGTACTATAATAGGATCTACACTCTGTCTCATGCATAGTGATTATCCTTAAAATATATATACATCTAAATTTTGGATAAAAGTCTACACCTTTTGAGGTGATTACCATAAATCCACTTTCAATTTTGGTATGCATCAGGTGATACATTTGTATTGCTTGGAGATCTACACCTCGTTATTTATATGGTGATTATCTCCCGAGTGCATACTCAATTTACATTCGGATTCAATTAGGCTTACACTAATTATGAGATTACCTGATTCATTTCCTAAAATTGATCATACACAAGATAATACATCTGTATTACTGTGGGAACTTCACTATGTTTTATATAGTCATCTTCCTCAACGTGCGTATCCAATTTATAAAATAAATTTTTAAAGGGTCTACTCTATATTAGTAAATTGCCTTCTTATCGTTATTTCAAATTTACGAGACTATAATATGTTTGAATTCAAATTTCCTTGATTTCACATATTCAAATTTATGGCATCAAGATGTAGGCTCAATAGTCAAAAAAAAGAGTTTGATCATCTCACTCTTAATGGATCCAATTTTCCTACATTAGCTATGGACATCATAATGAGTCTATCAACTCACGGATTTTTTTTTAAAAAAAAACTATAGATGAGTTCAACCATGTTCATAAAATTTACTTAAAACTCCGGTTTTGTGACTTGAAACCTCAGTAGCAGAGTCAGGCAAATACAAGCGTAAAGAAATACCACAAGCCATGTGGACACTTCAACAAAACGAAGATCATTTCTTAGTCCAAATATGACAACAATGTAGTCATAATCATACTTCTAAGAAATGCAAGACCCTAGACAAATGGTGAATTTATATCTTATCCATGAAACATGGACACACTACTAAAGAGAGAATATAAAACACACTTCATCTTCCATATGCATGATGTAAGTGGTTCGAACTCTCACATGGAAGATCTAAATACCACTTAAACTATACATCAGAGAAAGAATCTCTCGGACAATAACATGATCGTGGAACTACCACCAACGATCAATACGGAGACTTTAATTAGGATCCATACAAATATATATTTAGATCTTCGCTATCTATCTATTTGTGAGGGATAATTTGTATTAAAGACAAGAAATTATCATGAATTGGTTCAAATAAACACCGTTGGTACATAATAGATATGCAAAGATTCTATATATTTGATAGAATTTTCATAAAAAAATTCTTACATATAGACTCTACGGGCATTGGTACAATAATGGAAGAGATGCATTTTATGTACAATGGTACCACAAACTATATACTTAGTGAAACAAAAAATTCCTAAGGTCTCACCAAAAGATAAGGAAATATTGTAACAATTGCATGACGCGATGCAATAATCGTTGGCTTAAATAATGCCATAAATTATTCTATTTATGAGTATTCAAGTTATAATATTGAATACAATAAATTATCCAGATTCAACTCGTACTTCACTGAGTCATAAAAATATCCGTCAAAATTATTTCCATATTGAAACCCATACAAACAATAAAAAAGAAACTTCTCTTTATCAAAAATAACGGATATAACAAGTGATACTTCAATAAGTATCATCTCTCCTATATAATTATATTACATATTCATTAAACCCGTACCACATGTTGCATATCAAGTATTTTTTTAGAATATCAATGCATTCTAAACTAGGCATGGTCGCCTTGATCATCCTAACATTGGATGATGCAAAAATTAGTAGCAATTCTATTGGTCATAATTTAAATAATACTGCATTTCCTCAACTATTAATTTTTTTTGCACTGTGTCATAGGAAAAATAATTCTAAGACCATCAAACTAAAAGTTTATCAAGAACCACTCAAATCCCTTGAACACATTCAAGGACATATATGTGGTCCTATACAACTATTTATCGTTCTATTCCGGTATTTCATGGTTTTAATAGATTCATCTACTATATGATCTCGCATGTGTCTATTATACACATAAACAATGTATTTGCCACAATTATGGCAAATTTATTGTGAATTCATTACTTAGAACATTGAATTCAATCAATTCGAATGGACAACGCTACAAAAATTATCCTTACGTGCCTTCAATCATTATTGTAAGGCCCTAGGAATTCAAATAATTTTGTCCTATATGTTCACACTCAAAATAGCCAAAGAGAATTAAGCATAATACTAGACCATCATTACAGAATTGCAATTCACCAACTCAATGTTGGATCATATAGTTTTACACGCTGTATAATTAATTCAGTTACAACTAACTGAATATCAAACTTCCCCTCTACAAATAGTATGTGGAAATCCACTAAGTATTTTCCATCTGCATAAGTTTGGTTACGCTGCAAACGCACCATTCTCACCACCATAGCATACATCAATGGGTCTACACAGGAATTTGGGATCTATATTGAGATACCAATATCCGTCAATCATAATGTATCTCAAACCCCTCACAAGGGGATATATTTATTTTCTAGTATGCCTATATTCAATGAGGTACATTTTCAGGCATTAGAGGGAGATTTCAAGTACCAATAAGAATGCCAGAAAATCAATTATAATGTCCAAATACATTATCACATTGATGCCTCAAATCCACGTACTCATAAATCTGAAATTCAAATTTAGAAAATCATTAATTTGCAACACATTGCAAATAACCTGCCAAATACATTTACTAATGACAGAAATATCACAAAATTCTATCACCTTGCTAGAAATATACCAGAAAGAATAGAGGTACCAAATAAAACTATTCAACTCCTAATCAAACCGATAAAGGGAGAAGTATGGTTACTTACAAGTGTGAAGCTTTTTGCAAGCATAAAGGAACCCTTTGAATCAAAGGTCCAATCATAAATTGAGACTAATTCTAAGGGCAATACTTCTCGTAGACGTACGAGAAAATAGAAGGATAAAACTCCTAAACTAGTAAATGCGACTCAACCTAGCGTTGAGAAACACCAAGTGGATTAACCATATCCACCTCCCGTATCAACAGTGCACTCAATATCTGATATTGGGACATCAGAACACCATGACGTCCTCATATTGGGAAATATAAAAACGTCAACTAAGGTGTAAGAGATTTCATCAATTATCTCGAGTCTGGAGAAACATATAATCAAAAGACTACGATTGTCGACACATAATTCTCTGCATCAATTACTAAAAACCTCTAAAAAGATTCAGATCCCGAATCCATGGTCAAGTGCAAAAACGCACTCGGACTGGAACAAATAAAGAGGTATTTCAAGCAGAGTTAGTCTCCCTCACAAAAGAAATGTATTATCATCAGTAATACCTACACCTCCAAACCTTCCCTATGGGTTTCAAATATGTTTTCATTTGAAAATGGTATGAAAACCATAATGTGGTGAGACATAAGGTGAGGCTCGTAGCACGAGGGTTCACGCAGAGACCCGAATTGATTTCAATCAAACATTCTCTCTAGAAATAAGTGAAATCATTTTTTGATAAATTATATCTTTTGGCAGTATAAGAATCGTCTATCTAAATAGTTGATGGACGTAGTGACTAATCCCTATGAGTCACTTGATTTGGACATAAAGGTTCCCATTGGAATCCAAAATTCCGAATCCAAATACTAATGCAGCATATATTATGTAAAACTCAATAAGTCATTACATGGCTTAAAATGGTCGGATAGAATTTGGTACAACCGACTCAATGAGTTCCTTATAAAAATGGCTAGTCAAATAACGATGATTGCCCATATATATTCATCAAGAAATCCTCAATGGGATTTTACATTATATCTATGTATGTTGACAACATCAACGACACTAATGATATCGATGAAGCATGCAATAATTCAATAATGGAATTCGAGACAAAGGATTTGGTCAAAACCAAATTTTGTTTAGGTCTACAACTTAAACACCTTTCCTCGAGTATTTTAAAACACTAAATCGCCTATATGCAGAAAACACCTATGGTCATTTGATCTCTACATTTAGAGAAAGATCAATTGAGACCTTAGGAAGAGATACAAGGATCGGAGGTTCCATATCTCAACATTGTTGGAACACTTATGTAATTTGCAAATTGCACTAGGCCTCATATCGCATTTGCAAAAAAATTACTAGCTAGATATAATGTTAATCCAACTAAATATTATTGGATTGGAGTCAAAATATCTCCAAAGCACCAAAGATCTTGATATTTTCTTTCAATAATAAAGAAATCAAGATCCAAATTTAATTGGATATACAGATGCTGGCTACTTATTAGATCCCTATAAGCCAGATCTCAAACAAGGTTTCGTGTTCTCACATGGTGGGATAGCCATCTCATAGAAGTTTACCTAGTAAATTCTAGTGGTTACATCCACCAATCATTCTGAAATAATTTTATTATATGAAGCATCACGTGAATGTGTATGACTTTGTAGAAT
Source organism: Zizania latifolia (assembly GCA_000418225.1). Classification (NCBI taxonomy): domain Eukaryota; kingdom Viridiplantae; phylum Streptophyta; class Magnoliopsida; order Poales; family Poaceae; genus Zizania; species Zizania latifolia. Next base: position 97,315 of record KE372842.1, on the reverse strand, counting down.
GATAAACCACATACAAAAATCTTGTGTTATTGATTCCATTGAATCACCTACTATTATCTTTCAAGATAATGGTGCTTGCATAGCACAAATATAGACAGTTTCATAATTTGCAAGCCTTAGGGGAGGGTCTCCTTAAAGGTTTAAACTATACATACATCATATTATACTCTTTTCTTTTATGAGTTTTATATACTTTCTCATAAAAGTTTTTAATGAGGTAATATCTACACAAGATCATCTATACCATATTTCTATTTTTCCCTAAAAGGGTTTTATAAGGAATATATATACGGTATATTAACAATTCACTTATAATTTTCCTCAAAAGGTTTTTATTATAAGTACAAATCATATGTTTTATCATTTTCTCCTTATTTTTCACTACAGGGTTTTAAAAGAGTTTTAACAACATATCATATCATATTCCTTTCTATTTTTCCCACGTGGTTTTTGGAGGAATATTCAAATAAGGTTTAGGGGGAGAATCCTCTAATAGTATGCCTTATTAAAACATCATATTATTCTCTTTTTTTCCTATGAGTTTTTCCTCTTCAAGGTTTCTCATATAAAGTTTTAATGAGACAATATTGAACATAAATATATGTCATATTTCTAGTTTATCCCCATTAGGGTTTTAGGAAAATATCAAAGACATATAATTGCTTATAAATTCTTCAGAGTATATGATAAAGCAATAATTCTACATATTATTCATCATATTTTTCCTATAGGGTTTTTGGAGGAATAATACATACATTAATATTTATGATGGACTCGATTAAGGGGGAGTGTTGGAGTTAATCTCCTCCTAATCAAGCCGAACGAATAGACGCGACTGTTGGCGAAGCAACGCGATGGTTGGCCGAGAGACGCGTCTGTTCGCCGCCGTCGCACCCGCTGGCCAAGCAACGCATCCGTTGGCCACATCCCTTCATTCTCTATATAAACCTGTAATCAATCATTAATAAAGGAGTTGTTCATTCTGTAATCACTTGTGTTCAATCTCGTTTTCTTGCGTTCAAGTTGTAACAGAAACATGAGAAACTGGGAATGATGTACCATGGATTTCACCGTAGGAGTTTATTGAGGCTGTGTTTGGTTTAAGGGATGGAGTGAGACATGTCATACTTATAATTTAGAGACCTCTAAATGATGATTCTAATAAGTGGTAGATACCAATACGATTTCTAATAGAATTGCTCATTAGTCCTATCAGTGCTTATATATAGGAGAACAAAGTGGAGGAAGGAGACGTCCAAACCTTGATTAGTGCTAAAGCCCTAAATAAGCACCAATCTATCGGTACAGGAAGGGATGTGTAGCGCAATGTTCCCACTCAAACAAACCATTAGAATAGGCTAAAATCATGCATGGATCCATTTATATTTGGTAGACCCGGAAGGCCAAGTCGCAATCGTACTAGGTTGCATTCAAAGAAGAAGAAGCTAAGTGGCTCAAATGCTCAATGCAATCAGTCCCAATCGTAGTGGGCCCAATCTATGTCGTCATTTTTTTCAGCATGGTCATTCGAAAAGATAAAGAAATTTGACTTTTAAAAAAGTCAAACACCTTAACCGTGAAACGGAGGGAGCAATAGAGTTATTAGAGTATATGCATATCGCATAACGATAGAACAATTGGAAATGAGATGACAAACTGATGAAGAATTGGTATGATTGGAATGAATTTTGTGCCATCTTGTGGAGCGACGGCAATTTATACAGCTTACACTATTACACATATTTCCTACGTTTTCTACAATTCAGACAAACCACGCCTCCTCATCAAGGCCATATGAGACAACAAACAGCAGATTTCACTACAGAAGATAGAACGAACAGCAAAGGAAAAGGTTGGAAATTTGCACGAGAGATGTCACCAGCTACGGGTTCAGATTGTCCAGCGCCTCCAGGAGCACAGGCCTGAACCTCTTGCAGTCCAGCTTCACATTCTGCTTCTCCATGAACGTCTGCCTGATGAAGTCGAAGCCGCGCCGGTGGAAGGCGATCGGGTTCTTGAAGATCTCATGGTCTCTGGGGTACTGATCCGTGAGGCTGCTCTCGTCGACGCCGATGCTGTACTGCCTGTACCGCAGCCCCATCAGCTCGGCCGGGTTGCCGAAATCGGTGCGCGATATCCAGTCCAGGCCGCCCCATGGCACCACCTGGATGAGCGTGGCGTTGCGCGGCAGGAACACGCAGTTGGTGAGCCCGGCGCCGTGGACGCCCACCATCACGTCGACGGAGTTGACGAGCGCGGCGAAGCGGGACACGTCGGAGCTCACGTCGGCCTCGTCGACCACCACCTCGAAGCCGAGTTCCTCCGCCGTCGCGACGATCTCGTCCAGGTTGAGGAACATCCTGCTGCGGTGCCTCTTGATGACGAGCAGCCTTGGCTTTGACCTGGGAAGCTCGCCGAGCACAGTGACACTGTCCCTGCCTAGTGAGTAAGCTCCACGCATGAACATGCTGAAGTCAACCATTGAATAGTTGTGGGGTGCTTTCGTTGAATCGATCGTGAACTCCATGTAGGCATGCGTCCCGACGATGGCGTGCTTGAAGCAGTGCACCTGGTCGTCCTTGCCGAAATCAATCAGAGGATACTTGGACAGCTTCTGCAGAGCCGCCTGGTACTTGATCGTCCACCAGAGCGCCATGTCCGTCACCAGGAGCTGGACCTCTCCGTCGAACTCGCTCGCCGTCGTGAAGAGAGGGACGAGCACGTCGGTGAAGTCGTGGAACAGGTTGCCCGTGTAGCCGGTGAGCGAAAAGATCACCGCCGGCACGTCGTGGTGCACGGTGCACTCGGGCGCCACTCTGCTCGACTTCACTGTGAGCTCAGTGATGTGGCTGAGGCAGAACTCGTCCCCCTTCCGAGGGTACGGCTTGATCTTCCACAGCTCATCTCTCTGCGATCCGGCAGGCTCCATGAACAAGACCGAATTGGCAGCTGGGTGAATTCTGACATCGCCACGCATCTCACACACATCTGCTCTGAAATTGGAGAAATCGCACAAGGGCTTGCTACCCTGCAGCCGGACATTGTTTGCACCTGTGGAAAGAGATTCTACGTAAGCAACATGGCATGTTCATTAACAGCTAGACTATATAACAGGGAAAAAAAATTCTGTGCAGCGTCGTCACTCTCTCCACATGAGGACCCCCTCCAGATGCTCGTCACGTGGAGATAGAGAGCATCCGATAGACCGAAGAGGAGGAAACCAGGGCGGTGGGGATGCGGCAGCTCGGCTGGCAGGGGCGGGCGGCCAGAGCAGGGCCAGCGACGCTGGACGGCGAGGGTGGCGTGGTCGGAGACGGGGCGGGGGCCCAGGGCAGCGTCACCACCACCACCTTCTCGCTGCCATCTTCCAGCTTTACTCTTCCTGCTCCTCACCGCCGACGTCGACGCCATGGACGACCACCTGATCCTGCGCTCCGTCGCCACCACTGTTGCCCCCGCCGTCGCCCCTGCCCACCACGCCGTCGCCTCTGCCGACGCCACCGTCGGCCGCGCCACTGCCTCCCCCGCTGCCCCGGTTCCCTCCACTCTGATCTATCGGATACTCTCCACCTCCATGTGGCGAGCATCCGGAAGGAGTTCTCACGGTGGAGAGAGTGAGGACCCTCGCATAGATTTTTTTTTCCATATAACAGGGGACAGAAACAGTTGTAATGGAAGTAGTGGCAGGAGGAGACATCAATAATAAAGCTTGAAGAAATAAGTAAATAACACAGTGCAATGCTAAGCATCCCTTGCACTGGATGTAAATTCTTTTTTCCCTAATGTTTGATTGGATTTGTGGGATAAAAAATGCGGCTGTTAAGATCATGAATCACTCCAGGCCGCTTAAATTCTGAACAACAGTGTTCAAGCATATCTTCATTTAATGCTTAATTTCTGACTGGAATTAGTCTCTATGAATACTCTAAGTAGAAATGGCAGTCAGATGTAATAGGTATGGGTAGCCACTAATAGTACCCACGGAATATTTTTTATCTGTATATGTGCTCGTTATCTGTGACACAAGTAAATACCTGTATTATACTCGCCGTTCTACACGTACCTATACTCGCCGTTCTCGGATATCATATACCCACAAGTATACTTGTTTATCTATATAGCAACTGAAGCAGGCACGCAGGGGTTGGTGGCAGGGAGGTGGCGTCAATGGTGAGGGCCAACAGGTGGGCACGGTAGCTAGCAACGGGGAGGTGAGGAGGCAGGGACGTGATGGCGGCAGCGGGGGCTGGCAGGGAGGCCCAGGGTGTGGGTTGAGGCTGAGAATAGGGGAGTAGGTAGCTTATATATCTATGACTAATTAAACGGACAAATTAGGTATAGAAAGTCACTATCTATATCTGTACCTGTTTATCTATTAGGTATTAAGTATGACCTAATATGATACCATAGATATAAAATTAAAAAGTTTTTTATCCATAGGTAAATAGCTAATCGAGCAAAATTGTCATCCTCAGCGCTAAGTGCTGATGTCGCACGTGCTAAAAGTAGACATACAAAATGGAGGGCATAAAAAAAAGAGAGCCGACGTGTACTACCAAGTACCAACGAATCTGTGGAGTACCTTCTTGCTTGGCATTTTCAGTGTCCTCAGCATCATGAATTGTGTAATTGGAAACGGTTGGGAGGGTGACTTTATGCTCCTGCTCCGCCGCGTGCCCACCATGCTCCTCCTCCTCACCTACAAATCGGTGCAAAAATTGAAACAAGAAACGCTCGATTACCCATCTCACTTGTGAGTCTCAGATTTGGTGAATTTCGATCGCGCGGACAAGGAAATTATGGGGTTAACTGCGACGGCTGACCTAACGTCTCCTCGCCGGATTTATGGCCGCCGCTGCCGTCCTTGTTGGGGGTTGCCTCCGTCATTCCGCTGGTCGGGTCAGGTTCGCTCAGCACTCTTCTCTCCTCCTCACCGCCTCCTGTCACTGCAGAGATTAAAAAGAATCCGTACCACACGCAATTAGACCAAGGAAAAGATAAGGTCGGAGGTATGATGACTAATAGCAACAAGAAAGAACACCTTTTTTGTAAGATTGAGATGGAAATTAACCTTTTGGTTTCACATCAGCTTCGTCGTCGACCACCTTGGGGTCTCCTCCTGAAGAAAGAATCAAAGAAAGCGTTATGAGAGAGCAATTTGCCGTGCGAGAAGGTGAGGGAGGGAGGAGCAGGAGCCTACGGAGAGCGTCGGTGGAGGTTTTCTGGGATGCACCGGCAGCGGCAGGTTCGTTGACCTTCTGCTGGATCAGGATGGACGCTGGCGCCTGGTCCATCGGCAGCTTGCCGTTCACTGCGCGGGAGAAGAAAGCAAAAGGAGACGCCTTTCAGTTCGCTAGCGGATGGCCGTGCAGGAAGAAAGCTTTGATTTTTGGTTGTCACTCACGGCCGAAGAGGATGGCATCGGGCTTGCAGACGAAGACGAAGGTGAGGGAGATGAGGAAGAACCCGACGACGGTGACCAGCAGCCGGAACCGCCGCGACTCCTGCCGGAGGCCCCGGACGAGCTTCGGCCGCTCGCCCGCCCTCATCATACCGTCCCCTTGCACTTGTGACTTGTTCCCCGGGAGCCAACACGAGGCGCGCGCGGCGCAAGACCTCAGCGAGACAGGAGAGCGGTGCCGATCGAATTGCCGAGGGGGAGGAGCAACAAGACAAGACGGAGTCAGCCTAGGGCTACTTGCGTGTGTGCCTCCCCGGCTGACCAGAGCCGAGAGCGGAGGAGGAGGGAGTGGGTGGGGGAAGGTGGCGCGGTGGCTTACTCGCAGAGTTGGACGGGCTGCCGCCGACGCAGCTCTGGATTGGCTAGTTTTCGTCGGCTACTCTGCTTTCTTGGCCGTTTCCTATCCTCTCGTTTTCTAATCCCCACACCTCCGAGTACATTGCTGTGGACCCGACTGAAAACTTGGGTGACCCATTCTTTAGATGATATATTCTGTTGGAATGAGATGACGTTAACGGTGCCACTATAACTGTTTAAAAATGTTGTGATTGCTATGTATAGGGTTGGAAAAAAAACTCTTAGCTAGTTAGTTTACTCGGTTTATGATCAACTTAGTTTGGTTCGGTTCATTCTATTTTTTTAATAGGCTAAAAATATATTTTAGTTCGTTAGTATAATAAGCGAGTTCGAGCTAGCTTGTGAGCTGCTTATGAAACCTAAATAGACAATAGACCAACAGACAACATCCTAAATAGTTAGCTTAGCCTAGTAAAGCAGTCTAACCCTAGCTCTTGCTGTCTTGCTCTTGCACACATGATTGCTCCTAGCCCCCAACCCCCACACCACCATATGTTTCTTGCTCCTATGCTGCCATTTCCACCTGCACTACTGCCTCCACCTTGTCACCCCCCAACCGCACCACCCACACGTCCCTTCCATCGCGCCTGCCTCGTCCTGTCCTTCACCCGCGCCACTGCTCCTCTCCCGCGCCGCCCGTCTGCCATCTCCACCCATATCGACATGCTGCCCGCCCGCCGCCTCTACCCGCACAAATGGTATTACATCGAAGAATGGATTAATGAGGTTTCAAATTATCAAGCACCTCATATGGATCAGAAGATTTTAGAAATGAGAAGCAAATGTTTAGGAGGTTCTTTTTGTGATGAATTAAAAAAGATCAAGAAACAATATGTTGATTTCTCTTTATTTGGTAGTTGATTTAATTCATTTGATTCACTTGAGGATAGACTTCATTATGAATCAAAACAATAGTGCGGAATTCATGGTAATAGTGCTCTAGACATGAAGAAGTTGGCATTGAAAGTACATATGGGTTGATCCATAGTTCCATGAGAAATAGGTTTTGATTCTTTTTCTTCTGCTATTTTTTCTTTGTTATTGCCACACGTTTTAAATTTGTTTACAATTAACATTGTTGTCAGGGGTGGGCGTTTGGTCCAAACCGAAACTTCGGTCCAGTTTTTTTCACTTTTTTAAATTTTGGTTTTTCAATAACAAGACCTAAATTACCTGGCACAAGATCATGCACTAAAAATTCGGTTACCCGAATTATCGGTTTGATTTCCGGTCCTACCCAAATAGACCAAACATGCAAACAAACTTACACAGACTTGCAGTCCAAACAAGCAAACAAACCATCAGATTGATTCGAGCACAGATTTACAGCAGATTTCAATGGACACTTGTACAACAAATTTCATTTTTTTTAATGCATAGCAGATAGAAAAATCACAGAACTAAATTCCATTCAAGTAGTTGAGTTTGAGTACTTGCTAGACTTGTTTGCTTGTGTTTGCGACATAGAAACAGATCCATCAACTTTACGTTTATTTTTCCCTTTGTCACCATATTCTTCAATCAACTCTGAAATAAAACATTTGCATGCATCTAAACAATTTAAACACTCTGTTGTTCTACTGGGTCTATTGGGTTAATTCGGTTTTTGAGCCAATTCGGTTTTCGAGATCCTATACTCGAAATACCTGAATAAAATTTGGTTTTCTGGACCCTATATCTAAAATACAGCCCGAATTACTCGGTTACGGTCTTTTCAGGTTCGGTTTTTGGTCTCGGTTTTTTATGCCCACCCCTAATTGTTGTAGACTTAATTCTGGATCTATTGAGGATTTAGTTTTTGCATATCAAAACTTGTGTCCTCTTTCAAGGAAATCTAGAGAGTACTACCATGGCCCATCAACAATGTGGGATATTGAAGGACATAGTCATGACGATGATCTTGATGGCGGTGTTGATTTTCTCTAGCAAGTTCAGCCCTCTTTGGATGAACCAAACCTAGAGACACTAATAAACGATCTTGGTGCATTGGATTTACAAGAGCCACGAGAGCAAATGCATCATAATACTTGAATTATTCTTGTCCAGTGCTAGTTTGATTATTGAACACTTAAACTTGTTTTAGATTTGCTACTTGATTATCTTATGAGTATACCATTGTATTGTCTAACAAGTAAAAATTTCTTTATTAGATTTAGTATGTGGTATTTTTATAAGCACCGGTTAATTTTTATATAACAATGTATCGCCATATCTGCGTGTATCCGGATAAGGTAGGTCTGTAAGCCAACTATGGAAACAAATATTGTTTCTATTAGTGCTGGTTGTTTGCTGCTGATCAGATTCATTTGATGTTTGCCTGCTCAAATTTAGACTGACACCTTCAGCCTCTTGGTTAATTGGCATTAGTACCGAGAAAAAGAGGGAAGAAACAGGATAGTCACTGTCAGACGGAGGACCGCCGCTGTGTTCCCCTGATTCCGTCACCTCTGCTTCTCGATTCTTTTTCTTGTTAATTTTTGGTTGCTTAAGTTTGTTGGCTGATTTAATTATTTAACTTTAGTCTAAACGGATGCTTTTTTTCATTTTTAAAAAGTGAAGTTCAACTTCTTTGCAATGAAATTATACTTTTGCACTACGATTTTTATGTAAAAATTCTATTATATACCCTCTATTTAGACGAAAACATTTACTTTTCTGACTCATATGCTATTAACATGAATATATCAGTACTATATATCAGTAAGATATGAAATAACACCATACATCAGTATGATGTAGATGATAAATCCTTAATTTCTCGTCTAAAGACCTAATTGGAAAAAACTAACATATTCTTCAAATTTAGGTTAAAATATAAATTAGGTATAACTTTATGGCTTAAGGCCTCATGATTTTAATATGTCTTGTCATGATTTTTTCCTATTTAATTTACCCTAATTGTAGAAATTTATTTTGACTTTATTTCGCATAATTCCATGATTCATTAGTTTTTGACTTGTCCCGATAGTATTTTTTTGTACTCCTCCACATTTGTTGATTTGTCAATTAAAAAATGTATTACTTGTTCGGCACTACGGTTAAAATATTCTTAATGGGTTCATGAATCGTTATTTTTCAACAAAAAAGAGCTCACAAAACATCAAAATCATAAAAATGTCTCCATATCTTTCTTAGTTTCTTCTCCCTCTCTGCTCTTATGCCCACCCCTTCTGTCTGTCCACACTTGCTCAAAAAATTATTTACACCATGTTGACATTAGACATAGTTGAAAAGGTAGAAGTGTAGGCTATCAAAGCATTTTTCTACACACACGCCAAGAAAACATTGGAGTATAAGGAACCTTGATTGCTACTAGACGAACAGTGAATATTATACTCCGTCCATTCTAAAATATAATCATTTCTACCGTTCAAATTTTGTCCTAAATATTATAACCTCTACAATTTTATCCCCTGAATCTTCCTATTTTACCCCTAAAGTACTAGTTGCCTCTACTGTTTACATTTACAAGGAATAGTTCAGACTTTTTATTGCATCTTAATAAACACATCAAAGTTTAAAAATAGCTATAATTTAGGACAGAGGAAGTAGTGGAGAAAGTAGTCGATCACCGCGAGCCAATTGTGGTCTCCTTACACGATGACCTCACGCTAGAGTAACACCTCTACCAGTATCTATAATGGCAAATTTCATCTTGACCATTCATATCCATTATATTGACCTTTCTTATCAACTACATGTTTCACAGCAAACTCAAATCAAAGAATCTATTTATAATTACCCAATTATAGAGTAGTGTTTGATAATACCTAAGTAAACTATTACATTTGTTTAGAACCATAATAATATTAGAGTTAAGAACTCTACATAAATACTAAATAGTTAAATACTATATATTAAAGATGGACCGAAGACACATTGTAATCCTAATAGTGTGATTAGTGTCTCACGGGATCTATCCAGTGACATGTTCTCTGACATGTATGCACATTATTGATTTAGTATCTTTGTACCATAATTTGTGATCATCAAACAAAATACATGTGCTCATTTCAGCACATCTCATAATAAGAACCTTAACAGTCATTCATGTACACGAGGGCAAACTAACATTTGTTAGAAACCAGCTTGTTGCATTGAAACATATGTATGAAATGTGAAGCTGGACAGACTGAGAAAGCCTTTAGTACCTTATGACTTGATCAGTTGATCATGCTCCTAGTAAGCTTCAGCATATGTTTTTACTCTGCAGCTCGTAGTCATTCGCTGATGCACCTCTTCCTCATCTTTTCCCCCTTGTATTGTTTCAGTCATTGAATAAACAGCAATTCCATTCCCAAATTGTGATAAGCCTTCCTTGTAATCATCTTTTCACCTGCATTTGCCATCCATCAATTATTTAGAGGACTTGCAATTTGAGTTTTATAACATTGGAAAACTAGAGCTACACATATATTTAAGATGCTTCGCAGCAATCTAATAGGGTAAACTTGGAATCAGTGGGAGTTTAGAGTTTACCTCTTCACCGCATCGATATGGGATGATTGCTTTGGATAGCTGTGAATGTTGACAGTAGGAAGTCTGAAAATCAACTCTCATCTTTCAGACTGGAAACTATTCACCCCTTAATTTTCCAAACCATTCACTTTACACCCCTCAAACTAAACCTGGAATTTACATGACGGTCCAACCAGCAAGGAAAAAAAATAAAAACAATAAGTCCATGGGACCCCTCCCTCCCTGACACACTTCCATCATCACCATGCTATCTGCCATGGTGAAAAAAACCATCTCTAAAACCACCCGAGAGGTTATTTGAACATGTCATCATTCCATTTAGGGGTTTAAGTAGACCAACCAAAATAATTCAGAGGATTAAGTAGACTTTTTCTTGTTGAAATGTTTCACATATAGGAAAGGTTTCATGTATAGTAAAGTTGTACAGTGCAAGTTTTTATACATATGCATGAGTGCTGAATTTACATTTTAAACATTGAAAACATGACATATTTGAATCATACAGGCCACCTCTCAATGGACATATTGAGTACTAGCTTGCTAGAATCGCAGAAGTCATACGGAACCAAAAGGAAACCTTCTGAAGGGTAAAGACCGGTCCACTGCTTTGTATTAGTGACAGAAGCCTTCAGTTGCAGTCTATTTTCACAGTTCCTCCTACTAGATGCCTTAATTTCGTAGGAGAACTTCCAGTTTAGATTACCACTCCTAAGGCAAACTACGGAAAGAACATGTCCCAAGGGCGTCATGTTATTGTTTAGAAGGAAGAGGTGATCATCCTCTCCAAGAAGAACTAAAAAAGGCACTGATATCTCCATATTCACTTCAAAAGGCAGACAATAAACGAACCGCAGACCATCAGAACTATGGCTGGTAAGGAAGTGGCCTGACCAATGTCCAGTGAATCCTCTATATAAGCAACCAGAAATAGGGCACACCGAAGGAGCAAAAAGACAAGTTTCTTCATGAGTATCTCTTTGTGCATAGTTAATAAACTTGCGGCAACCCCACTTGGCATATGAGCAGCAAGACTTGATTGACTCAACAATCTTCTCCAGTGCAATATTTCGTGCAAAATTGGCATTGTGAGAACAAATGTGACACTTGTTGCTCAGCCTGGACCAGCAGGAAAAACATGCTACATGGCCATTTTGGCACTGAAAAATACACAAATAAGCTGGCACTGAAAAAATACACAAATAAGCAGGGAACACAAGAGGGGTATCTAAAAGTATATTTATTATAACAGAAATAATCTGCTTAAAGCATAGACAGGTGAAGTATGATTAATCCAGAGGCAGTTAACATACATGCACAAAACAATGCAAGCAGGCTAGTTAACACTATTTAGGATTTCTTGACAGAACAAAGAAAAACGACAAATGTTCATGTCACTGGTGCCTGGGCATCGGTTACTGCAGCCGGTAAGCGCAAACTAGCTGGTTTGGTTCAAAATTCAAATTTGAATTTGAATTTTTTTGAAAATTCCAAAAAAAAGTACCAAAAAATAGGATTAAGTACCAACAGTGCCACCTCTGTTATCTTCTGCATATATACATCTTTTGTGTCACCTCTGTTTCTCTTGACTAGAACTGCATGCATGTTCAGTATCAACACCTTGATACGTTATTTAACTACTTTATACCAACCGATTAATTGATTTAATCCACAATTAACCGATTAATCCCTAATCTCTGGTCGGCCAACCAATTAGCGATAACCAATTTTCCCAACATTGATCACAAGCACAATGCAGAACTCCATAAGTCTTCAATCACCACAGTTTGTAATGAAACAACTTAATGATATTGACGTAGTGGCATAGCATAACTTGTTTTGTATATGCTGAAGAAATGATTGGAATACAAAACATTCATTCTGTGAGCTGGTTACAATTGTCGTCAATGTATGCTAGCTGTTCAAATTCAGTTCAACGTATTGCAAGCATGATGCCAACCAGTTGCAGTTTGATGGTAAGTTTTTGGTTGTTTCAACTTAATTCAGTGGGATTGAAGGATGTTAATATATTTGACTGATGATTCAGTCTGTCCATGATGTTTAACTTTCGGTTATATTTTTGTTTAAAGAATATAAGCAGAAGAATGAATGGCAGAAGCGCAATTCATCCATGTCCCAGATTTGATTGCCTTGAGCACTCTTTATCTCTGATATGCTACATAAAATCATTGGTTAGCTTATCTGTTAATAGTAATATTCATTTTGCACGAAGAGAAGAAAACAGGTGAAGAAAATTAATGGCAGTGCTGTCAAAGACAATGAGTCGAACCTTTAATACTGTGCTAATATAACCTGGGAACCCAATGCTACCATTGCATCAAAAAGGAAGGAAAAAACTTCAGTTTGCAAAACAAATTAAGCAACAGACAAATTAAGCATCAGTGGAACCCTAGGGAACCGCGTGAACCAACCTCATTCGGGAATTCCCTTTATACTTCAGTTGGCGAAGCAAATTAAGCAACCGACAATATTGTCAATGAAACGATGCAGGTCCCAGGTAACCAATTCCTGTGCATACCTGGAAGAGGGGAGGGCGGAGGGACTCGAAGCAGATGGAGCAGTCGAGCACGTCAGGGTCGATCTGCACGTTCATGGAACCCTCAACCTCCGCGCCGGCCGTCTCCTCCGCCAGGTCGCACTGGCCGGTCGCCTCCTCGCCCGACACGGCCGGCTCGCGACCCCCAGTCGCCAAATTTCGGGCCGCAAGGGGTTCGCCGGCCTCGGCGTCGGCGTCGGCTGGGCCGTCGTCGCGCTTCCTCTTCTCGCCTCCGGAGGCGATGGGATTGTCCTCGTCGACGTCGTCGAAGGAGAACTTGGCCATGGATTTCGTCCTCGAGGGGCAAAGCGGGGACAAATTCGGGGATTGGGGAATCCGGGACTAGGGTTAGGTGCAGTTGCCCATTTTTTCGAGAGAGCGGAGGTTGCGCAGAATGGAACGGAATCGGCTAAAATAATACGCCCATCAGTCGGGGAAGAAGGTCGTTTTACGATTAATATAAGATAATTTTAACTCTAATTATTGTTTATAATATAAATATTGGATTGGATGTATAAAAATGGCACAGCTAAGTTTGTGTTCAAAAAAGATTTAAGCAATCAAAGTTATGCCTTGTTAACTTCAAAAATCCAAAACCAACATCTTGGTAACAGAGCAGTGGGTGCATACACAATAGCACTGTATGTGCTAAGACTTATAAGCTGACTCTCATCCATATGGTGTTTATGTCTAATTTTAGAGCAATATTTGTCAGTATTTGTTACAGTAATAATGATTCTAAGTTTACGTGTGTATAGTGTTTATATATGTTGAGACTCCTTCGGAGAAAGTAATACCCTATATCTTGTTTGAGGATGTATATTGCTTATATTTAATAATAATAATTTGCTTTAGATCTTTTATTAGTTATATGCCCCTGAGGTAGCAAGGAGATGTCACGTATGATAAACTATGTCTATGAATAAATGAATGAAGTGTTATTCTATTTTATGAAATAGACATCATTATTATTGATCAATGAGTGTATGATTCGTTTATGAGACTCTTTATGTAACATGATGCTATTTCTAAATAATCACTAATTAGATACCATATAGGGACTAATATTATTTAAAGATCAACACATAGATTGATTGATGATCATACCTTATAGATCACGACATAGAGATATCAAATCAATTATATAAACATATATTAGAGAACTTATTGTTAGATAGACCTACTATAAGACATTGATGGGATTCGATGTGTTATTAGTTGATCTTAAGTAGTGTTGATGCTAAATCCTAAGACTTGAGGTCATCATGGTTTTCAATATGTGTAATAGCTCACTTAGGGAATGTTAAATGCTATACCATAATAAGGTAGTTATAAAGGTAGTCTTCAGATTTACTATGAAATATGTAGTGGAATGTTAATGATTAAGATAATATTTATCCCTCCTAGTTAATGGGAGAGATATCTATGACCGCTTGATCTAATCGATTATAAAAGTACGTACATAGCCATGTGGAATTGATTGAAGAGTAGATCAAGATATAATCCATTATAGGATCGAATGAATAGTTAAGCTATTGAAAATATGGCACGCATGACGTATTGAGCTTAATCGATATGGTGAGGCAATTATGTACATTTTGATATCAATATATCAGCCAATATGATCTTTATATATATTTTTTGATATCAATATGTTCTGCTAGAGACAGCTATTGACAAATGAATTGAAAAGGTGTTTTTGGGCTATGATCAAATGTATATAAACCTATAGGGTTGCACATTTAATAAGATATAATAACTTATTCAAATGTAATTCAAATATGACTCTAGTTAGATAGAGATATGAATGGTCTTGGGCAGATATCTGAATAGTTGGACAGAGATTCAAGTTGTCTTGGACGTTCTAGCACAATGGATGCTAAGTGCTCAAATAGAGATAACAGAGCGAACCAGTGTCATAACTTGTCTCGATCAAGGTTCATAGTTAATAACAAAGCATGACATGTTGTAATTGATAGAAGTTATAGCAACCTTATGAGTTCATATCTAGTTGAGAAGCTTTGCTTGCCTATACAACTACTTTCATGGCCCTACTATATCTAATGATTCAACTCTTAAGGTAAATTAAAGGTAAGTAAAGTTCACTAATAGAGAACGCGCCTTTAGTACAGTTGAAAACCCCCCTTTAGTCATGGTTTTCGAGCTGGTACTATCCATCCGGGACTAATACACCCTTTAGTACTGGGTGGGGAACCCACCATATGGTATAGAAGACCAAGCTTTAGTACCAGCTAGGCTCTCTACCCGATACTAAAGCTTGGTCTTTTAGTACTAGCTGGACTCCCTATCCGGTACTAAAGGTCCTATTTTTTTTATGTTTCGTTGCTATTTTTATTTAATTAGAATCAGTGCTGGTTGTACTATACATGACTCGTATATTCGTACGCTGGTTTTAATTGCTTTGAGAATAAATATTTATTAATAAGATTATGTTATATTTATCCACATAATATATAAATACCATTATTAATTACAATTATATATACAAAATCATTCTAATCACAAATAATGTATATACATAATTATTTTCTATTGTGTGTGAAATAAAAATTCTTCATTCTGTGTGGCAGAACTCTCCTTCGGGACATATAATCTCATCGAGAATGAAGCCGACAAGTTGTTCTTGAATTGCCTGAATACGATACTTGGGGATGATTTTATATTATATCTCCTTCCTCTGTCGTTCCAAAATGTGAATATATTAAATAAACTATTATTTGCTAGATATACCATACCATAAGCATTGGAATATTTGAACATTAAATTGATAGGACGTACTGTCAAATCTTTTTTTGTGACTGGCCCTTTCTTGTTTATGAAATCTTGTATGTACTGATAGACATAGTAGCCACACAAGTTGTTTTCATCCTCCTGCCTCCAAATCTTCAGTGGGAGAAAATAAGTTATATGGTTTTAATGTCCTATTTCATGGAACTAATTAAGAAAATGTACAATTTACATATATACTCATTTCATAGAATGGACTTCAAGTTGTTCCTTATAATCTCTTGGGTGCTGGCTATGGAACACCTTTCAAGCCCTGCACATTCAAGTGAACGGTGTTTGAAGCTTATATTCAATTAATCATATTAACATTTAGTACCGGTCTATCTATTGGATGACATTAATTACTTGTTCAATAAATGTATGATGCTTTGGTATAATTTCTGTTTTTTCTCCTTCGAGTCGTATACAATAATTTTACTATTCTCTATGTCGACCATAAGGAGTATCCAATGGAACCTGCACATATACAAATAAATTAGGTAATTACCTAATTAATTTGTTAGATAAGATAGGAATACAACACGTACGGTAAATACTCTCACCCGAAATAGTAAGATAAAAGTATCTCACTTTTGTAATGTTGCTTGTGCAAGTAGCGACATAATGTAACAAACGTGTCTTTTAGGTTGTCGCCTTTAATAAGCAACTCATTTATGCGCCGAGGGTCCATAAAGCCCAAGTGATGTCCCATTGAAGTTTTTCGTAATTATTGCATTTGCATCCTGCATGACACATGACATGTGCATATATAAGACGACCTAAAATTAAGAGAGGAAGCTACGATATTTGACGTTAATTTTATGAAAGTTAGACTTATAAAACCCAGCAGCTAAGAAGCCTTATGTCCAAAGCATCTTGGTGGTACAAGTCATAGATGCATTCAAAATCAATCTAGACTTTGTCCTCCTCCATGAGGTAGTATTCCTCAGCGATTTTGGCAACTATAAATTCTCTATCTTTTTTGGTGACCTCCATGTACCACTCATGAAATTATCGTATTCTTGTCGAGAGTTTCGAGAGCATGGAAGGTCCCACAAGAGGCTTGCCTAATTCATATTTCCATTTGAGGGGTGCTGTCTCTATCGGCATTAGACTCAAAATTTGCTTCGTTGTAAGATTGGTGTCTCTCAAAAAAGCCTCAACATCATACTCGCATGGTTTCTACGACTTTTTCTTGTCGGTAGGAAGAGGACGATGCATGATAACTCTTGATAAGCACACAGTCGTAGTCCGTACTGAGCTGCCTTTGTGCGGGAGGCTTGCTATCGTCGATGAAGAATTGCTTCGCCGCAGGATCGATGGGTAGCTTTTTCTGGGGCACCATCGGTGCGAAGTGCTCTTTTACCTAGGCTTGCACTAGCTGTTCTGTTTCCGTTTCTATCAGGTCATAGGCCCGTTTAGCCGTCATGGATTTTTGTGATTTACTAGAACTCTACTTTTGTGTTGCAGAGATGAGAGTTTTTTCGAGTGATGCTTTCTTCCTTTGTTTTTTTGCCGACGGCTGAGTTGACTAACGACGAGAGCTGTCACTCTACAAAAGAGGAGGGCTACGACTCCTCTGCATTTTTGATGAGGGAATAGGAGGGATGTGCTCCTGCATTTGTTGCGATGGAATGGGAGGTTCTGGAAGGGGTGTCGAGGGCGTATGTAGCGGTGTCATTAGTAAGGGTGTCAAATGATGTAACATTTACGTCAGAGAATGAAGTTATGGATCGCCTGTCCCAATATGTTAACCCCATCACCTTCAGGGAAGTCGAGCTCTAGGTCTTCATAGCCTTGAAGTATGGTGGTCACTGAGACTCTAGAGTATCCACTTGGGATAGTGCTTCCGTGCATCGTTTGGTCTTCCACCACTTCATAAGCATCGTTGGTTGCCACCTTAACCGATTGTTTCTTATCGGTATGTGTAGATCACAAGACATAATGTGAGTTATGTCATCCATAGGGTAATGTCTCTCATCCTCGTTGGGGATCCCTGTGGAAGCGCAGGTGCTACATGCACGTCTAGCGGGGCTAGCAAGTTGCTCTTGCAAATTTGGATTTGGCGTTGAATGCATCTCACTAATTGTTGCAATTGCTTGTCTTTTAATTTCTGCAGCCATGCCTTCCTGTGTTGCAACTAGCTTCTCTTCCAACAAACAGACCCTCTCTTCTTGTACCGATTTGCTCCTCCTATGGCTTCTATAGTTGCCTTGGTCTTGAGAAAAGCTATACTTCTACGGAACCACGCCAACACCTCACGTGCGACCAGGGTGTTTAGGATTTTGAAGTGCCCTGGTCAGCTCATCTTTTTCTCTGTTAGGGTGGAATGTTCTTTCTAGGACTTCTTGGCGAGCTTATATCAGCCTTAGGATTGGTTCTCTTATTTTATCATAAATAATCACATGTCCTTCATTTGAGAGTTTGCCCCGTGACTAAAGAACTAGTTCTTTGCACGTTCGCACCAGTCATACATTTCCAGTGTTATGCCCTTCGATAAAATTCTTTTCAAGTTTGTCTATCATGGGAATCAACTTTTTGTAGCCCACTGGTTCTAATTTGTGAAAATATAGTTTTTTGGAGGCATTCAACTTGTTTTGACTACTTGAGGTTTGCCCTGTTTCTGACAACTTGTACTCAACGAAGGAATCCTAGTGATCCCTTAGTTTTGGGAATTTGTTGAAGTTCGGTTGCTTCCCCTTCTTGATATAGGCGTTGAAAAGATTCTTCTTGAATGTTTAAAAAGCTACCATCATCTTCTTTAAAGCCCATTCTTTTATCTTATTGATTTTATCGGTTGGGAACTGGAAGTGCATCCTCAACATCTCCTTCACCGACTGAGCGAGCGCGTGTGGATCATTTTCTTGGGTTGATTTCCAATGTCGGATGCTGATGGGTACGGTGTCTCTAACCAGATATCCACACTGGTTTACAACCTTGGTGGCAACGTCGGTGGGAGCAACTGGTTCACCGTTATCAGCAACTTCTATGATGACCCATATCCCCTCGATCTTTTTAGTTGGACCCCTTTTACGAACTTGACTTATTACTTCTGTGGGCTAGAAAAGAAATTTTGAAGAGTTATGAGCCACACACATAGATTTAAAATAAATCAAGTGTACAACATTATCGACAAAACCAAGACTTTATGTTCGCTACACCAACTTCGGCTTCATCATCAGCTTGCTCGCCGGACATGTTGAGGTACACAACAGTCTATATGTCGTCGGCCACTTGGCCTTGCGCCTTTACATCTTGGCATTCATATCCACTTTGTGCAATCTCGTCAAGGATCATATCCTCAGCTTCTCGATCGTTGAGACTCATCTTACCTACTAGAACAGAGTAACGTTATCGCTAGTACTCAATGATGTTACATAATGATTGCATCAGTGTTCGACACTAAGGGTCCAAATGACTTGGTTCGAATGACTTGGATCATGTACTATCACAAAATCGTACTTAGATCATATGGCATTTCATTTACATAAATTTACATCACATACATCATATCATTTATATTTAGTAAGTTCTCAACCTTGCAGGAGGTGCACACCTTCCAATCTTTCACGTTAGGTTGATCTGAAAAGGAAGATAAATTTGAGCTCTTTAGATAAGGAATCAAAGTGGTGAAAAGAAGATGGGGATAGATATGCATATCGGGGGCGACGGCGAGGGGCTCCAGCGAAAAACGATGAGTCGGCGCGATGGACGGTTCAGTGACGACGACGTCTACTACGGCTTACTGCAATGAAGGAGACGGTGAGACAGCGTATCGAAGTGGTGAAAAAAGAGGGGGATAGAGATACGTACCGAGGGCGACAGTGAGGGGCTCCGATGAAAAATGACGAGTCGGCACGGCAAAAGGTTCAGTGGCGACGGCGTCCATTATGGCTCACTGCAATGAAGGAGTCAGTGAGACAGTGTATCGAGGTGGTGAAAAGAAAAGGGGATAGAGATGCGTACCGAGGGTAACGGTGAGGGGCTCCGGCGAAAAACGATGAGTCAGCGCGGTGGACGGTTCAGTGGCGACGATGTCCACTACGGTTCACTGCAATGAAGGAGTCGGCGAGACAGCGTATCGAAGTGGTGAAAAGAAGAGGGGGTAGAGATGCGTATCGGGGGCTATGGTGAGGGGCACCGGTGAAAAACGACGAGTCGACGCGGCAGACGATTCAGTGGCGACAGCGTCCACTACGGCTCATTGCAATGAAAGAGTCGGCGAGACAGCGTATCAAAGTGGTGAAAAGAAAAGGAGGATAGAGATGCGTATTGGGGGCGACAGTGAGAGGCACCGATGAAAAAAGACGAGTCAGCGCGGCAGACGGTTCAGTGGCGACGGACGGATGAAGAAGGCAGCAGTTGCAAACTGGTGGAGAAATTTTCGAGGAGATCGTGGCCCTTTTAAACACCCATCCTTTAGTGCTGCGTAACAACATAGACTGGCACAAATAGTCCTCTTTAATACCGGTTCGTATGTTCATCCGGTACTAAAGGTTTTCTCAAACCCTAGTGCAGGCTCCTAAAACCTCGGGCGGGAGCCCTTTAGTACCGGGTGTAAGGATACCCGGTACTAAAATGTTTTAGTACCGGGTATCCTTACACCCGGTACTAAAGGGCTCCCGCGCGAGGTTTTAGGAGCCGCCCTATGGTTTGGAAAAACCTTTATGAGCCATAAATACTAAAACCAATTATTATTAATTTGAAGGTTCATTAATTCTTGAAAAGTACCATAACCAAAATTAAATTCTCATAACAATATAATACAGTATAATTGTATATATTACAAACTCTTTACATTACTATAAGAGTATTACTTTTTCTTTACAAGCATTCCTTCGCCGTGATCGTGCTGTGCATAGGGAGCATCCTCATTGCCTAATAGAATACTTGTGTCAACATCCATTGTGAATGGCGATGTCTCATCGGACTGATTATATTTATCTTCATCTGTGACGCCCTCTACTCCCATGATTTTTCTTTTCCCTTAAAGAAGTATGTGTCGTTTTGGTCTGTTTTCTGAATTGTCATTTGGCAATGCTCTTTTTCTGTTTTTTTTGGTTTACTAGCCATGTCAGGCACATAGAAAACTTGTGTTACATCTTTAGCGAGGACGGACGGTTCATCTTTGTATTCAATAAGATTGAGATCAACAGTAGTCATACCAAATCGATCGACGATTACACCCTCTCTAGAAAGCTTCACCCATTGGCACCGAAATAGAGAAACCTTCAAGGGTCCGTAGTCAAGTTCCTAGATTTCCTCTATGACACCAAAATAGGAGTTCTTCTTTCCAGTGCTGTCCACGACATCTATACGTACACTACTATTTTGGTTGGTGCTTTTGTTGTCTTGAGTCCTCGTGTAAAATGTATACCCATTTATCTCGTAACGTTGAAATGTCAGGATTGAGGATGATGGCCCTATAGCCAACCAGATCAGTTGATTGTCAACAGAGACATTACCCATCAGGTGATGTCACAACCAACCGCCAAAGTTGTCCATGTGCTGACGTATAATCTAGGCCGCAGACTTTCCATGGTATTTGGAGAATAGGATTTCCTTATGCTTCTCGATGTATGAAGCCACCAAAGATGATTGTTGCAAAACTATGTGGTGTGCTTTAGCGAACAAAGCGAGGTCATTGATCATTATTGATTTCTTCCCAAGTGTGCTCTTTCCTCTTAGCCTTCCCTCATGGCGTGATACAGGAACTCCAATAGGGTTGAGGTCGTCAATGTAGTCAATACAAAACTCTATGTCCTCTTCTGTTTCGTAACCTTTTGTGATACATCCTTCTGAACGAGAATGATTACAGACATACTTCTTTAGGACCACCATATACCTCTCGAAAGGGAACATGTTGTGTAGGAATACAGGGCCAAGAATACCAATCTCTTTGACAATGTGAACAAGCAGATGTGTCATAATATCAAAGAAGGATGTAGAGAAAATAATCTCAAGACTAACAAGATAGTGGACCACATCGACTTGCAGCTTTTCTAGTCGACTTGGATCAATTACCTTTTGTGAAATTTCGTGAAGGAATGCACATGGCTTTGTGATTTTAGCTCTAACATTTTCTGGTAGAATACCTCATAGTGCAATCAGAAGCAACTGTGTCATCAGCACATGATAATCATGAGGATTTAGGTGTATGAATTTCTTCTCTTCCATGTTTATCAATCTCTTTATATTGGAGGAGTATCTAGATGGGACCTTCACACTGTTTAAGCATTCAAACATGCTTTCTTTCTCCTCCTTACTAAGTGTGTAGCTAGCGGGATGTAAAACGCGTTATTATCTCTTAGTTCTAGGTGTAGGTCAGTTCGCTGTTGCATATCTTGCAAGTCTTGCCTTGCCTGTAGCATATCTTTGCCTGACCCATATACACCTAGGAAGCCTAGTAGGTTGACGCATAGATTCTTCACGAGGTGCATTACGTCAATTGAGTGATGGACATCTAAGTCTTCCCAATAAGGTAGGATCCAGAATGTGAACTTTTTTTTTCATATTTTTGAGTTTTCATCTGTACTCTTTGCAGGTTTGGTACCAGTACGGCCCTTTCCAAATACCACTTTTAGATCCTTGACCATAGCGAATACATGCCTCCTATTATGATGAATAGGCCTAATACGATGCTTCACCGCCCCACCGAAATGCTTACATTTCTTCCTTAACGGGTGGTTGGTACTGAGAAATCGACGATAGCCCATGTACACGACTTTCCTATAATTTGGTAAATACATGCTGTCGGTATCGTCCAAACACTGGATGCATGCCTTGAATCCCTTGATAGTCAGCCCTGACAGGTTACCAAGTGCAGGCTAATCATCTATGGTTATGAACAACATTTCTCGTAGGGTGAAGGTCTTCCATTTGTACTCATCCCATACACGTACACCATCATTCCACATCAATAATAAATTATCGACCAATGATTTAAGGTACACATCAATGTCGTTGCTAGGTTGCTTCGGGCCTTAGATAAGAACCAGCATCATAATAAACTTTTGTTTCATGCACAACCAAGGAGAAAGGTTATAGATACATACAGTCATAGGCCAGGTATTGTGACTACTGCCCAAATCACCGAAAGGATTCATGCCATCCGTACTCATGCCAAACTTTATATTTTTTATCTCATCTGCAAAGTCTGGATACTTTCTGTCAAAATTTCTCTACTGGGTCCCATCAGCGGGGTGTTTATACATTTCATCGACCTTATGTTCTTCTCGGTGCCACCGCATCATCTTAGTATGTGCTCCGTTTGCGAACAAACGCTTCAACCGTGGTATTATAGGGAAATAACACATCACCTTAGCGGGAACCCTCTTCCTATGATGGTCCGTGCCAATGTCACCAGCGTCACCACGCTTAATCTTATATCGCGACGCACCGCACACCGGACAAGCATCTAAAGAATTGTACTCCTCGTCACGAAAGATAATACAATCGTTGGGGCATGCATGTATCTTTTCCACTTCTAATCCCAGAGGGCAAATAGCCTGTTTTGCCTCGTATGTTGTTTGAGGCAAATTGTTACCCTCTGGAAGCATATTTTTAATGAGCCGTAACAACTCATCGAATCCTTTATCAGACATACCATTTTTCGTCTTCCATTGTAACAGATCTAGTATCGTACGCAATTTTTTCTTCCTATTTTTACAATCCGGGTACAATAATGTTCAGTGGTCCTCTAACAAGCGTTCAAACTTTTTAAGATCCATTTCACAATCAAAGTCATCCGCTGTATCACAAAACATCTGTTCTAGGTCATCGTCTTCCGCAACATTGTGTTGGGTTATGGGGAGGCTACGCTAACGCTTAATTTCAAAATTTTACCCCGTTAGCCCAGGAACCATAAGTGTAATGGGATCATGGATCGTTACCTTGAACCACGAGACACGCTCGGGCAGCGGAAGTAGAGTTGGAGTAGCGCGGTCTCGAGCAACTCTTCTCCCGGCTTCGTTCGTTTCGTCAGTGATCCGGCGATGAAGTCGACGCGATCCGACGATCCGACAAACTCCACAGGAAGAAGATGAGCACCGATGCAGCAACGGTGCCTCTACGGTATCCACACGTATAGGGACGGGATCACCTCACGCCGGCGTGCTAGCACCGCTCGCGAGATCTAGAAGATCAACCACAACACTTGTGATCGTGGAGATAGGAGAGGTGGTGGCTAGGGTTAGGGTGGAGTAACCATGAACAGCAGCCTCCATGTGCTAGCCCTACCCCTCTTTATATAGTGCACCAACATGGGCCTTTAATCTGCATTAAAGCCCAACAGATCTAATCTGTTCGCGCGGTCCGGAACTTCCGAAATAGACCTTCTGTATCGAATTAATTCTCAACCTGGAACTTTCGGTTCATCCAGAACCTAGAACTTCCGGCTCTAGCCGGAACTTCTGGTTCGTCCAGAAAATCGAACACTAGGACTGACCCAGAACTTCTGGTCCTACCAGAACTTTCGGATGCTCCAGAACCGGGAACTTCCGGCTACAGCCAGAACTTCCGGTTCTCCCAGAATTTTCTTGGGCACAATTCCATCAATCTCCCACTTGCACAAGAATTAATTCTTTGCAAGATTCGAATTCCATCCCCTTAAGCGTGCGACCCGATAGGTTCATACGCAAACGGCCACTACCCGAAAACTCCTTTCCAGATAACTGATCAATAGCGGCACCTAGCAGCACATATTGACCCCCGAAAACATACAAAGTCAAAATTATACTTTCTGAACCTTGATATACACACACACCAATTCCTTTACCACATGACATCAGTCAAGCTCAAGGCGAGATACGTGCCACCCTTGTTGGATAGCTCGACATTTCACTCGATCAAGTAGTTGATTCAATCATGACTAACTCATTAGTCATAGTGGCATGGCCATGTACTTTTTCAATCCAACTACCTCGAGGGGTCCAGAGACGTCTCTCCCGTTATTAGGAGGGGTAAATTCCATCTTGACCGCTCACATCCCGTGACATGTTTCGTGACACACCCAAAAGCAACCTTTATAACTACCCTGTTACTGAATAGCGTTTGGAATCCCCTAAGTGTGCTACTACACATTCTGGAATCAATGACGATCTCAGGTCTAGGGATTCTACAGGTACACCATTTGAGATGATAACTGATGGCACATTACAATAACAATCCTAGCAGTATCTCAAGGTGGGTCTATCTAACTCCATGTTCACTAACATGAGTCCACATCACTGATTTGACATCTCTATGTCTATGATCTGTGAAATATGATCATCAATCAGACGGATGTGCTAATCTATAAATCATCACTGTCCCACATGACGATATGAGATTAGGCATCGTTTTGAACAACATCATAACACAGAGAGTCTCACAAACAAGTCATCAACTTGCTGATCAATGTAAAAGACATTTATTCAAGGAACAAGATAATAAATTATTCAAATGTACATCAGCATAGACAATACACTTTCTCTCACATACATTGGACTCACTCACGCAAGTATCTAATATCCATTGAGCTCAAGTGCGCCTCATGCTCGGGCTGTGAGAGAGGCTTCGTCAACGGATCGGCTATGTTCAAATCCGTGTGCACCTTGCATATCTTCACATCACCTCTGTCTATTATCTCACGGATCAGGTGATAGCGCCGCAGTATGTGCTTGGACTTCTGGTGCGACCTAGGCTCCTTGGCTTACGCAAAGGCACCACTATTATCACAATAGAGAGCCACTAGACTAGACGCACTAGGGACGACACCCAACTCAGAAACAAACTTTCTGATCCAAACTGCCTCCTTCGCAGCTTCTGAAGCTGCGATATACTCGGCCCCTGTGGTAGAATCCGCAACCGTTTCTTGCTTGGAACTTTTCCAACTCACTGCGCCTCCATTGAGGCAGAACACAAATCCTGACTGTGACCGTGAATCGTCTTTGTCGGTTTGAAAGCTAGCATCAGTGTAACCACTTACAACGAGCTCCTCACCTCCATACATCAGGAACATATCCTCAGTTCTTCTCAAGTACTTAAGGATACTCTTTACAACCGTCCAGTAACTTTCACCCGGGTTTGATTAGTATCTGCTCGTAACACTTAGAGCATAAGAAACATCTGGGCGTGTACACAACATGGCATACAAGATGGATCTGATTGTGGAGGCATACGGGATCGCACTCATTTTCTCCAGCTCATCAGGTGTCGAAGGACATTGATTCTTGCTGAGAGAAATACCATGTGACATCGGCAGGAAACCTTTCTTGGAATTCTGCATATTGAACCATTTTAATACCCTGTTAATGTACATACTTTGGCTTAATCCAATTAACCTTCTCGATCTATCTCCATAGATCTTTATGCCCAAGATGTATGCTGCCTCTCCAAGATCTTTCATTGAGAAACTTTTTTTTAACGAAGACTTAACAGCATCTAACAAAGGAATATCATTTCTGATCAACAATATGTCATCTACATATAAAACCAGAAACACAAGTGAGCTCCCACTAGCCTTTTTGTAAACACAAAGCTCTTCTTCGTTCTTGATGAAACCAAACCCTTTGACTGCCTCATCAAAACGAAGGTTCCAACTCCGAGAAGCTTGCTTCAGCCCATAAATGGACCGTTGCAGCTTGCAAACTTTTTCAGCATTCTCTGGATCATCAAGACCTTCAGGCTGTGTTATGTACACATCCTCACTTAGGTTTCCATTGAGGAAAGCTGTCTTGATATCCATTTGTCATATCTCATTGTCATAAAATGCGGCAATCGCTAGGATGATCCGGATAGACTTTAGCATAGCGACGGGCGAAAATATTTCATCATAATCAACACCTTCAATCTGCCTAAAACCTTTCGCCACCAATCGTGCCTTATAGATGTGAACATTTCTATCAACGTCTATCTTTTTCTTAAAAATCCATTTACACTCAATGGTTTTTACACCATCGGGTGGATCAACCAAGTTCTAAACTTGGTTCTTTCGCATAGATTCCAACTCGGATCTTATGGCTCCAAGCTATTTCTCAGAGTCTGGTTCCAGCACTGCTTCCGAATAGGTCTTAGGTTCATCATTGTCCAACAATAATATGTCACGCTGCCCAGTGGTTAGAAACGCAAATCGCTCGGACGCACGACTCAACCTCTCCAACCGACGTGGGGCTGGTGTCTCGGCAACAGGTTCTGTAACACTTTGCATATCGAGTTGCGGTTCAGTAGGAGATGAAATAATTTCTGGTGGTTCTTGAACTTCTTCGAGATTCACCGTGCTCCCACTAACCCCTTTCGAGAGAAACTCTTTCTCTAGAAAAACACCATTCCGGGCGACAAACACTTTGCCTTTTTCCCGGTTATAGAAATAATATCCTTTGGTTTCCCTAGGATATCCCACAAAGAAGCACTTATCAGATTTGGGAGTAAGCTTATCAGACGTCAGACGCTTCACATAAGCCTCACAACCCCAGATCTTTAGAAAAGACAACCCGGGACGCTTCCCACTCCATATCTCATATGGCGTCTTCTCTACAGATTTTGATGGAACTCTATTTAGTGTGAAAGCAGCAGTTTCTAAAGCAAGTCCCAAAAAAGACAATGGAATATCAACCTGACTCATCATCGACCTAACCATGTCCAACAAGGTTCGGTTCCTCCGCTCGGACACCCCATTCCACTAAGGCGTGCCAGGCGGAGTCAGCTGTGGAACAATTCCACACTGTTTCAGATGATCATTAAACTCATGGCTCAAATATTCACCTCTACGATCCGATCGTAGAAATTTGATTGTCTTGCCAGTATGATTTTGTACTTCATTCTAGAACTCCTTAAACTTTTCAAAGGATTCCGACTTATGCCTCATTAAGTAGATGTAACCAAATTTACTAAAGTCGTCGGTAAAAGTTATGAAGTACTGAAAGCCACCTCTAGCTGTAGAACTCATTGGTCCACATACATCAGTATGTACAATGGCCAATAGTTTATTTGCCCTCTCACTTTGACCAGTAAAAGGGGTCTTAGTCATTTTGCCAAGTAAACAAGACTCACATGTGTCAAATGATTCAAAATCAAAAGACTCCAAAAGTCCATCTCTATGGAGCTTCTGCATGCGCCTCTCGTTTATATGACCCAAACGACAATGCTAGACATAGGTAAGATTCAAATCATTTAGTCGAGGTTTCTTGGTATTAATGTTATAAACGTGTGTATTCTCAAGATTCAGAATATACAAGCCATTCACCAATGGACAAACACCATTGAGCATACCATTCGAAAATAATGAACAACACTTGTTCTTTATTACGAATTCAAAACCGTCTTCCTCTAAATATGACGAAGAGATAATGTTTTTGTCCAAGGCGGGAATAAAATAATAATTATTTAACTCCAAAACTAATCCTAAGGGTAGCGACAAAGAATAGACGCCGACGGTCAACGCATCAACTTTTGCACCATTGTCGACGCGAACATCCAATTTGCCTCTTGCGCACTTCCTTATCCTATTCAGCCCCTGCAACGATTTGCAAGTGTGAATCATTGATCCGGTATCAAATACCCACGAATCACTTGGACGAGTAGTAAGGTAAATTTCAATAATATTTATACCTGAAGCGGAAGTCACACTTCCCTTCTTTTTCTTTTGTTCCTCCAAGTACAACTTGCAATTCCTCCACCAATGGCCAGGCTTATGGCAGTGGTGGCAAGTGTCAGAAGCAGCGGCACCCGGCTTGGACTTTCTAGCCGAGTTAGACTTGGAACTCGAGATCGCATCTAGAGCTTTAGCCTTACCCTTTCGCTTCCTCTTTTTATTCTCCTTCTGAACCATCATCACATGACTAGAATTTTTCCTGAGGCTGTCCTCGGCCGTCTTAAGCATGCCATGTAACTGAGCCAATGTTTTCTTCATGCCATTCATATGGAAATTCATA
>KE372842.1:55692-68756 GCA_000418225.1 Zizania latifolia | reverse complement strand
AAATTCATAATAAACGGCTCGAAGCTCGCAGGGAGCGACTGAAGTATCACATCTGTGGCCAAGTCATCATCAAGCTTAGAGCCAAGTTTCTACAAGTTCTCCACGTAACTAATCATCTTTATCACATGAGGACTCACAGGACTGCCCTCTGCCAACCTGCACCCAAACAAAGACTTAGAGACATTATACCTCTCGGTCCTCGCCTGGTTCTCAAACATGTCCTTCAGCCCAATGATCATATCGTAGGCATCTGTGTCCTCATATTGCTTCTGAAACTCAGAGGACATGCAAGCAAGCATGAGACAGCTGACATCCACTGAATCACTGGCGTGCTTCTCATAAGCCCTTCTCTCAGCCAGTGGGGTATCATCCTTCGGTTCATGAGGATGTGGTTTCTCTAGAATGTAATCCTTGTTTTCTTGTTTGAGAACAATTCTCAGATTCCTGTACCAGTCTATAAAATTTATTCTAGACAATTTTTCTCTTTCAAGAATGGGTCGCAGGTTAAAAACTGAAGTGTTCTTCGCAGTAGGTGCCATGATCTACAACAAAATACAAGGTTTAGTACTATGCTATGTTGATCTTCTATCAAATAAAAGATATACCACAATATGAAAAATGATCGCTTTCTCTCTAACGACACATTGTGGGATAAGATCCATAGTCGACTAACTCCTAGTGAGCTTTGGCATCACTGCTAGAAGATTAGTGATATAGGTAAGCAACACTTTGCTAATCATATGTGACTCTTGTTCGTTGAGGCGACATCCAATGTCCGACACTCAACTCCATGCCCCAAAGCCCAAAACCGTTTTGATAGCTTTGTTAAGTCAACCAATACTATGCATGTGGTGGCTGACACCACCCTAACTGATTGAGATAAAAGATGGCATCCTGCTTTGGCAGACCCACCATACAGTGATCACAACCTTAGTAGGTGTAGCTATTGGAAAGAGCATCAATACTTATTTTTCTGAGAGAAACTATTCTATCAGGGTAACGATGCCTACCGCACACGCAACATGAAAGAATAGTATGACAGGAACTTAAGTAAACAACGCAGTCAATCATATTAACTGTGGCTGAGTACGGCCCCTTCACATGGTGATCTCCATCTCCATGGTTCCTGTCCGTCAAGTCATATCGCTTCAGGCCTCCATGAACCTGTATCAGCCTATTACAACTAATAGCGCTATACTAATTACATGAGCTGAAGCATCACATGTCGACGCGCAGGTCGTACAATATTTGAACAGCCTTGGGCTGCAATCAACCATGACACGCAGGCCATGTTATTACAAGCTCGTATCATATACTTTGCAAGGCTATACCAGTCACAACATTCTCTGCAAAAACAAGTTAGGCGGAGACTATACGCAACTAAAAACAGACCCGGAACTTCCGGCTCAGCCGGACATTCCAGTCGAAGGGACCGGAACTTCCGACTCAGGGCCGGAACTTCCGAAATCAACCTTCTGACTCGAATTTATTTTTGGCCCAGAACTTTCGGCTACACCCGGAACTTCCGAAAATAACCTTCTGTACGGAATTTATTTCTATCCGGAACTTCCGGTCCAACCGGAGCTTCCAGACCCAGAACTTTCGAGTCATACCCGAAACTTCCGAAAATAACATTCTGTATCGAAAATTATTTCGGCCCGGAACTTCTGGTCTAACCGGAACTTCCGGAAATCCGACGACAGAAACAATAGATCCAATCTATTTCCATCACATATCACCATATGTGATCGATCTAGATCGAACATTATGCACATAGGCTCTGATACCACTGTTGGGTTATGGGGAGGCTACGCTAGCGCTTAATTTCAAAAATTTACCCCGTTAGCCTAGGAACCATGCGTGTAATAGGATCATGGATCGTTACCTTGAACCACGAGACACGCTCGGGCAGGGGAAGTAGAGTTGGAGTAGCGCGGTCTCGAGCAACTCTTCTCCTGGCTTCGTTCGTTCGTCGGTGATTCGGCGATGAAGTCGACGTGATCCGATGATCCGCCAAACTCCGCAGGAAGAAGATGAGCACCGATGCAGCAACGGTGCCTCTACGGTATCCACACGTACAGGGACGTGATCACCTCGTGCTGGCATGCTAGCACCACTCGTGAGATCTAGAAGATCAACCACAACACTTGTGATCGTAGAGATAGGAGAGGTGGTGGCTAGGGTTAGGGTGGAGTAACCATGAACAGCAGCCTCCACGTGCTAGCCCCACTCCTCTTTATATAGTGCACCAATGTGGGCCTTTAATCTGCATTAAAGCCCAACAGATCTAATCTGTTCGCGCGGTCCAGAACTTCCGGCTATATCCGGAACTTCCAAAATAGACCTTCTGTATCGAATTAATTCTCAACCCGGAACTTCCGGTCCAACCGGAACTTCCGGTTCATCCAGAACCCGGAACTTCTGGCTCAAGCCAGAACTTCCGGTTCGTCTAGAAAATCGAACACTAGGACTGACCCGGAACTTCTGGTCCTACCAGAACTTCCGGATGCTCCAGAACCCAGAACTTCCGGCTACAGCCGGAACTTCCGGTTCCCCCAGAATTTTCTTGGGCACAATTCCATCACATTGGTATCTTCACAATCAAAGCCTAGAATGTTATTGTCGTCTTGTCCTTCATCGTCATCTTCCTGTATAACACCATTTTCTCCATGCTTCGTCCAACAAATATAAGTAGACATAAATCCCCTTGAGAGCAAGTGGATTTTCTCCATGCTTCGTCCAACAAATATAAGTAGACATAAATCCCCTTGAGAGCAAGTGGAAGTGAATGGTACTTGTCTTGGAGTACATCCTCAAATTTCAGTAGTCTATACATGGACAACATATGAAACCCGATGGAGGATTTTTGGCCTTGGCTGCTTCGAGAAAATCACGTACACCGTGATTGAATTCTACAGAGTGGCGTTTAGCGCTGTACATCCACTGCTGGTTCATCTACATTAACAAGATTACAGCCTAATTAGATTATTAAACAATAATTTAATCACATTTCTAGATAATGTACATTACTTAAGAACAACACCTAGGAAAAAATAACCAGACGAATTAATAAGGCTACAGGAATCAAAGTATCACATTACACAAATCAAGCAGCAAGTTTATCTTACAGTAAAGAATAGAGCTACTAACCTTTAGGCACCCGCAAGAACAAAATCACCGAAAATAATTGAAATTTCGGCAGCTGCTATAACCTCCTCTCTATTCCTCTCTGTTCAATCACCGACATATCACAAGCTGCAGGAATCAAAGTATCATATTTTTCACAAATCTTTCCGTACTTCCATTGAGATAATGTATCACATTTCACAAATCAAGCACCAAGTTGATCTTATAGTAGAGAATAGAGCTACTAACCTTCAAGCACCCGCAGGCTCAAAATCACCGCAAAGAATTAAAATTTCAGCAATAACTATAACCCTTTCTCTATTCCACTCTGTTCAATTACCGGCACATCACATGCTATAGGAATCAAAGTATCACATTTTACAATCAAGCACCAAATTGATTTTATAGTAAAGAATGGAGCTACTAACCTTCAAGCACCCGTAGACCCAAGATCACCGTAAAGAATTGAAATTTCAGCAACTGCTATAACCTCCTCTCTGTTCTACTCTGTTCGATCACCGGCACATCACAAGCTACAGGTATCAAGTATCATATTTTATAAACCAAACACCAAGTTGATCTTACAGTAAAGAATGGAGCTAGTAACCTTCAAGCATCCGCAAGTTCAAGATCACCGCAAAGAATTGAAATTTCACCTCTTCTTGCATCAGAAGCTAGCTGGCGGTGCTAGCGAGGAACTAATTTATATTGTTCATCATGATAGTACCAGATCAGGAAAGAACTCGGCACTAATAAAGAGTTTTAGTACCGGGTTGGGAGACCCTCCGGTGCCATGTTTATTAGTACCGGTTAGTATCCCCATCCAGTATTAAAGCCCAAGTTTGTAGTACCAGATTGGAAGACCCTCCGGTGCCATGTTTATTAGTATCGATTGGTATCCCCACCCAGTATTAAAGCCTAGGTTTTTAGTACCGGTTGGGGATGCTGATCGATACTACTAAGTAAAATACCAGACGGTCTTTCAACCCGGTATTAAAACTGTTTATTAGTACCGGTTTTACCTACCATTGACTTTCTCTCTGTTTTTTGACTGTGGCAGGGGACTTTTAGTACCGGCTCGAATTTGAATCGGTACTAAAGGGGTGGATAAAAGTCCACTTCTCTAATGGTGGTTGTGAGAATGCAATTTTCTAATGGAAATTGTCATGGTGGTGTAAATTTTGTTGTTGTGCCTATGCAAACATGTTCTTTACTATTGATTTGGTTTTGGAAATATGATAGAGATGTGTTACACCGTGATAAAACTAACACATATACCACACATAATGATAAGAAGTTGGTACCAATAATTCCCGCTGAAATTTTGAAAGAAGTTGTAGCACATGCTGAAAATGAGAGAAAATTAAATGAATGTAAGCCTTAAAATCAGCAAGTAGCTGAAGGTGTTTTGGGTTTCAAATGAACAGGATAAAACTATATTGGAGGAAGGAAATAACAATACTACATATACTATAAATAGCATGCGATTTTATCTGTAAACAAAATTCAGTATTCAAATCTAGAATCAAGAATTGATCAAGCAGTACTAATAACTTGCCTTGCATCTTGGGGAAGAACCGCTTAAAAAGTAAAATTGTCCTTGGATCCTAAAAGGTGAAGTGACAATTTATTGCCTTTTTGTGCCATTGGCAGGATTGAATTTTGGGATTCTTTCCCTTCCTTCAAGAAAGTTTTTAACTTCAAAGTGAGATGACTATGTTCTACTTTCTAGGGTTCTAAAGGCTTACCCATCTGGGCATATGAATAATGGACATTCCTTTTTCTTGCTAGTATGGGTCAAGGGATTACTATTGCTTGCAAAGGTACAAATATATATATGAGCCAAATATTTTCTCAAATTAATACTTGCATATTTGGTTTTGCCAACACTATAAATGTCTCACTTCATGGTTGATATGTGAGATGAGAACTATGACAGTTGTCACGTACTGAAGTTGTGGCTCTATCAGCTGCAAATTAAGTCATACATCAGGAATTTGACATGTGTAGTAGTAGTATGATCAAACTACAACTATGCAAAGGGTTTTTTCTTTACATAATCTCAGTACCATGATTTTAAAAGGGTTTTTTTACGATACACCTCTTATCTAATTAGTTGATTTTTTTGAAAATAAAAATTAAATGATGTAATTACTCGCTATTGTAGGTTGCATGTTTTATACAACTTTCTTTTTCTTGATTGATCTTTTTTCTTAAATTGGTAGGAGCAAAATATGGTTACCAAATCTCTTTCAAAACAGAGCAACTAAATAACAAACATTAATAATTGATTTTCTAAAAAACATAAAAATAAATATAATAATTATAAGTGATCTGTTAGGAGGTAATATGCCACCTTTTTAATTATGACCGTTTGATCAATTAAGATAAACGATCTATATTTATTTAAGTGTACCATAAAATTTGTCTTTCAAAATTAGAACTAATGGTCCAGTGAGATAAACTTTTCTTGAACAAATCTATTTTTTATTAATCTAGCGAGTTCTTGGAGAACACACGTATTGGAGATTTATTCTCCATCATTCCTTTTGGAGTTGTTGGGAGGAAAAAGGAAAGGTGGACAAGCCGGCTTGTCAAACCAGCATTGCTTGCATTTTGAAGGATAGCTTCATCTAGTGCATGACCTGGGGAGGTTCTCATTTTTTATGTGCACTAAAGCTTCACCTCAGAAGAGGAGCATCATGGAACCAACCAACTAGGATCAAATGCATGTCTAAGGGCATGTTGTTTCAGCTTCTGACAGCTAAAGCTGCTTCTAAAATCTAAAACTAAAATGAATGGTCTAAATTTTAGACTCAGATTGTGAGAATCAGTAGCTGAAGAATTTAGAAATAAACTAGAATCCACAAGCTAGAAACACCAGCTTCTCTAGATTCTCACTAATTAGATATTCAGATCAACTAGCTACTCAGATCAGCTAACTAGATGCTCGGACTAGATAGCTATTAAGAATTTCTAGTTGAAATAAGCATGTCGTAAAACATTGTTGTTTTTTGATCGGTCATTCTTAGTTGCAATTTTATTGTCCTAGAAAATTCCCATATAGTCAAAACAAGGCTTATTATGGACACTTTGAGCTGTTAGTGTTACACATACCGTCAATATTTATGTCAGGTTACTCAATAAAAGTTGCATGCAACTAGGCATTGTTAGTTAGAGAAACACCCCACCTCCCGAGTAACCCACAAAGACAGAATTTCATCAAACATTACTAAAGAACTGATCTTTTATCCAATCATTTACTCATCGTAATTAAAACTGGTACTAAAAACTTCCTACAAAAGTAAAAGGGAATAAAAAAAGATATTAATAGATAAAGCTTCTTTTTAGTACTGGTGAGAACCGTAAAGATAGAATTTGATCAAAAATAACCATAAAGGCAGAATCATCAAAATAGCCATAAAGGCAGCATTATTCCAGTCATCCAGTGCCGATGGATGGCCTGAAACGAATGTTTCTTTTATGCGGCAAACAACAGGGGTTTCCCGTGTCCACTGGTTCCCTCGTCTTTCCCTCTTTTCCTTCTTGAGAAGGAAAGAAAGGCAAAGCAAAACTCACCATGTGCATTCGTTAGTTCCAAGCCGTGCGTGGCACTGGAGAAAAGGGTGTATTGGTCTTCTTACCACCACATGGATTGATAGAATTTGCCCCTGCCGTTGCGGTGAGGTCTGTTACTGCTTTGCTTCTCTGAGGACGATGTACGTTTTAATAAGGGGCAAACTCCACTAACACAGAATAGTAATTTAGTATCAGTTCGTAAGCAAATACATATAAGTAACGGTTTTCTTGCCGGCACGATGGCACCACAAAAACGGTGCCGAAAGTTCAAGACTATATCTGTTGGTTCATCAACCAATAGCTAAAACTATGAAAATGCGCCGGTTCTTAAGAATAATTGACACCTATAATCATACCATTTTCATTAAAAATCGGCATAAAACAAACTACATATGCTGGTTTTATATGAACTGATACACATGATGTCGTCACCTATTTAGTGTTTTGTGCTGGTGCTCATCCGAAATGGGAACACCAGTGCACCACTGCAACATATCGCGCATGCTCGAAATTGTGCTCAATTTTGTCCACCTTTTCATCTAAAGGTAATAATGTTGGCCATCTTCAGATTCCAACATATATAAAACTAACCTATGTAAAAAACTAAAAACATAGCAAAATTTATAGGAAAGTTTTGCATCATGATCAACATAGCTCTCTCTTTCCAGGTTGGTTTAGCTGGACAAGCAAAGCTCCAATGGAGGCCTTTACGGTTAACTTATAGCCTAAATGAGGATGCCGTTTGCGCCAAGGACGTACGTATATACGCCCCCAGTTTCGTGTCGCCCACAGCATCAACATCCCGGTGCGTGCGCTTGCAGCAGCACGTCACATCTGCATGCAACGGAAACGCTTGTACCACAAGCTAGTCCGTGTTGCATGCCAAACCCATGCATGCTCATCCGAGACACACATGTGGAGAGCGAGTGACATGTGAAGACACGGATGAATTGAAACATATAAGAAATTATCTCAATATTTAATACTAAGAAGCTGATAAACAGTTTAAAAATATTTTTCGATAGTTTTTATATAGCTTTAAGCCATGAAGTGTGAAACAAATGATCAATCCCAATTGGACAACTTCAACAAAATCAGAACTGTTTTACTGATTTTTTTCTTATCAATCAATCATTTTTTTAACACTAGATCAACATTTAGCAACTCACATTACTAGATGAATAAAATTATGCAAGAATTGGATCAGCAAATTTCCACACATTAGGAGAAAATGACTAGCATGAGTGGCGCGGCAGTGACTCTTGAATAATAATCATATTTAAGCACGCTCGCCAACTAGGTTTAATTCAACATCACCATTAAAACTCGCCGTCTCCTCGCCGCAAACCATCTCTAGGCTCTAAAACTCTCCACATCATTCGTTTTGGCCTTCAAATTGATAATTTGTTATGAATCCCTCTGATTATAATGTCACTCCAACAATGACATGTAAAACTATTTAGATCAATGAGTGTTTTGGAGCTTCCCAAACTTAGTTCTAAAAATTTCTGGATCTAGAGCTGTGGATGAATTGATGCTATTTAGTTGAGTAATTTAGTTTTTATTTTATATTAAAACAAAAATTTAAACTAT
Organism: Zizania latifolia; assembly: GCA_000418225.1. Taxonomy (NCBI): domain Eukaryota; kingdom Viridiplantae; phylum Streptophyta; class Magnoliopsida; order Poales; family Poaceae; genus Zizania; species Zizania latifolia. The sequence continues at coordinate 60,458 of KE372842.1, read as the reverse complement.
TTTATTATATCATATAAACCTTAGATCCAACATAAATCTTAAAATTAGAGTTGTACTAAATAGATCCCATATAAAAAATACAAAACTACTTTTTAGCGATTACAAATTATCAAATCTCACCTATAAAAAGCGCACGGCTAGCAAACCTTCTCTGCACTGCAGCCACCACCAGCAGAGATAGCTAGCTTGCAAGTTTCAGAGCCTTCAGCGAGGGAGCAGAGGCGGCAGGAGTAGCAGCACGGGCATGGGATCGTTGGGCCCGGCAGTGGTGAGCGCGAGCGCGGCCAAGCTGGCTGGCGGCGGCCAGCAGCCGAGCCAGCCGGGAACGGAGGAGCTGGCTCGCGGCGCGTTCTGCTGCGGCGGCGGCTTCTTCCAGCTGCCGCTGCACTACCCGCGGTACAAGAAGGCGGACTACGAGGCGATGCCGGAGTGGCGCGTCGACTGCCTGCTCCGGGAGTACGGCCTCCCCGCCGCAGGCGACGTCGACGACAAGCGGAGGTTCGCCATGGGCGCCTTCCTCTGGCCTGATCAGTACTGAGCTCACAGCGCTTCGCCGTGATATTCAGAGGAAGCCGATCTGTTCAAGCAGAGCAAGAGCAGCATCACACTAATTAAGTAATTAGGAGCACTCTTTATATATTTATTATGCTGAGTTCGTCCTAATCTGTCATCTACCTAATGTTGGCGCCATGGAATAATGTGTTTTTTCTAAAGTACATAATAAAGATATAAAATAAGGCCTTTCAGTACATCTGCAGTTTTCAACATTTTTGGGAGTTTTTAATCACTATATTTCTCTATGTTCAAAGTACCTAAAACATATTCTAACAGAAAAATAATGGAAGAGGCATAAGAGTATGTGAAAAACTAAAACAATGAAATATACGAAAATAGCAAACTTTCAGTAGCATATAAAAAAACCGGTAAACTTTCAGTAACATATAAGGAATTTTTCTCAGTATTCTCTAACAAAGATTATATTGTAATCTATGGTTCTACAAATTTTTATCTCAAGAAACGTGGTGTATAGTGAAAACTAAAAGATATGCAATCAGGGAGTAAGTTGGGACTATTTTAAGTAGTTTAAGGGATAAAATGGGACGAGAATGATTTAGCGATAAAGTGATGCGATGAAGAACATTTATGTCACAGTGGTTAATTACCAATCAAATAGTGCCTCTTGATCTTTAGGACAACTCTAGATCATGGGTAGAGTAGCTCTCCTATGTGGCCTTAGTTGTGTGATCAAGGTTGTCAATTCCATTCCGGTACCGGCCGGAATGGCTGATATGTACCATTCCGTCATTCAAACCGGTACCTACTAAGTTGCGTACCGTTTCAGTTTCAATACCGGTCAATACCGGTCCTATACCGGCCAATACCGTCCATTCCGGTCAATACCGGCCATTCCGATTAAAATTATATTTTGAATTTTTTTTGATATATGTGTTACATATTACTTATATTAAGCTATATATTATATTATATTAAGCTATATACTATATTTGAGATATCAACATATTCAAATATATCATATTTAATCATCCCAATATATATTTTAAATATATTTATATTATTTTATTAGATCCTGAAATAGTACACTGGTATCGGCCGGTACCAAAATATTTAATTCCAAGAACCAAACCGGAATGGATACCGGAACGGAATTAATAAGCTTGGTGGTGATGCTTAGGATACTACATTGCCATCTTGCATCAGCATACTTGCTAAACCGGATACGTAACAGTATACTTGGAAATCATTCCTGATTCTGGCAAAACAAGAACCGGAGCAGTGGTGAGTATTTTTCTTTAATATGCCAATGTTGTTCTAGCAATATTCCATCCATTCAACCTTTTTTATCATGAGCAACTGGGTTAGAGGGCAGGCTGTTTCGGAGAATTCCAATAATATCCTAAAAAGCCCAGAAAGCTCCTTGCTTTGGTTACATTTTTTAGGGCTTGCCAGTTAGTCACTGCCTCAACCCTGATCGGGTCCATTGCAATTCTTCCGTATGAGATAATGTGCCCTAGAAATCCAACCTCTTAGAATTAGAGATGTTAACAGGTATCCATTCCCAATTTTTCATAAGGAATTTTTTCATTAGAAGCCGGAGATGGTAGCTATTTGATATCTACAAGAAATTAGATGAAAAAATAGTTCTCATCAGGAATGATGAAGATGTGTATGACCATTCAATCCCCGTCTCCGTCCCTATGGAGACCTGCTTTCGTCCATAAAACAAGGCCAAACCTATTAGCCAATAGCTAAGTATATAAATAGAAATCATAAATCCTAATTTTTCTCTCCAATTCTCCACAGCCAGGCGGCTGGGCTAAGGCGCAACTGCATTGTCGTGCAGGAGCTCCACGCAAGTGTGCAGCCCGTGGCGCGGTCGGCGTCTAGAACGCCATACGCGGAGTCCCGTTGGTTGCACTAAAAAACAAATTAATGTTTAGTTTCTTAAATTGACTATATATATGTGCACATGTAAAGTCTAATATCTGCACTTCTATTTTAAAAATTAGTTCATAAAGCCTGATGTATATATACATATATATTTTTTCTATTTTTCGCTAGCTCTGTCTCTAAACATACATCACGCCGGTTGTTCACCACCAACTACGACACCGCTGTGATGGCCACCATGTTTGATTCACAAGAGTCAGTGGTGCAATACTTTTTGCAATAAAGTCCTCATATAATTATTTTACTTTGTTTAATTGGCTAAGCCCTTTATGTGTAGTATGCCATAATCGTTGTGACTCATGTGAGAGTAGACGGGACATGAGTTCGTGGGTCAAGTAGATGATAAAGGCTCCTATAAAATAAATCCCTTTGGTTACCAACAAAGTAGACACATGCCAAAAAGGGTTGATTCTCACAATAATGGCTCCAACCCTAGCTTTGTCTTCATGGTGTGATTGCACCTATATATTTGTGAGTTTTCTAATTGCATCTCGTAATGTAGAAAACTCACTATATATGTACCCTGTTGTTAATCCCTAAGCAATGCTCATCTATGTTAATTGAAAGCACACATGCAGTAGGCAGTAGCAGACAAAAAACACGATGGCTAATTTGCATTTTTACTGCCTGCCTAAGTGCTTAAGCTGTCCTACCTATGTACCTAGGTGGCTCGCTAGCGCGTGAAAAAATTAATCATTTATCATTCTTAAGATAATTTCTCTTAATTATAATGTCACTTTTAATAATGACATATATGATCATTTAGATAAATGAATATAGACTGGGATGACAAAAATATAAATTGAAACCGCTTCTTAAGACTGACATAAAAAATGCATTATGCCATACAGTCTAGTGAGCAGCTTTAGTCTTAATCTCACTGTCCAACTATCAAACTGTGTTGCAATTAAACACTCAAAAATAGATTATCTGCACTCTCAACTTGGAGCAGTTTCATGCCAGACAGGTAACTCTACACAGTCACCTATCAATCACTGACCAAACTAGATCCTCAGAACTTCAGTCCCTGTAGCTACCGTTGCGTACAAGAGTCCCAATTAAATAGTTAACATAATTAATTGTTACGTCCTAATCATGCAGTCGATCACTAAGTATTGCTTGTTATAGCCACATCCTTGATCGATCATGGCAGTTGATGGATGGAGACATGGTCCTAAGATCATGATCGATCGAGCTCCATATAAGCCGTCTCCGACAGCGACGCCGTCGAGGCGGTTCCCTGACGCCGACGGCGCCTCGCTCGCCAGCGAGATGCATTTTTCAGAATTCATCGATGGTTCCTGTAGATTCTGAAACTTGGCACTAGTTTTGTTAGGGATGGATTATGGACACGACCTAGTGGTTACGGTGCTCAACTAGCATCTTCAGATCCTAGACTAGATTCGACTCCCAATAAGAGCAAATTTTAGGTTAGGCCCTTAAAAATACGTATTAAGAATCATATGAATACGGACCGTATGGACGAGCGACTCCACTTATAAGATGGCTAGAGTTCGTTATCTTTCTTAGCCGATTTAGTTTAGACCTTTTCGTATCGAAAAGCCGTAGGAACAGTCATTTTGAGGTTTTAGAAGAAGCCTGCTTCTAGTGATATTATTGCAGAAAAAATTGATCATTTGTCACTTTCAACATATCTCCGTTGATTATGATATCACTCTTAGGACTGATATATAGCGATAATTTATCAGATCTCTATAATATGAAAGTCATTGATAGGGTTGTACTACACACCCATTGTTTGGGCCTCGAATAATCGCGAGAATTGTGACCGTAGCTGAGTTATTATTGCACTGTGTGCGATCTTGTGGTTAAGTTTGCTTCATTCAGTTTTTGACGGTTCGATTTGATTTGACATTTTGCTGAGATGCATGGGATGTTATCTGAATTCCACAAGTTCTGTGCTAGATCACAACTTCGGAAAGAGCTCCAAACTAAGCGGAGTATGCCCGTTTGTTTGGCCTAGCCTAACATGAAATTCTGGTGTTAGTTTGCTTAAGCTATGAAAAATGATAAATTTTACTATTCTTGAGGGTAGAGAGGTACCAAATCTGAGTCATTGATCACACTTATCCAACGGCTAAGATTATAACAGTACCTACTGATACCTACGTGCACATAAAATGGTACCTCTACTACTGATGCAAGGTAGAAGGGCATTCTCGTAATTTCGCATCAACACATCAGTGCACAACAGCACAAGGGCGGCCTGAGGTGACTAGGGCGGTGGCGTGGCCTGGCCGGCGGCGCGGCGACGCGGTCTTGGACGGCAGGGCCGA
>KE372842.1:23248-36715 GCA_000418225.1 Zizania latifolia | reverse complement strand
CGGTCCAAGATTGGCCTCGTCGAGATTGATCAGCCATGCAAGGTTTAGGGGAAGATTTGTTAGTTTAAATCTTGTATATCTAGATTTCCTTATTGCATTCCGCATCCGCGCAAGCTCCATCTATGGACGCCGCGCCTGGGAAAGGAAGGAGATCACGCCTTGGGGGCTATCCATGGCGTGTGATCATATTCCATACCTCAATTCTAGTTTCCTTGCATACTAGTTTTTCTGCATATTAGTTTCCCCGCATATCGCTTTCCTTCATGTAGTTTCTTTGTAATTACATATAAAAGGAGAAAGAAATACCAGAAAACACTTCAGCTTGATTCATAGCACAAAAAATTCTCTCGCGTGTGTGTTCGTCCCCTCTCGCGTGTGTGTTCGTCTGGGGTTCTGCTCGTCGATCCGTTGGAGAAATCTTGACAGATGCTGCCTAGCCGGCACCTAAGACCAACTTGACTAGAGATCTCCAAGTAATTAGCAATGAAATATTACATAAAAGTTAATATTACCCTAAAATAGCAGCACAAGAGCAAAAAGGAAGGTTAGCCACTTAATGCACCATCTAATGGCTAATTGCAGCGTCTACCCGGCACCTAGGGTAGACTTTTAGAACAGCGGTGATCTGTTTCAGTTGTTTTGTGGACTGCAGCTAATATTATCTTAAATGCAACTCTATCTTGATCAACTGGCCTGTTTCCGACTGTTTGGTTGAGCATATAATGGAGATATTATGGATGGCTCAGCTGTTCAAATATCCTAGCAATTTGCATAAGGGACCCAATGGCCCATATTTGTTACTCCCTCCGTCTTAAATTATAGCTATTTTTAGATTTTGACATGCTTATTAAGATGTAAGAAAAAAAATCCGAACTACCCCTCGACTAGTACTCCAAACAATTAGTACTACATTCAACTAGTACTCCAGATAGGGGTAAAATAGAAAGATTTAGGGGGGAATTGTAGAAGTTGTAATATTTGGGACAAAAATTGAATGGTAGAAATTGTTGTATTTTGAGACGGAGAGAGTAGTTATTTTTGTTGCGCTATGACTGGATTGCAATTCTAAATGTGATCACATGTGTTATTTCAGCACTTTTATGGCAATTGATGAGATTCAATATCCTTCAATTGTTAAACAAACTGAGGTTTCACTCCCAAGGATCCCAAGGAAAAGAAATAACTGATGCTGATATCTTGGATTGGGCAAATAGCAAAGTGAAGGCTTCAGGAAGAACATCTCGAATGGAAAGTTTCAAGGTGATATTTATTATTGCACACTGTCTTTACATTGTTGTTTCTGCCCAGCAAACCCTATTGCTTACTTTAAGCTTTTACCTCAGGACAAGAATATATCAAGTGGAAAATTTTTCCTTGAACTTCTAAGTACAGTACAGCCAAGGGCAGTGAACTTGAAGGTTGTGACCAAGGGTAAAGATGGTGTGTTCTTGGTCCATAACTAAATTTCTCATCATTTCCATACTTATTTTTGCACTTTGTTTGACTTGACTCATGTATTGTCTTTTATTTTTGCAGACGATGAGAAGAAGTTAAATGCTACTTACATTATCAGTGTTGCACGAAAGCTTGGGTGTTCTGTTTTCCTATTACCAGAGGACATTATTGAGGTAATGGTCCATCACTATGACATATATAATAAACGCTATAGTCTATATCACTAAAGTTGACCACAAATTTTGTGAAGGCTGTTATGAATATGACTTGATTGTATTGATATGAGAACAAATACCTAATATATATACACATATGAAGAGAATACAAAAGAAAATATATGAAAAGAAAAACAATACGCTATCCATACATACCTAACATATATAGATCTCTATACATAGACGCTAACATATGTGAGACTATCATATATATACTTGACATATATATATGTCTTAACACCTTCCTCAAACTCAAGATGGTAAATCAACCAGACTGAGTTTGGAGAGAAAGAAAATATAGCGTCTTGTAAGCTGAAAACTTCGTCAATTGATGTCATCTGATCATAATCTATGAGAAAGATCCATTGAAAATCTTCATAAGCTTTTTCTAGAAAGACGGGTACGATAGGAGCAAGGGTTAGATAATCCAAAAGAAACTCTATGAACTAGAAACCACGTACAAGAAAACGCAAAGGACAAGCTAAACACTGCAAGCAGCAACAACACCAATAAGAAAAGTGGTGAAAGCGGCAGCAAAAACAGCAGTGCTATTAACAGCAGCAGATCAACACATAGATATACCAGTGACGAATGATAGACGAAATCAGCTATAGACGACACAAACCAATCTTTGTTTGGAGGTGCAGCTATTCTGTTTTTTTTTAATACTGAAAAGGACCTAAGCCAATCTCCATTCCAAGCCACTATGAATCTCCTAGAAAGACCACCTGATCACCTGCCTTGTATCACACCTCACGTCGCCAGAAACGTGAGAAAAAAAATAGGCAGGAGCAAGGCCACGGGAGGAAGCCGGCGGTGCACAGCGAAGTTCCCCGACGAGCCCATACTTCCCACCGAGTCCCAGTTGCAGTGGGACACAGCGTGAGAGATCCGACGAAACAGGGAATCAGAAGAGCAGGGCGCCGGGAAGTCTGCAGTGCGCGTGAGAAGCCGGTGACGCAGCGGAGTTCCCGACGGCGTAGGAGGGCCGACGGCACGGCCAAGACGTGTGTCGGCGGACGGCGGCGGCGTGGTGCAGAGGAGACTCTACGCCTGGAGCACCGCCCGTACGCGGGGAAGAGACGAGCGTCGGGGAGGAGAGCACGTCTCGGCGGCGCAGGAAGAGGCCGACGGCGGCGGGGTTCCCAGCGACGACTGGTCTTGGGCGGGACCGTGCGTGAGGCTCTAGATTCCACCGCCTGCGACCTGGCCAAGAAACAGAAGCCCCGATGCCCCGTGCAGCGGTGCTGGGAGACGCGCCGACCAGGAAGAAGCTCCGGCGGAGGCCCAGCGGCGCGGGAAGATCCGGCGGAGGAGAGGGAATCCGATGGCGCCGGAAGAAGATTGGTGCTGCCGACGGCACAGGAAGCTGACGGCGCGGGAAGAGGCTGGCGGCGCCGCCGGCGTCGGGGAAGGAGCCAGCGCGGAAGCCGGCAGCACAGGAGGGCTGACGGTGCGACGGAATCTGGCGAAGTCGACGGAGAAGAAGCTGGCAGCGCTGAAACCAGATCTGGTCGCACGGTGGGCAAAAGCTCCTAGCACCGGCGATAGTGAAAACACCGGTGAAGAGGAGGACCGGTTGTGAGGATGCCGGCTAGACCAAGATGCCGCCCCCAGAAGGACGACTTTCAGAGGCGAGCAGTATAGTTGTCCTTGTACCACATAGCATGGTCAAAGTTGTCAAGAATTCAGCATTGCCAAAGCACCTTCACAAGCATAGTGTGACATATTGTTTGATTCAGATTTTTTTCAGGAATTCTATCATCCTACCCTAATACCAGATTGTATTTCTACCAAACAGTATAGTTTACAACCCTACACTATTTTCAGTATAATTTTGGTTTTTTTAGAAAATGGATAAAACTTCTGGCTTTTTGCATCCTTAGATGCATACAGCCAACAATTGATTATTACAAACTCCATGCACGAGTAGCAAACATCACACAAGTCGAAAAAGAAACTAAAAAATAAAGCATCGTGAAGCTTGCAATCTGTAGCTACTTGAACATCCGTGCTTGGCGAAGAGCTCCATTGCCACCACCTCCAACATATGACAAACCAACATTATTTTGTCTGGAACTCATTGTGTAACAGTAGGCATTATCCTCAACTGAACACAGTTTTTGCCTTGTACCTTAGGTCAACCAGAAGATGATCCTAACACTCACTGCTAGCATCATGTATTGGAGTCTGAAGAAACAACCACAGCCTGAATCATCAGAATCATTTACTACAGCTTCAGACGCTGCCTCTGATATCGCTTCAGAGGATTCTGCTTCAATTGCAGAACCTTCAGATGGGGAAGAAGTGAATTCATTGCCTGATGGTATGTCCACCTCATGACTACAGATAATGCTACTTCTACTTCGGATGCTCCACTTTTGAAATGTTTTGCTGACAGTATGTCCAACTTAACCACAAATGATGCTACATCAGGCACATAGGGATGATTTGGCTGCAGAATGACGATTTAGGATAGATCAGTACTTCTCCAAACATAAGATTGTTACTGCCAGGGAAGAACCCAGTTTTTCTAAGATTTATTCTATGTGTTCAGCATTACATGGCAATGCTTACATAGGGCTACATGTCAATTACAGGTCTCAATTGGCACACACGAGAAAAACATATAGGCATTATTTGTTCATTAAATTTGATCTTTACGAAGTGTATTAGATAATGTCTGGTAACATTTCATTTCACAGAATATGTAATATTCCAGAAATTTATAGGCGCTGATAGGCAAATTATTTAATTTGTACAGTCATAATTGGGACCATGGCATTAAAAGGCTATTTTTTTTCCAGAAATGTATTTTATTTCTTGCTTCTTGTCTTGTATTTACCTAGTTAAGTTTTCCATGCACAAAATAGCTGTTCAATTCGTGAATAACAGCGAGCTGTCCTGTGCAACTCAATTTCAGATTGTGAAGCCCAACTGGCTTTCGATGTAAATATATTGCAACAATTTTTATGGTACTAGCTTTCAGAACTTTTGCTCGTAAACATAAAAGCATGGTACTAGGTTTTAGGCAATGGTTGGGTTCAGTATCTATATTTTTATAAGAACGTTTTATGGAAAAAGAGCAAGTTTTCTTTGCGCCAAAACAACTTAGCTCATGGATTTCTCAGTGAGCGTATTTGGTATTAGGATATTCTCCGTATCAATGACCCGGTGAATCCTCTTAGTTAATTATTAAACAAAACTAATAAACTAGAAATGATGGATAAATGATCAAGATAAATGAATTGTTCCCTGTACTATAATGAATAGTAAGTGAAACAACTTCTTAATTAAAGAAAATATACTTCCTCTTTGAAATAGATCATCTTAAGCAGCAATTTAGCAGTAAGATTTTGTGAAACAAAGAACAGACGTGCTAAATTGGCAGTACTATTCATTATTCAATCCATTTCAGTTGAAGCGCCAGTTTTATTTGGATGAAAAAGATTGATTCATAATTAAAAAACACTACAACACCCTTTAGTGAGGACTACAAATTCATAGAGACTAAATCATCTTCAGTGAAACTATAAAAACAGATCTACACGAGAAGGTATGGTACCAGTTCTCATTGGAATCAGGCATTGTCATCAATCATCATTGACTTCTTGTTCTGCTACAAGCATAAGCATCTCCAACCGCTTGTCAAACAACTTTGCACTCTCATCTCTCTTATCTAGGTCAGCAGCCTCTGCTTCTAACCATTTCTCGCGCAAATCGTCAAGAAGGTTTCCTTGGCCAGTGTTGCCTGCAGTACCAGGTGCATTGGGACAAGTTGTTCGCAATGAGTCATCTCCAGATGGTGGTGGAAGTGTCAAAAGTAATGCCTGGAACTCTCTGGTGTCTGTGAACATCTCAAAATTGCAAGCGATGACATCCAAGCAATACTCCTTTATTTTCACAACACCATAGCTGCATCAGGAAAAAGTATTGACTGTAAATGATCCAGTAAACAATCTTTGCATACATAGAATGGTAAGCATACGTACATGTCTGACAACATTAGCCAGTGGCACAGTTCTGAAGGTGAAACATGCTCCAGATATGGCAAAAGCATATCTGCCACAACTCTTTTAAGGGGAAATAGTAGGTATCTCGATGAAATATCAAATAGTTCTTCAGCCTGACAAAGTTGTACTTGAAATTCAGTTTCATAACAAAATGAAGCCACTTGATTTTTTTTGACAAGAGGTAATAGATTTGTGCTTTGCACATGTCACCTGATTAAGATCCATATGCTCTAGCTTATCAGTATACCTAAAGTTAACATAAGCAGGAAATAAGAAAATAAACGAATAACATTAAAAATACGTTCAAACAAGTAGAATGCAAAGGGATCTTACATGTATTCAAGCACCTTTTCAAATGCTTCTGTACTTAAGTCATGCTCTTCAAGAAAAGGAAGGCTCTGAGTTGCTTGAAGCCCACTCTTAACCTCAATAAAATCCATGTTTCTAGAGAGCCTAGCTTTGAAGTACTCCGATCTTGAGGCTAAAATCACCTGATGGCAATGGAAAACCTTATTGCATACTTTTATATAAAGATCAGCAGCAGAATCCACCCCTGAGTCTCTGCTCATCTCATTTGATTCATCATTATAACAATCTTGTTCTCTTGAGTTAGCTAGACATTCATCTAGAATACGCTGCAGCGCTGCTGGAAGGCGATCTTCCTCTGGCAAGGACTGCCCATGCAAAATGAACCGCTTCTGTGAACTGTCCAAATCCACTTCTCTCAGTGACTTGTATTCTGCATATCTCTGATGAGCAACTTCTTTATCCAGTATCTTTTGCAACTCCTCACACTTACAAACTTTGCACGAGCGAGCCAAATTTTCCATGTCATCCAGAGCTACTTCGAGTCTATCAGAATAGAAGAAATGGATAAGACTGTAGAAGGCACCAAAAGACAACTTCTGGTTAGAAAATCTCACTTCCTTCCTGGTCTTCCAGTCTGTCTTGAATTTCTTTCGAAAGAAGGATGACCGGGCACAAAGAATAGCCCGATGAGCTTCAATCGGTTTTCCATCCACGTAGAATGTAATGTCTGGAGGGAACATGCTAGTACTTGATGCATTATCAGTTGGTCCAAATCCTGCTTAATCAGAAAACATGCCAACCCAACATTTATCACTCAAATACCTTTGAATTAAAGAAAGCATTAGGTCCTCACTTTTGCTTACTCAATATTTTTAGAGAACAAAGAAATTTTATGCTTACAAGACAACAAAAATGGTGATAGCATCTCAAAAGAAAAAGAAAAGAAAAGATGATAGCCCTGTTATCTCATATGTTGTATTCTATCTTCTACATTTTGGTCTGACGAAATATCTCAAGCACTCATACCATTTCATACTAGCTATATCAGATAATTGGATGATAGATCAAAATAGCACACGATATCCAAGCTTTCAACCCCCAATCAACACAAAGCATTGTAAGTAACACGAGCAGCACTCACCGGCGGCAGCGGCAAGGGCTGCAGCTTCGGAGCCCGAGCTCCACTGGAGCATCTCGAGGAAGGAGGTGCGGTTGGCGGGGCACGCGAGGAACGTGGAGCGGAGGGCGGCATGAAGCGGCGCGAGCGGCGGCGGGCGCGCCTCGAACGTCTTGAGCAGCCTCCGCAGGCGTAGGTTGAGCGCGGCGTAGTGGCATCGGTCCCCGTCGAAGGTGCGCTCGGCGCAGACTGCGCCGGCCTCGAGCAGCATCCGCGCGGCGTCGGCGTGGCCGGCGAGGCAGGCGTAGTACAGCGCGACGGAGTCCCAGCGGTCGCGCCCGTTGACGTTGGCGCCGCCCTCGAGGAGGAGGGCGAGACGGTCGCAGTCGCCGGCTCGCGCCGCCTCGAAGAGGTCTCCGGCGGGCACCTTCTTGAGTGGCACCGACGGCTGGAGATCCTCAGGGTCGAGATCGACCTCAACGTCTATGCCGTCGAGCTCCAGCTCCACCTGCCGATGGTCCATTCCTGTCGCAGCGGTGAAGAATTCCCAAGTGAGCGGAGCGGAAAATATCTGCACGGCACGCGGACGGGAGAGCAGCCTTGTAAAATACTACGGCCTTCTAATATTTAAAATAGGAGAATTTGATGTGCACTTAAATTTTATGAATATCTAATTTATATGATTTAATGGTTCAGATTTAATATCGGTGATCTAATAGGTTATATAACATTTTTTTAATATGTGCGGGTATGTATACATGTATCAATTAATTCTTTTCTTTGCATGTCAGCAGATTAATTGTTGCATGCACTAAAAAAAGAAATAATCAACAAACTTTTCGTGCGGGCGACATACATGCAAATTACTTTCTATAATCAAGCTGGTTAGCCTATTTTATTTTTTAATTAATTATTTTAAACACACTTAATCAACGATTCAGATTAGTTTTAACTATTACCTTCCTAAAATATAATAAGGCAACCGTAAATAGACCCATAAAATATCAAAATATAAGGACAATTATAACGTTGCACTAAAGTAGTGCATAAAGAATAAGAAAATAGATTCAACTATCTATAAATATTGTGAAACTAGTCCATAGCAAAGAACTACATAGCACTATGGAATATCCATATACAATAAAAAATTAATTTATCTTTTCTCTCTTTCTTCTCTCACATATGTTCTTTTCTGTTTTATTTGCTTATGAGTCACATCTATTTAGTCCATCTAGACGTTACTATTGTACATATTTCAATAACTAGAGACCAGTTATTTTCAATCCATCCATATAGACTAATTAGTTTAAATACATTGTGTTTACTCTAAATATTTCTAAATATTTTTTTGTTTCTTTTTAACTATTTTTTGTTTCTTTTTCTTAACCTTAATATTTTCTAAAGAACATAAAAATGCTCATATTTTAAAATAGTAGAGAGGGTATTACTTATCTCTTATATTTGGCCTTGTTAAAGTTCCTACCTTTTAGAGCTAAAAAGGTAAATTTCTTATCAAACTGATCTGACAGCCTTCATGTCTCTAAATTTGAAAGCTCTATACATTGCTTACAATCCTTCCCAAATTTAAGAGCTCTCATCCCACTTTTTTTAAAATACTTCAGTTTTACTATTACCTATCATTTACTTTTTTTTCTTGTTTGTTAGTCGAATAAACTTGTACAAGGAATGCAGTCTAAAAATGTACAATTTTAGTAAAAATTTGGTGTATTTCTTTACTATTAAGTTTCCAGATTAGTCTAAATATACTGTTATATTTACATATATCATAAAAGCTTTTGTTGAAAAGCTAATTTGCAGTCAATTTTGCTCTGCCCGTAGGCCAAATTCCGACCCAGTACAGAAAGCTGCAAAATATTCAGAATTGGGCCGAATCGAATGCGCAAGCTCTGGGCATAAATTCTTTCAAAAAAATAAAGTCAACTTAATTGTAAATATTTGCTTTAAAATGCTAGTTATGAATTCCTTGTTAGAAATCTTGAGGGCATTCCCAACCCTTCGTGTTAAATAGGTTGTCATGTAAGAAAAAACTGATGTAGCAAGCAAGTTAACGAGGAGAGAGATAAAAAAATCATGAAAATTAGGTCTCATGTAAGAAATCAGCTTTTCACGAGAACCAAAAAAGGAAATGAGTGGATTGGAAGAGGAAGGAGAGAGAAAATAGATGATTGGATGAAAATGTTTTTTTAAAAAATTATCCATTGAAAAGGTGATGTCTATGAATAATATCTTACTCTCTCTTTCATCTAAAACACCACTCATAGATACTATGGATTAGGATTGCCTTGATGATTGAACATAAATTGTGTCAAGAAAATGATTGGGCATCCATCATTGGTGGTCAAAGATCGAACATATTGATGATACTCATTAAGAACACGTTGAATGTATACTCCTGCGGTTTGACAAGAGTTTGTGGCCGTGTTGCATTTCTGATTGCAGGTTACATTTGCTGATGATAACCGGTCAGGCAAGATTGTGGTTGAGCGGAATGGACGCCTTAACAAGTGTGGCGTTTTCAGCCCGCGCTTTGATGTCGGTGTCAAGGATCCCGGACTGCCTGGCTGCTTCCCTCTTCCGTAAGAAGCAAACTAATAACTCGAAGTGGATAGGTGTTTCATCTTGCATTCGCTACACCCGCGCGCCTTATTATTATTAACAATGCTCTAATGTAGCTGACCTAACTACAAATATTATTGCTTCTCCAAACAATCGAAGAAATTTACAAATTAAGGAAGAATACAATCTGAAGTATAGATAAATATTTAGCGTACGAAGTTAAGGTTTCACAAACCAATCTAACAGTAAAACTATAAAGTGGTAGTATAATCTAAGTAAAACCCGACTCTAAACGACAGCGGCTACTTAATATATGAGTTGAAGCATCTAAGGTTAGAGTGTGACCTTAGAGGCATGCACTCTTTAGAGACTCAACTCACAATACTATTATAAGGCTGAAGACCCAAAACATATTCGGACTAAATAAGTTATGTTGATTGTGGGCAACTTAAGCATAATTTTTACATAAAACCAAAACTATCTAAAAGTAGACTTCACAATATTTTCAGCAAGAACTCGTAGACTTCGAGACTCTTAATCGATCACAAGTTATGACCATTTAAAGTTAGTATTGTATGTTAGTCTGAAACTGAATCGAACTCATAAATGTGAATTTGTTTGTACTTGTTCTCTCTACTTCTATATTATGATTATTATACTCTTTTCTATGGTATTTTCTAAGATTCCTAATAATAATTAAATCATCAAAAGGATTAAATATTATAGTATGTAACTTAAGCATAAATTCATCACGTGTCTTAGCATTAAAATTCGATTTTTTAAAGATAGTAGAGGCAATAAATAAATAAATTCATCACAGGTAGGTTATTTAATTGGATGTATATGATGGTATATGATTTTTTGGTTGATTGTATGGAATGGTACAGGATGATACAATTTTATATTTGGTTCGATGAATGGAGAGAGATGGATAGTAAAATCACTTGTGAATCGAAAAAATTGAATGAACTCATTCTAGACGGCATCCTTCGCTTGTTTTTTACCGCATGGATCAACATCTGAAAAGACTATTCCGAGAATCTAAACAATCGATCCTGAACGGTTTCGGATAATACAACCAACTAAACAGACTCGTTCTTCAAAATTATACCGAACCATAGGTTTTGATTTAAGCAACCAACCAAACAACGTCTTATTCACGTTACCTATGTGGGTCTATATATGTGAGTTTGTACACATGTGGTGAAAGAATCTGTACACATGTTTAACCTTGTTCGCCATGAAATTTCCGCACAGCAATAGGGCCATGGTATGACACACGCAAGATATCACTGGCGTGCCACACGATGTGGAAACAGGCGACCGGCCGCTCGCAGACAGCCCGTGAAGTACAACCTCGACGAGCAATCCCGCATGTCCAGTGGTCCGCCGCGCGCCGGGGACAGGGTCGGCCCTACTCCCCACGACATCATGCCAGTCCCCTCCCGCGCGCCGCCGCTCGCCCGCACCCACCCGGCAGCGTCCCCTAGCGCCCGGCGGCGTACGCATCGATGGCCCCGGAGCGGCACGCGCAGCCCCTAGCATAATAATAGTATCTAGGATATTTAATAAAGTTTATTAATTTTGTATAAAATTATAAAACAAACTTGCTTTGAAGTACACCAACATTTTCACGTTTTACCCTCTACTACACAGTGAAAAAGATACAAGAGAAGGTGTATTTTATGTCCTAATATGGAACCGGGCGGTTCCTCAAATTTGTATGAAATTTGTTATTTTTTGAATGAATTAAATGGTAGAATATTATAGATTCAGCACTGTAGTTTTTGTGAAAATATAAAAAACTAAAAAGATGGCAATTGCATGCTATTGGGTCAACTCAAAATTTCCCCCTTTTTTCTTTTATTTTTACTGATTCTCTAAAATATTTAAAAATTAAATATGTTTGAAAATAAATTTTACCAGAAATCAGCTATTATTTATATGAAATATTTTAAGAATTTGAAATTAAAATTAAAATTTTAAAATGAACCGGCCACGACGTCCGGTTCGACTCAACCCCTCCTTCCGCGACAGAACTAGCTCCTCTGACGTCGAGAAGCCTGACGTAAAGGAGCAGTTGAGATCCCAGCCGTCCCGCTGGGATCCAACAGTGTGAAGCTACCTTGGCCGTCCCAAAGCCCTACCTCCGACTGCTGTAAAATGGGTCTTAACGATCGCTCCACACCATTGGATCACAGCGAGACGATTGGAATCCGATGACTACACTCTGCGTCGTCTCCCCAACAGCAGAGGATGTCTTTTTTTTGTGACGCCCACCATCATTGACCTTCGCCTGGGGCCCGTATCTGCCACGCACGGACCTCCCCGCCAACCACCACTAACGCGTGGGGTTGGTAGGGTCATGGGCCCCATGCGGCATAGGTAGGTGGAGTGGTCGGCCTAGTGGGAAATGGCACGCGCGCCTACACATGAACACACCCCTGTCGCTAGGGGTGGCAACCAACCCGACCGGGCCGGGGACCTGCCGGGGACCCGCCCCTACGGAGCTAGGGTCGGGTCTAGTTTCTAGTGCCCCCAACCTGTTCGCCACACACCCGTCCACCATCGTGTTCCACGTGACGATGTCCCTAACCAGCATTCCGTCGAACACCCTCTCGGCATCCTCAACCAGGCCGAGCTTGGCGTAGAACGTGACGAGCGAGTTGCCAGTGTAGACATCGTGCTCCAGGCCAAGCTTGATCACCGTGGCGTGCGCCGCAGGGCCCTCACCGAGACTTTGGAGGCGCGCGCAGCACTTGACAATGATGGGGAAGGTGAAGCAGTCGGGGCACGCGCCGGCCATGAGCATGGCGCAGTAGACCGCGAGAGCATCGACGGTGAGGCCTGCATCGACGAAACCGTGGATCATGATGTTATGGAGGAACGTGTCAGGGCCCCTGACGGCCTCGAAGGCCTCGATGGCCTCATCCATGCGGCCGTTCGTCGCAAGGGAGAGGATGAGGGACTTAGAGCTGGAACCATGGGCCCCACTGCGCCTGGACTGCAGCCTTGGAGGGGACTCCTTAGAGGTGGCGATGGTGAGGTTCTGGGAGGAGCAGGCAGCGGCGATGGTGGCGTGAACCGGCCGCGTTGCCAGGACGAGCAGCAGGGATGGTGTATGGGGATATTTCTGCGTAGCTGTTTCAGAGGTTCCAGCCGACCAGGGAAGGGACTAGGGAGGGGGAAGGAACATGTCTCGTGGCAATTTGCATTGTTATCATCCTATAGACTTATAGTAAAATTCAAATGGCGCGCCATCAGGACATCAGCGATTCAAAACCGCATTAGGACATTTCCAACCCCTATAGTGTCTTAAGCATTTATTAGGCTACCACATAGAAAAAAAATCTAATGTAGCAAATAAATTAATAAAGAGAGATAATAGAAAATAAAGAAATCAATGTCTAAACTAAGACACATGTCATCACAATATCCAAGACAGAGATGAAACGTGATTGGATGGGATGCGGGAAAAGAAATGAGAGAGGTATAGAAAAATTAATTGTGGGCCTACACTAAGAAATCATGGTTAGGGCATGTACAATCCACAGACAGCTGCCGTCTGCAAGTTCTTAAAATTTACAACACAGACAGCTAAATAGATAATAAGTATAACCCACAGACAAGAGCTGTCTATTTGACTGTCTATAAGTTATTTAATGCTTACATGTAGCCATGATCAATTATAAATATCATTCCTATATACCATTGTGTTGCTAGTTGATACAAAACAAATCCTTCAATATAAATGATATATTATATTAATAATGTAATATAA
>KE372842.1:0-11105 GCA_000418225.1 Zizania latifolia | reverse complement strand
TGGCGGCTGGGCACGAAGGAGTGGATGCGAGCCAGGTTGAGGTGTCAAATAATAGATCCGAATCCGTCTCCGATATAAACCGGGACTCCGACCCGAACCCGTAGGTCATCTTCTCCTCCGCTGCCTCTCTGCGTCATCTGCTCAAAAGGAGTGCGAGGAACACCAACTCCAGCATCCAGCTCATCCTCGTCCTCCCCAGTATATAGAACCCCGTTGTTGCCTCCATGATCTCCATCCATCCATCCAGTTCTTCCTCAGATCGACCGGGTGCTGATCGGTAGGCGACGTGCCGATCACTTTGCGTATCTTGCGATCGATCGATCCATGGCGCGTGCGAGTTCTAACAAGGGCTGGTTTCGCGCAGCGTCTGTGGCAGCAGCGCGCGGGGGGCAGGGGCAGGATGCCGTGGGCGGGAACGACCGCGCGGCTAGCGGCGGCGTTCTTCCGCGTCGTCCTGTGATCCCGATCGCCATGGCGGTCGAGGCGGAAGCGGCGGCGGCGGCGGCGGAGGAGGAGGAGGAGGAGGACATGTGCGTAGGGTTCGATCGGAGGAGCCTTGACGCCATAGCTATGACAAGCGGCGCCGTCGCGTACTATCACAGATTGATGCAGGTGTGCCAGGTGAGACGACACCCATCCGATTCCGACCACGCATGCTGCATCGTCTCCGTCTCCTCTCTGCGTTGCGTTGTTCAATCGCTTTCGCATTTGTTTTCTGTTCCTTGCAAACGAATGTCTTCTGCTTTTTTTTCCTTATTTTCTTGAGAGACACATTTCGTGGATAAGCAACTTGTTAATTGCGGCTATCCGTTAGTATAATCAGGGTTAGTATTTCAAAATTTAAATTAGAATTTATAAATTTATAAATTAATCACGATTATCGGTCTATAACCGTAGTAAATCGGTCCAAATTTAAATTCAAAATTTTGAATTTATAAATTAGAATCCAACATTTAGTGAGCAGCGATTAAATTTTCAAATATAAAATATATGTTATCTCGTTTTTTCTAAATATACGTTCTCTATATATATATATATATATGATTGTCCTACATTTTGAGTTATTTTATTTAAAAATAAAAAATATTTATATATTTATATATACGACTATCTTGATTTTATAGAATTTGTTATATCATTTATCGGTGATACATAGGTCTTGGTTTTAAACGTTACTCCAGTTCTAAGCAGTAGGTAGCAGGGCAGAGACATCGTTATTAAGTGCTAAGCTGTGTCGTTAAGAGTTTCATTTTATTCATGGAGTACATGCTATTTTTTCACTACACACTACAGGAATTCAGTATGTCATGCATAGCGATTCTTGTATACTTCTTTTTTGTCCCCTTCTATTCGACAAATATTGCTGGATAATAGTGCACCATTCCTTTTTTTTCTCCTGCTGTTGCCTTTATTTCTGTTTCAGTCTAAGAGCAAGCACAATCTTCACATCTGCAACTTTCATCTCTCAAATGTGAATTGTTCATAGTTAAGTACAAATGCATTTTCCATTGGTTATTGCTTGCAGGCCAAATACTTCCGCCAGCTGCTCAAGCCCGTGACGTAGATTGGCTCACACATTCCATCCAAACAGCCTCAAACTCAAAGCAAACTAAACATATCAATATTGAACAGGACCGGAAAATAACCAGCTCCAGTTACAAGAACAGCCTTCAGTTTCATACTTGTTTAACGTTTAGTTCCATTTCAATCAAAAGCAAAAATTTTGCTGATTTCCCAGACAAAACATAGCCACAGACAAACCAGCATAGAGCTGAGCAGCACTGCATAAGCGACCTGATGCAGGGCGACCCGGTGGCTACGGCGGCGCCGGCTACGACATGGTCGGCTATGACTCAGGTGGAAGGTATTACGCGAGCGATCCGTACGCCGGCGGTCGGAGGCAGCACGACTTTCCGGCGCCGCTCGACGGGCTGGAGTTGCAGCCGTCGGATACCTGCCCCAAGAACTACGTCATCTTCGACCAGACGTACGACCGGAGCAGGGTCATGTTCCACCCTTCCCTGGCCAACAACGTCGGCAACTCTGGCGACTATGACAACCGCTGCTACGGCTTCGACCAGGACTATGCCGGCAAGAGCGCCTACTATGGGGTCGGCGACGGCGGCGGCGAGGAGGACGACGTGCTGAGCACGGGCCGCACGCCTGCAGGGTGCCGAGGCGGGGGCTCGGCCGGGTACGGTGTGAGCACCGGCGCGTCGAGGTCCGATTGCGGTGGCCGCTGGAAGCTGGAGGCAGCCGGCGGCGAGAGGAAGAAGGAGCGGATGAAGAAGATGATGCGGACGCTCAAGGGGATCATCCCTGGCGGCGACCAGATGGACATGGACACGCCCGCCGTCCTTGACGAGGCCGTCAGGTACCTCAAGTCGCTCAAGGTGGAGGTCAAGAAGCTCGGCGTGCGTGCCTCGAGCAGATAGGCAGGCGGCGCGGCCGGCCGACATCGACAGTGACCTCGACGGCGATTGAAATCTTTCTCCGGTCCCAGACAAGACGAAGCTTGTCTGGTGTTCGAAGCCCAAAAAGCCATCACCTTTTGCATCTCACGAAGGAGCCCGTTGCTCTTTTTTCGCTCTCACCGCCATGATCATCTCGTGGATACGTCGAGCTCCTCCCAGTGATACGTCAGTGGAGGAGAAGGATCCGGAAAGTCTCAGCTGCCGCGCGCACGCTTTCTTGCTATATTTTGTCAGTGTTCGTTCTGCTTTCTTTTTCGTAAGTAGCTGCTTTTTTTTCTTCTTCTTGTCTTCTTCCATATCTCGATGGTGGCTTGTGTTGTAACTATGATGCTGATGATATACACTTTGTTTTTGTTATCCTCTTGCAATGATGGGGTCAGCACTACGGCTGGAGTTGACATTTTTCCATCGTATGAGTACGTAGTGCCAGAATCCCGTATGAGAGTTGAATGAGCAGCTTAGGGATTGATTTGTTTGTGGCCCAAACGAACAATGCGGCACGTATTTTAGAAGGGTTTTTAGGCCCGTTTTTTTCCACATTCGAGTAAATTCTCAGGCATGTTACTCAAGGTGGGAACCAACAACATTACAACATGATCCCAAAAGATGTACCATGTGTGACCCGATTGTCTCGCAATCGACCAACACTGATACAGATACAGGCTCTTAATATTATATTCTATATTTTACTCTCTTATATCATCGACAACTATACTTATCAAATCTTCTTTTTTTTCTTTTTATTTCTATCTCTTGTATCACCGACGAATAGAAACAGAAACAGAATAGATAGAGAATAAAAGTCACTTAAGTAAAGAAGATAGAGGAAGGATTTTAGATATCTATAAATATTGGTAACCAAATAGAAAAGAAACATTTTAGACTAAAATCCATTATAATTAAGATAGAGAGTTATATTAGGCAATGATTCTAAGAATTGCTTGAAAACAATGGTTAGAAACAATAACCGTTGCGTCTGCCAAGAGTTGATTGCCAGTAACAAGCATCAAAAGATTAAACAGCAGTTTCACATGCTACTTACCGAAGGGTACCAATATATTACTTTAAGGAAGGCAACTTTTCCTTGCCAACAACCTAAAGCCACTGTACAAAACAAAATTACTATAACTTCAACTTGCTAAAATAATTACAAATTACAATGATACACCGAACCTGACTTCGTACAAAATACAAATAATTTTGCTAACCAAATTCAAAATTGGAGAACTAAATTTTACAGTGGGGGTTACATGTGTGTATCATTGTTGACTTGTTGTCAGGTATCCTCTCTTCGCAACCTTTCATCTTTTTTGGGCAATGCATTGATTTGCACCTCGAGCTTTAAGAGAATACATGCAATATTTAGACTATTTATTCATGATTACAAATCCAAAATCGAAGCTTTAAAAATTACCTGATAGTTTCTGAGTTGTAATTTCTGCACTTCCTCCGCAAGTTCAGTAACACTGGAAATATTTCATAAACTCGGTCAAGTGTCCATAAATATGCTGAAACATTACAAGAAATATTCTATACCTTTCCTGCAAGTTGGCAATGTACAACTGCAGTTCCTTCTCTCTGAAATGCAGTCCAGATGGCTGCACATATATCAGCACTTATTGTATAAATTGCGAATAGACTCACTGGAGGCAACTTCATGTTTGTTCAATACCAAAATAAACATAAAAATGTCACGCAAAAAAAGATAAAAATTACTACCACACAACATGGTGTCATATTCATTTATCTCTGAGCGGCTTAACTTCTAAGTTTACACCTGAAGACAAAATTACTGTAGAACCCAAAGTCCATGGTACACACCTGAGATGAACCAATCATACTTGAATCAGCAGCATCTGTCAAGAGAACATCCCACGCAAACCATAATATCAGTATACTAGTCAAATTATCTCGTTAAAGTCTAACTTCAACAATTGCCATCATACGTACCAGATGTTTCCTCAATTGAAGAAATCAGTCTACTTAGTACATCCTGTCAAAACAAATTGTGAAAATGCTAAACAATTGTTGCCAAGTGAAACAACAAATGTGGCAATACCTTTTGCATAGTATTTTGCTGCATCAAGAAATGTAGTATTGGAAGAATTGTGGATGGATTGATAGTTGCTCGTGTTACTCCCGTTGGTAAATTTGACCACCTGCTGCTGCTTGCTGATGAAGCTACCTAAGACATTTGTAATTGGCAAACTAGTGTCATAATGTGAAATTATTTGCAGTCTTCTAATTAAACCCAATAAAAGTATTAATATCACAATCACAAAAAGGGGCCCTAGCGATCAATCCTTTTGAGGATTACCATGCAGAGACGGTGAGAAATAAGCTTGAATTAACAGCAATAAATAACAAGGAATATTCTCATGAATCAGAAAACAGAAATTCTCATGAATCAGAAAACAGAAATTCTCAAGAATGCATCTTTGCTTTTACGGTTATGGAGCAGGCAAAATATGTTTTTTCTCTTTGCAAGGTAGATAGATGGACTAGGGCACTTTGCAATGTTTCCAGCCTTCATGTGATTCAGAAAGTCTGTCAGACTTTATATTCTTCAGAGATTCTACCTTTAATGAAACCTAATGTGATAAACTTTCATCGACCAATGCTATCTAGCAGCAGTAAGTAATGGAACAAGTAAAAAATTCAAGAAAAATAATTTTGCCCTCTAGCCCTCCACCTCAAAAGTTAAACATTGTAAATCACTCCAGGTATCATTTAAATAATACTTGAACATGTTTATTGATATGATATGAAGTGTACAGTTTAAATCAATGCATTCTTAGTACCAACTGAAACAATTAAAAATCTAGGGTCTGAACAGTCAAACATACTATTCTTGATTCATTATTGAAAAAATAGCCAATACATATAACAGTTCACTATGGTAGTTTCATGTGACTTCTCAATTTACAAGACAGAACCTTTTGAGCAATACTATCTGATATAACCTGAAAACGCCCCCTTCGCTGAACAACTTTTCCTTCGGATGGCTCCTCAGGTTCAACTGCTTTCAGAAACAGAGATACTAAGCCAAATTAATGCAATAACAAAAAAAGACAACTATAAAATTTTTCTTGCCATTATAAAATGTTAAAAAAAAATACTATAGCTGGTTACTTGACATAGCACACGTTAGATTCACAAGTAAAAGTGTATATCTAGAGAGATGGAGCTAGCAAGGGTGTGAGGAACAGGGTTCATGATTATCTTACCAGGAAGAAGGGCACTTGAATCTTTCATTTGGCGGAATAAAGGGCCACTGCGGTTCATGTTGCATGGATTTTTCTGATGAAACTTGTTCCTAAATCAGGAAAAAAGTTAAAAAAAGATGTTACCACAGACTAGAATAATCATTTTTGATGATATAGGAGATATGAATATGAAGTGTAGAGGCAAAATGAGAGCAAAATATTAAGGAATGAGTAGGAGGCTACAAAAAAGAATCAACTGTTTTAATATCACTGATACCTTTGTCAAAAATGTACATTTTCTAGATCCACTATAAATTCCCAAATGGAATTTGTTTAACCTAATTAATATGGCAACCAAATCATAAATGTTTTACAAGGCTAGGAGAACTATCTAAATTGCATATTCCAGTATGAAACTCTGCTCACACTAATGACCAATTTGATTACATCTTTACTAACATAAAAAACTCGTGTCATGGCCCTGTTTCATATGAAGGAATTTCACAGTGAACAGTGTGGTTATCATCGGGATCAGGGGAAATCCCACATTCCACGTGGGCTGACTAGGATGTAGTAAAATCCATGGATATAAAGCACTTAAGCACATCCTTTTTGTTTCAGCCGATCCAGGTTACAGCCCCCAATCTCGACAAGGCCTAGTTTAATTGTGAAAAGCATAATGATAGAATGGTTGAAGAAGGTGCTAGGCGCAGGTGGCTGGCGCCTAGGACCAACTTGACTATTGAATTATAAGAAATTAGCAAGCATATTACATAAAAGTTAGACAATAGAACACTAAAATAGCAGCACAAGAGCCCCCAAGGCAGGTTAGCTGCCTAATGCACCACCTAATGCCTAATCGCAGTGGCTACCAGGTGCTAGCGCCTAGGGCCTAGGTGGCACCTACGGCTGACTTTTAGAACAGTGGATGATAGGATGGCAATGCAGGCCATGAAGGATGGTAGCGACAAGGTGTGGCACAATGTGAAAAAGAGTGATCAAAGCCTGGTCCATCTCATTGACTGGAAAGACCAATTTAGAGCAAGAATCAAAGTTAAAAAACGCTTGACTGTCAGCTGCAGAACTCAGAAAAAACCCTTGACCTCATGCACCCACCCCACACACACAGACACATGCACCAGGTCCGACCCAACTGTGCTAGTTGAACACTGGTGCAGTTTTACGAACTAAATAATTTATCAAAACTTTTTTTGTAATATAATTTTAACCAAGCATAGCTTACTACAAACAAATTCTTGAACTATCAAGTTTGCCAACCACAGATTCGACCCCCCAAATCTGTAAGATGGTTACTTGACCAGTTCAGTTCACTCAATGGCCTGGTTTGACAATATGCTTGGGATGCAGTGGAACTTGTTCCGGTGTGGCAGCAGAATAAGTGAGCACCTTGACCCAGGCATGACATGGGCTAGGGCAGAGCTCAACTATGCACAGTAGTACAGCCAAGTGCATGGTGCTGCAGACAGTCGCATGGCACAAGAGTTCACATCGATGATGTTAGAGTATATGGTTCCTAATCTCTCTACGCATGTACTCCTATATATACTGGCCCCCGAGGCTCAATACAATACAATCCAATATTCGCATCTCCTCTCCTCTCTCTACAATTCAACAGATGAGATAGAAAGCAATCATGGTGCTTGGCTGCCAGCCAGCAATGGCTAGGTTCAAAAAATTAGGTTCCCTTTTGAAGCATGCTTATATGTTTGCTTGCTATTGATAAGAGTATACATAGTATTTCACCTTCTACTGTGGTATTGATTGAGAGTTCTTGTAGGGGCAAATGAATGGAACTTAAGTTAGAGGTTAAGCACATAATACAGCATTGTAATCACAAAATAAAGTTTGACTTCAATAATAAATAAAGAACAGAAACACTAATTCACCTTGCTGAGTCATTGCCAACATTCTTGAAAGGAGAGAGAACATGCTCAGGCATCATGGAACCACTTAAGAATTTGTGGGACACACTGTTCGCCAAATTTGAGGGTACAGAAGCACTTCTTTCCAAACTTTCAGCATTACAGTTGCCATTTTTATCATCCTCTATTTTTGCAAACTGGTGCATAGGTGATACAGATTCCACATTTGGTTGCTCCCTCAAATTAGTAGGGCAGGGATCATCATCCCCATAAACATCAAAGCAAGATCTGTGTCACTGTAGTCAGTGAAAATTTTTCACAGCTCACAAATACTTTTATAACAAAGAGAATAAAATATGCAAAATTAACAGCACAGCAATATAGCAAACCAAAATAATTAAGACAACAGCTCCAGTTGTGAATTCTATTTCAGAACAATGAAGCAGTACGCATCATACACCAACTTCATGCACTAATTTATTTGCATTCTACCTCACCCCAACAAAGCCTCATTGTTTACCAATATGGTGTAATTAATACACTTGACACCAATATATTTAGCAATTAAGAACTTTTTTGTAGAAACATGGCTAATGGCTTCACTGTTACCATATTCACTTCATGGGGCAAAGTTACAAAACTCTCTGATGGACTGCGCACCACTGGTAAATCTAATGTAACTGAAAGTTCAAAAGGCAAGGAGATTCACATTCTTGGTTCTCGTAACACAAACATGACAAGTAAACAGATTATTTAAGCTATAAACCACATCATGCTGATTGTTGAGGGAAACAATAACCACACATCATTCCACAATATCAAAGGCTCTTCAAATATGTTGGGGAAATGTTGCAAAAAGACATGGATTTCAAGATTAACTTACTTTAGCGCCTCAAGGGGATGGCTTGGGAAAGAGGAGGGAAGAGCACCATCCAAATCTTCGACCTCTTGTATCTCCTCCTGTTAAATTAGAAAAATAAGGTTATGATGCAATAGATCAACTGTTTATGGCTAGCTTATGGGGTCTCAGTTGAAAGAATGAGACAATGTAATATCGGTACCTCAGGCCTTGTAGAAGCAACATGGCTAGCCCGTCCCTGATAAATATTTTCTGGTTCATTATAAGCTTCTTGTAAACCATCCTTAACTTTGGTGTTGACACCATCTAAATGCCATGTTCCATTTGTACTGTCTATCTGCAAAAGAAGTTTCAAGATTAGAAAAGGTTTATCAAAAAAGCACATTTTTCTGCCTAATTATAGCACAAGACTTAACAGGTAGGCACTTAGAATTGAATTCTTACAAGGGCAGCGGCATTTTTCAAGTCATCCAGATTGAAGTTCCAACCACTGATGCCCCGTATGTACTCTTTCTGAAAATCAAAAGTTAGTATTAGACTATTAGTCAACAATAGCTGAGTCTATATGCATCTATAATTCTATATGCACAGTCCAATTTATGACTAAGAATAAGGCATAGTTTCTTTGTGTATCCAGAATAGTAAAATATTTCTGCTACAGTTGTAAACATATTTCCATCACAGTTTCTTTGCTGATAACCAGCTCTAGTAAAATATTTCTACTATAGTTGTAAAAAGGAAGTCACCAACTAGATAATAAATCCAATAAAACTTAATTCAATCTTGTACGTGTAGAAAGGAAATGAAGACAAAATGCTAGCAAAATGATTTGTTTAATGATGTCATGAAGTCATGAAATGTGGGTATTATGATCATGAACTTTAATGCATATATTTTTTCCTATATCTTTACATCAACGGAGGCAAAACCATAGACCTCTAATAACCACATTAACTCAAATGACAAAACATCTCTGTAGAGGATTTCACCGACTACTAGTACTCTGAAGACATGATTCATATAACAAAAGAGCAACACATAACCTGTGTTTATTCAAAAAAAAAACACATAACCTGTGACAGCTGCTCCTTGCTCTCTGAACCAAGTTTATTGCTGAGAAGCAAGTCAGCCTCTTTTCCCTGCAAGGGAGTAAAATAAAGATCAGACAGGTTTGAAGCAACAGCATGCCACCTCATAAACACTAATTTACACCTTCAATGCCCTAAAGCGTTCACCCAGTGGAGGGAGGCCATCAAGAATACTCCGTGCAAGAAATTCAGCTGAACGTGCATGCTTAAAAAAAGAATGCTTCAAGAGCTTTTCTGAAGAGGGACGCTTGCGTGGATCCTTGACTAAGCATGTTGCAACCAAATCCTTGAAAGACTACAAATACGAGTTGTGTGATCAGTATAAAATCAAATCATCCACAAAAGGTGTGTGGTGAATACTGAAAACCTTTGAAAATCGCTTGTCCCTCTCATAGTCTAGACCTGGTGGTGCATTCTGCAAGGTCATAAGCAACACCTACATTGTAATAATGTACTTCTATCATTATTTGACCTCAGGAAAATTCCTTAACACAAAACAAATATGCTTTAGTGCCAACCTTCATTGGAGGGTACTTTGAGAATGGAGCATGACCATGTGCTAGTTCTAATGCCGTAATCCCAAAGGACCAAATGTCAGCTCTGTTTTATTCAACCCGATGGCAAAAGGAGTACAAATTAATCAGTTTGGGAAGCTAAACAAGTCAGATTTAGAATTGCATGTTAAGGACTTACTTGTAATCATAACCATGCAGTTGTTGCATGACTTCGGGAGCCATCCTGCAACACACATGGGGTTACGTAATCTTAACATAAATATGTTTAATAAGAGAGAACAACGGAACAATTATTCAAACTAAGAACAACAATTGTAAATTAATAATATATTCAAATTTATAAGTCATATATGTATTTCAAGATTCAAACTTCGTAAGTTTTGGCCCCAATTAGGTTAGCTGTTAACATATATAGGTTTAGTGATACAAAGGTGGTTCCACTATATTTGTATTTCAATATGCGTATATGTGACCATGACTTTGTGTTAATAACTACATACTGGAAGAGAAATCATGGTCAAAGTTCAATTAAAAGGATAGTGTCAAATCAATACATGAACATAGGAGTGTGGGCAGAAAGTTTACCAGCAAGGGGTCCCAACAAACGTGTTTCTTGCTCTCTGTCTATTCCCAGTATCAAACATGCAGGCTGATACTCCAAAATCTGCTAACTTAACAGCTCCATTTGTATCTATTAGGATATTTCCAGCCTGAAATGATTAGTCGTTTTGAACAATCAGAAGAAATGCATAAAGACATAAAAGTAAATAAACAAATTTGTTTATTTAAACATCTCGTTTTTAACAAACTAGCAAGATCAGAATATCCAGTAATGGCTTTTAATTTTCCCACAGAATCCATGCCTAATCTTCTGCTAGTACAGATTGTTAAGACCTACTAAGATGGATAGTGTTCTTGTCTATTACGCCATGATTTCAAATCGTATAGTCGAAACGTAGGGGCATCGACTAGTCGACTAGTCGCAACTAGTCACGACTAATCGTAGATTAGTCGTTGTATACAGGCTTGCCATGTATATACCTTCCCTGCCATGTATACAGCTTGCCAAGTATATACTTT
>KE372841.1:359125-372598 GCA_000418225.1 Zizania latifolia | reverse complement strand
TCTTGCTGAGAGAAATACCATGTGACATTGGCAGGAAACCTTTCTTGAAATTCTGCATATTGAACCGTTTCAATACCTTGTCAATGTACATGCTTTGGCTTAATTCAATTAACCTTCTCGATCTATCTCTATAGATCTTTATGCCCAAGATGTATGCTGCCTCTCTAAGATCTTTTATTGAGAAACTTTTCTTTAACGAAGACTTGACAGCATCTAGCATAGGAATATCATTTTCGATCAACAATATGACATCTACATATAAGACTAGAAACACAAATAAGCTCCTACTAGCCTTTTTATAAACACAAGGCTCTTCTTCATTCTTGATGAAGTCAAACCCTTTGACTACCTCATCAAAACGAAGATTCCAACTTTGAGAAGCCTGCTTTAGCCCATAAATGGACCTTTACAGCTTGCAAACTTACCCAGCATTTCCTGGATCATCAAGACCTTCAGGCTGTGTCATGTACACATCCTCACTTAGGTTTCCATTAAGGAAAGCCGTCTTGACATTCATTTATCATATCTCATAGTCATAAAATGCGGCAATTACTAGGATGATCCTGATAGACTTTAGCATAGCGACGGGCAAAAACGTTTTATCATAATCAACACCTTGAATCTGTCAGAAATCTTTCGCCACCAATCATGCCTTATAGATGTGAACATTTCCATCAACGTCTATCTTTTTCTTAAAAATCCATTTACACTCGATAGTTTTTACACCATCAGGTGGATCGACCAAGTTTCAAACTTGATTCTCTCGCATGGATTCTAACTGGGATCTTATGGCTCCAAGCCATTTCTCAGAGTCTAGTCCCATCACTGCTTCCGTGTAGATCTTAGGTTCATCATTGTCCAACAATAATATGTCGCGCTGCCCAGTGGTTAAAAACGCTAACCGCTCGGGCGCACGACTTAACCTCTCTGACCGACGTGGGGCTGGTGTCTCGACAACAGGCTCTAGAACATCTTGCACATCGAGTGGTGGTTCAGTAGGAGGTGAAACACGTTCCAGTGGCTCTCGAACCTCTTCGAGATGCACCGTGCTCCCACTAACCTCTTTCGAGAGAAACTCTTTCTCAAGAAAAACACCATTCCGGGCGACAAACACTTTGCCTTCTTCCCGGTTATAAAAGTAATATTCTTTGGTTTCCCTAGAATATCCCACAAAGAAGCATTTATCAGATTTGGGAGTGAGCTTATCAGACGTCAAACGCTTTACATAGGCCTCACAACCCCAGATCTCATATGGTGTCCTCTTTACAGATTTAGATGGAACTCTGTTTAGTGTGAAAGCAGCAGTTTCTAAAGCAAATCCTCAGAAAGACAATGGAAGATCAGTTTGATTCATCATCGATCGGACCATGTCCAACAAAGTTTGGTTCCTCCACTCAGACACTCCATTCCACTGAGGTGTACTTGGCGGAGTCAGCTGTGGAACAATTCCACACTGCTTCAGATGATCATTAAACTCATGGCTCAAATATTCACCTCCACGACTCGATCGTAGAAATTTGATTGTCTTGACAGTATGATTTTGTACCTTATTCTGGAACTCCTTGAACTTTTCAAAGGATTATGACTTATGCCTTATTAAGTAGACGTAACTATATCTACTAAAGTCGTCGGTAAAAGTGATGAAGTACTGCAATCCACCTCTGGCTGTAGAACTCATTGATCCACATACATCAGTATGTACAATGGCCAATAGCTCGTTTGCCCTCTCACTTTGACCAATGAAAGGCGTCTTAGTCATCTTGACAAGTAAACACGACTCACATGTGTCAAATGATTCAAAATCAAATGACTCCAAAATCCCATCTCTATGGAGCTTCTGCATGCGCTTCTTATTTATATGACCCAAACGATAATGCTAGACATAGGTAGGATTCAAATCATTGAGTCAAGGTTTCTTTGTATTAATGTTATAAACATGTGTATCATCAAGATTCAGAACATATAAGCCATTCAAAAATGAACAAACACCATAGAGCATACCATTCGAAAATATCGAACAACACTTGTTCTTTATTACGAATTCAAAACCGTTTTTCTCTAAACATGACGAAGAGATAATGTTTCTGCCCAAGGCGGGAATAAAATAACAATTATTTAACTCCAAAACTAATCCTGAGAGTAGCAACAAAGAATAGACGCCGACAGCCAACGCAGTAACTTTTGCACCATTGCCGACGCGAACATCCAATTCGTCTCTTGCACACTTCCTAGTCCTTTTCAGCCCCTGCAACGATTTGCAAGTGTGAATCATTGATCCGGTATCAAATACCCATGAATCACTTGGACGAGTAGCAAGATAAATTTTAATAACATTTATACCTGAAGTGGAAGTCACACTTTCCTTCTTTTTCTTTTGTTCTTCTAAGTACAACTTGCAATTCCTCCGCCAATGGCTAGGCTTATGGCAGTGGTGGTAAGTATCAGAGCTAGCAGGGCCTGACTTGGACTTTCCAATCAAATTGGACTTAGAGCTCGAGATTGCATCAAAAGCTTTAGCCTTTCCCTTACGCTTTCTCTTCTTATTCTCCTTTTGAACCATCATCACATGACTAGGATTTTTCTTAAGGCTTTCCTCGGCTGTCTTGAGCATCCCATGTAATTCAGCCAATGTTTTCTTCATGCCATTCATATGAAAATTCATGATAAATGGCTCGAAGCTCGCAGGGAGCGACTGAAGAATCACATATGTGACCAAATCATTATCAAGTTTAGAGCCAAGCTTCTCCAGGTTCTCAACGTAACCAATCATCATGATCACATGAGGACTCACTGGACTACCTTCCGCCAACCTGCACGCAAACAAGGACTTTGAGACATTATACCTCTCAGTCCGTGCTTGGTTCTTAAACATACCCTTCAGCCCCACGATCATATCGTAGGCATCCCTATCCTTATATTGCTTCTGAAGCTCAGAGGACATGTAGGCAAGCATGAGACAGCTGATATCAACTGAATCACTAGCGTGCTTCTCATAAGCTCGCCTTTCAGTAAGTGGTGTATCATCCATTGGTTCATCAGGATAGGGTTCCTCTAGAACATAATCATTTTTCTCCTGTTTGAGAACGATTATCAAATTCCTGTACCAGTCTATAAAATTTGTTCCAGACAATTTCTCCCTTTCAAGGATGGATCGCAGATTAAAAATGGAAGTGTTCTTTGCAGTAGATGCCATGATCTAAAACAACAATGTAAGGTTCAGCACTATGCTATGTTAATCTTCTATCGAATAAAAGATATGCCACAATATGTAAAATGATCGCTTTCCCTCTAACGACACATTGTGGGACAAGATTTATATTCATCTAACTCCTAGTGAGCTTTGGCATCACTACTAGAAGATTAGTGACATAGGTAAGAAACACTTTGCTAATCACATCTCTATGTGACTCTTGTTCGTTGGGATAGCATCCAATTCCCGACTCCCAACTCCATGCCCCAAAGCCCAAAACTATTTTTATAGCTTTGTTAAGCAAACCAATACTATGCATGTGGTTATCCGACATCCACCCTAACTGGTCAAGATAAAAGACGGCACCCTGCTTTAGCAGATCCACCATCGATGATCGAGAACCTTGGTAGGTGCAGCTATTAGAAAGAGCATCAATACTTAATTTTCTAAGGGAAACTATTCTAACATGGTAACGATGCCTACCGCATATAGAACATGAAAGAATAGTATGACAGGAACATAAGTAAATATCACAAGCAATCATATTAACAGTGACAAAGTATGGCCCTCTTGCATGGTGATCTCCATCTCTATGGTTCCTGTCCTTCGGGTCATCACGCTTCAGGCCTCCATGAACCTGTCTCAGCCTATTACAGCTAATAGCACTATACTAATTACAAGAGCAGAAGTATTACATGTCGACGCGCAGGTCGTACAACATTTGAACAGCCTTGGGCTGCAATCAACCATGACACACAGACCATGTTATTACAAGTGAGTATCATATACTTTGCAAGGCCATACCAGTCACAACATTCCCTGCAAAAACAAGTTAGGCGGAGACTATGCGCAACTGAAAACAGACCCGGAACTTTAGGCTCAGCCGAAACTTCCGGTCGAAGGGACCGGAACTTCCGACTCAGAGCCGGAACTTCCGAAATCAATCTTCTGACACGAATTTATTTTTGGCCCGGAAGTTCCGAGTCACACCCAGAACTTCCGAAAATAACCTTCTGTACGAAATTTATTTCTGTCCGAAACTTTCGGTCCAACCAGAACTTTCGGACCCGGAACTTCCGAGTCATACCCAGAACTTCCAAAAATAACATTCTGCATCGAAAATTATTTTGGCCCGGAACTTCCGGTCCAATCAGAACTTAAGGAAATCGGACGACAATAACAATAGATCCAATCTATTTTCATCACATATCACTATATGTGATCGATCTAGATCGAACACTACGCATGTAGGCTCTGATACCACTATTGGGTTATGGGGAGGCTACACTAACGCTTAATTTCAAAAATTATCCCGTTAGCCCAGGAACCATGCGTGTAATGGGATTATGGATCGTTACCTTGAGCCTCGAGATGCGCTCGAGCAGCAGAAGTAGAGTCGATGAAGCGCGTCCTTGATCTGCTTCTCACAGCTCCGTCCGTTCGTCGGTGGCAAATTCGGCGTAATCCAGCGTTCTCTAAGGAAGAAGAATAGCACCGATGCACCAATGGTACCTCTACGGTATCCACACGTACAGGGATGGGATCACCTCACGCCAGTGTGCTAGCACCACTCGTGAGATCTGGGGAGAGATCGATCACAACACCTTGCAATCGAGGAGAGAAGAGAGGTAGCGGCTAGGGTTCTCAACTAGGAGTAATAGCAACAACAACCAGCAGCCTTTTCGTGCTTGACCCACCTCTCTTTATATAGTGCCCCATCGTGGGCCTTTAATCTGTATTAAAGCCCAATAGATCTAATCTGTTCGCCTGGTCCAGAACTTCTAGCTATAGCCGAAACTTCCGGACCCCGAAACTTCTGGCTATAGCTCGAACTTCTGAAAATGACCTTCTGTATCGAATTAATTCTCGACCCGAAACTTCCGGTTCGTCCAGAAAAACAAATACTGGGGATGCTCCAGAACCCAAAACTTTCGGCTACAGCCAGAACTTCCGGTTCCCCCAGAATTTTCTTGGGCACGATTCCATTAGGGCTGACCCCTTCCTAGCCCAGTTGCATGCCTGGGGGATGTAGTTAGCAAGGTCGGTGAGAATAATGCTCGACTGTGGGTGTTCAGCCCGAGGGCTGACCCCTTCTCAGTCTAGTTGAATGTCTGGAGGGAAGTAGTCGGTAGGTTTGATGAAGAAACGGTGCCACGGGGTTGACAAGTGCATGTACATGTATCATCAATAAAAGGTTATTTAACAAAGTATTGTTAGGCGTAAAACCAGCGAAGTTGCTCGATGTTCCAGGAGTTTTGTACTGCTTGCCCATCTTCTCGCATTAGTCTGTATGCCCCTGGTCTTGTTACGTTGGAGATAATAAAGGGTCCTTCCCAAGGGGTAGAAAGTTTGTACATCCCGACGGTTGAATGTACTCGACGAAGTATCAAATCACATACTTTGAAGCTTCTATTTTGGATATTGCGGTCATGATATCGTCACCGAAGGGTCTGTTGATACCGATCCGACTATACTATGGCCGCTATTCGGGCTTCTTCGATGGAGTAGATATCTTCGGCCCGTCTTCTCTGAGTTCCTTCACCGTAATGTTGAACTCGAGGGGAGTTGTGTAACATATCACTCGGGCGGATTGCTTCAGAGCCGTAGACCAAGAAGAAAGTTGTCTGTCCCATTCCCCGGTTTGGCTGTGTGTGGAGCACCTAGAGTACTGCAGGTAGTTCTTGGAGCCACTTCCCGACGTACTTCTAATAAGGATCAAAGATTCGGGCCTTTAGACCTTGGAGTATCATCCCGTTGGTGCGCTCGCACTGTCTGTTAACTTGAGGGTGGGCGACCAATGCATACTTGACCTCGATCAATCGTTCCTGGCAAAAATCCTAGAAATCGCTTGCTGTGAACTAGGTCGGTTATATTTGGTTCGGGACGCTAAACCAATAAGTGATTCCTTCGATGAATTATGCTGCTAGGAGGCGAGCGATTTTGACTTTGATCACCTCTTTCCTATCTTGGGCAAACCTCCATAGCTTCTACTTTATCGGCTTAGCAGTTGGATATACGTGGAGTTCGTGCTGGATCAGCTCCCGAGGAACCCTGGGCATGTCGAAGGGCTTCCATGCAAAGATATCCATTTTGGAGCGTAGGAAGCTGATGAGCACGATTTCCTATTTGTGGTTGAGTCCTGCCCCGATAGTTGCAGTCTTTGTCAGGTCGACGTCGGAGAGGGCGATCTTCTTGGTGTTCGAGAGCACAGGGGAGATCCCCGAAACGGTTGGTGCCTTGGCTAGAATTTCCGAAGCCTCAGGAGGATGTGCTTGAACTTGCCTGAGGGTTTCCTCCATTCGAGCCGATAGGTCGACAGCCTCGGCTAGGGTGAGACTATCTTTCTCACATGCGTGAGAGGTACTGATGTTTCCCCGAACAGCGATAACTTCACTGTGACCTGACATCTTGAGCACCAAGTACGGGTAGTCTCCAATGGTCATGAACTTAGCTATGGATGGCCTTCCAAGGACGGCATGAAATGAGATGTCATATTCCATGACCTAGAAGGTAATGTGATCCTTCCGATAATTGTCTCAAAAACCGAACATGACTGATAGAGTTATTGAGCCGGGTGGTACCGAGCTTTGCCTGGGTATAATACCATAAAATTAGAAGTTGTCCTTCTTTTGGAGACTGTCTACTGAGATGACAAGATCGATGAGGGATTAGCGAAAGAGGATGTTCAGTCCACTCCCTCCATCGATCAAGACCCGCCTCATGAATACTTTGAGTATCACTGGGTCAACAACCAGCAGCCAACGCCTGGTCTTCGGGACATTTGTCCATTGGTCATCTCGGGAGAAGGTGATCGGCACTTCCGACCACCGTAATTGTTGGATTTCCTTGAATTCTACGGCATTGATGCATCGGTCCAAAATCTTTTGTTGCCGTTTAGTTTTGACTGATGTGGGGCCTCTGATGACAATATTCACTGTCTTATGAGGCTCCTGAAAATTGTTGTTGTCCTGAGGCTGACTATCCTTCGTCAGGGCATCAACATCATCCCGGCGTCTTTTGCCTTATCGGGGATTACCACGGGATTCTTTGGCGAGTACATCTTCTAAAGAATAGCACTTGCGGCATGGTATGTTTGCCCTTTGGATGAAACAGGCAGGGTTTGTCGAGTTCTTCTAACATGGCTTCATCTTCCTAGCATCGTGAACTATAAGTTACCACCATAGTTTTTTCCATCTTCCTCTTTCGCTCTTGCTTGCCTCAAGAGGATCTTGGTCAGTCGTCCTCTTGTCGAGGGGATCGAGGACGGTCATCTCTATTATAACGAGATCGGCTCTCATGGCGTGATCGCTCTATCTTTTCCCTTCGAGCATCTTCATAGTCGGCATAGCTCTCTATAATAGAGATCATCCGGGCTATAGTCCTTGGCTTCTTTCTTTCGAGGGACCCATGCAGCTCGAAAGAGTGGTGTAGGGCATCGATGAAGCAATTGATGTTGTCTCGCTCATTGATGTCGACGACCGTAGTCCTTTTCTTCGAGAACCTTTGGATAAAGCTGCAGAGCATCTCATCCTCCTTTTGTCACAGTCGTTGGATGTCGTATCGAGTCCTGGGCTTCTGCCACGTTCCTTGATAGTTGTCTATGAAGGCCGAATGGAGTTATGCCCAAGAATCAATAGAGTTAGTGGGTAAGCTTGAGAGCCAGTTGTTGGCAGACGAGGAGAGCATGATCGGAAGGTAGCTTGCCATGACCCCTTCATCTCCTCCTGCCACATGAACAGCGGTGTAGTAGAGTTGTAGCCACTACGAGGGATCCATTTTACCATCATACGGTTTGATTCCCGTTGGGTGGAAGAACCTCAGCTATCTGACTTGCCTTGGGCGCCAAGTGAATGTGGGGAAGCCGCCATGATCAACTCAGCTTCTGCTTCTCCTGCGATTGTGGGGGTTGCGACCTTTAGTCAAATCATCATGATCAGTGCTGCTGCCAATACTACTATGGCTGTTTTTGGGGTTGCCTCGATTGTCAGTCTGCGTGTGGATCTCGGAGCACAACCTATTCCATCTTCCCAGGGGCGGCGGCAATAAGTGGTCTTTGCGCGGGCTGTCAACGAACAGATTTTGGCTGCGTGATGGTTGATATCGGTCCTGACCATCATCCTCCTTGTCTTCTGGGGGAGGAGTTAGTGGTCGGGTCGGAGCTAGAGCCAGGGTGTTGATCTGAGTGGCTATCGCCTGAGCTAACGCTTTTGCTAGTCGTAACTCTGGAGTCTCAGGAAGAGAGTTGAGAACCCTCTCAATGGCCATCAGGTTGGCGACCGGAGTTTTGAAGACTTTTTCTCCGTCAAACTCCAAGGTAAATTCATCTTCAAGGTTTTGGCGAACCCCATTGTCTTGTTCAACCTAATTGCCTTCGACGCGATGCCACCTCTCGCTGCAGCTGGTGGACAGCGCCCCCTCAGCCATCATAACAAGATTGGCCGGGAGCCACCGATTATCTTTGAACTTGTCAAGTCACCTAGTCTCTGCCCATCGACGCTAAACCATCGAATACGAATACGAGCTGCCCATAAGACGAGCTGTCCCATCGGATCTCCGACAAATGTCAGGCTCTCGAATACGAAGACGGAGCCGATGGGGATGAGAAAATCTAAAGGAGGTGCCATCAGATCCTGGTGAAAGCGACGTGATTCCCTACTTGCGTGCCAACTATCGGTGAATCATCGATCAGTCCACCCAAGGGGGTACCTGAGGTGGTGATTAGATGTGTGTAAGGGAAGCGTAACGCCATTGAACCCGATGGTCGACTCTGAAACACAAGAGCTAAGGTTTATACTGGTTCAAGCCTCCCGGAGAATAATAGTCCTACGTCTAATGTTTTGGTGTGTACTATGATGGTAAATCTTACAATACGACGTAATCAAGCTATGGAGGCTTGAGACGTTGGAAGCAAGAAAAATATGGTGAAAGCTTGTCCTTTGGGGGGTTCTCGCCTCCTTTATATACTCAGGAGGTGAGCCCAACAACTTAGGACTCTATCCTGAGTTAATCTAGGATTGCCTACCGAATTCGGGTGCTAAATCCCTAATAACAAGGATTCTGGTACAAATAAATCTCTTGGTATCATATCCGAAGCTCAACTATCCGATAAGGACTTAATTTTCCTTATCAGAATCAAACTCCTATTTGTGGGCTATACCGGACGGTCAATACTGGTCTTGGCCTACCTTTGATCCGGTCTGATAAGCCCAACTATGGGGTACCTGGGGGTCATATCCTCGACATGGTGTCTTAAAGTTCAGCTTTCATCAACATGGAAGCTTGACGAGCCGATATGCACCATGTTCATTCGAAAAGGATTCCCGTCGATCTTCATCGGCTTTGTCGTTTCATCAAACTTTATTCTCCCCTATTCGACGGTGGATTGGATCTGCTGACGAAAAACTTTGCATTTGTTTTTGTTATGAGAGCCAGTATTGTGTCACTTACAGTATTTTCTTTTCTTCAATTCTTCCGCCGATGGAATCATGTAATTCGGCGAGAGCTGGATCTGCTTTTCTTTTAGTAACAAGTCAAAGATCTTATTCGTCTTGTTAATATCAAAATTATACTTTTGCTCTTTCTCAGCGGCTTTGACCAATGGACATGTTACCGTTTTCTTTAATCTGGCCTATACGACCAAAGCAATATCGCCATCGGAATCCTCCTGTTCTAAATCCGATGAATAGAATTGCACCTGAGCCACTCGCTTCTATGTCATTTCTTTACACATATCTTGAAATCGACTTTCATGAGCCGATACCCTCTGTGCCAAGTGTGACAGGCTATCAAATTCTTGAGAAGAAAACCTTTCCCTAATCGGCGATGAAGGCCTTGAAATGCTAACTCGGCTAACTGAGCGTCGGTCAAGCTAAGGCTATAGCATCGGCTTCTCACGTCATGGAAACGCTGAATGTACTCTGGCACCGATTCATCCATACGTTGCTTTACGGCCATCAAATCTATCAATTTCATTTCCTGAATCCCGACAAAGAAGTACTTGTGAAATTGCTTCTCTAAATCGGCCCACCCTTTGATTGAATTTGGTGGTAGGGAAGAAAACTAAGAGAAAGCCGATCCAGACAGAGACAATGGAAAGAATCTAACTCTAAGAGCTTCCTCAGCCGATGCTTCTCTACATTGTGTGAGGAAACGACTGATATGCTTGACCGTTGAGGTACTGTCCTGACCAGAAAACTTCAAAAAATCTAGGATCCTATACCTATTCAGTAGCGGCACGCTGTCGAACTAATCTGGGTATGGGTGCCAATACATATAACTCTGTTCATTCGGCTTGAGCCCGAACTAATCTCTCATAACTTCTGTGATCTTGAAGGCAAAATCATCTTCCTTTGACACCGGATAATGCGGTACCAGCGTCGCTGCCCTTTCTTGATACTGATAATTATTTTAGGGCACTATTTCCTCAAAACTCATCTGTTGTCGTGGAGGCCCATAATAAGCCATATAATGTATCTGGGGAATGACCCCAGGGTACCTCCCGAGTGCCTTTAAGGCAATCGGACAGAGCGAGGGGTCAGGAAACAAGATAGTAAAGATGACCTCGGAGGAAGTCGAACCGGTGTTGAACAGCGAAGCGGTCAGCAGTATGAAAAGAGCCCCGAGTCCAGTACTTGGAGGAATATCCCGACTGCAAGAACTCGAAAGGCGAAGGCAATGACGGGCCCACACTATTAATGGCAATAACTCAAAGACGTAACTGTCAATCTTGAATACAAATTAAGATAGCGAATAATGATGTGATTATTAGCACACGACCCCTAGTGATTTAACCGTTGTAAGGGTACTTAATTGGGTAGTTAAAACCTAAATGGTAACCCCCGACCCCTGGGATATATAAAGGGATTGGGGGTACCCCTCACAGAGATATAGAGATGCCTTACACTCAAACACGCATGAGCACCCTTGTAATCAGGTTTCTCGATGCATACTCCATCACACAGGACTAGGGTTGTTATTCTTTGGGAGGTCCGAACCTATCTAAATTCTCTTTGTCTCATAGTTCTTAAGATAGCCATAGAATCACGAACACAGAATACCCCATATACCGAACTAAACTATCTCTATGGGTAACCTTATCAGAGGACTGCTGTCTTACGCAATGACATAATGGTACCTCGACGAAGGTGCACTTGCTAGAGGTTGATACGTTTGAGGTGATGTACTAGTCGGTATCGGGTCTAGCGGTATTAAGCTTGGTACTGTGTTGCGCTCCAACCCATACATCACTGGTGGTCGAATGGTTGTCATCGGCGGAGGTGTGCTCAAGGTGATGGGCGCCGATGACCTATGCTAAAAATAAACCGGTCCTTGAGGTAATTCCAGGGCAATGGACCTATCTATCGTATTCTTGATCAACCCATGTAGAGTGTTTACCAATACACCGGATTGATTAATCAGTGTGTGACTAACCACCTCATTGACCACATCTTGGAATGATCTATGTGGACTTTGATTGCTAGACTTAGCTTGTAGGGCTGGGATTGGTAGTTGGCTCTTCTGGATCGCCCCGCGTCGAGTCATGCTAAAGGACTCCAAGCATAGCTTCCAAAAATGACAGCGTTGTTAGTCTGCTAAGCCTCTTTCCCAGTCATGGCGCTGATGAAGAGGGATAATCTTGACATTTATGAAAATCGTCCCACCGGGCGTGCCAAGAAAGCGTGTTGATGCAAAAATCATACGTATCCATGTGTCTCATATTCGAAGGTCTGGGAGAGTCTGCTTAACTCTAGTGCAGGTCCTAAATAACCCAAAGGTGTCAGTAGAAGTGCTAGTCAATTTGACCCTGTAATGGACAAGGAAATAACCGTGAGATGTCATAACGCTATCAGCGATGGCTTATCAACATCGGCATCGATAGCACACTTAAAAACCATGATGCATTGTGGAAAGCACATAAAGTGTAGTAAATTCTACCAATCAGCTTTAGCATTAATATTCTATAGTACCAATCTCTACGGCTCGAACTAAACCGATGCAGCGTAAAGATATGTTACTGACAGAACTACAGATAAGATTGAACCAATCGACAGAATCATAGATAAATCATTGGCTAAAACTTCGATGAACGTTTGATCAACAAATAGGATCAAACTAGCTCGTATGCATCTCCGTCAATACCATGGATCAGACTTAACTGAGATAGCATGCCATCAATGATCAACATACGATCTAATCTAGAACAACAAGCCAAACCGCCGTGATTGGCAAACACATAGATTCGATCAATTAAGCACAGCATGCAAAAATGAATCAATGCATTAAACCGATAACTAGCAAACCTACTCTATCTGATCACAGTATCGGATCTAACCAAGAAAACCATGAACACATGAATTAGTTTACCAAATAGGCTATCCCTATCGAAGTCAGAGATCGAACTCAACCGATGCAGCCATGACTCCGACGGGGAATCGCCCTAATGCTACATATCTAAAGTTGGTGATGCGCTGAAGGGATTAATTGATTGGTTGTGTAAACTTGTTACAATGACCCTTGGCTTACATATTTATAGCTAGGTGAACACACTATATGTGGATAACACAGAATCCTAACTGACACATTTATTTACTAACTAAATGAAAACTAATCACGAAGTATCAGCCCACACCGTGTGCAGCCCGTCTTCGCCTGTTAGGCCTCTATCGGTGGCCCATCAGCTTCATCGCCTGGTTCGCTAAGCCGATGGTGCACCGGTCCAAATTCTAGTGTCAACAGAGTGGTTATATTCTATATAAGGACGTGTTTAAGGTAGTTTTAGAGTCCAATAAATTAGTCATGTCGAAATATGGACAATTTATTTGTAAAGGTTATAGTTACGGAGGGTTGTTTCGCTTTTTCTTTTTAGATTTTAGTAATAAGTCATTGAACCTTATTTGTGGCAGTGTTAATGATAATGTGGGTATTTGGCATCTCTATACTTGAAACCTCCCCCCATTTGCTCTCACCGCAGCGAGCCGCGTCATTATTTTGCAAAAAAGCCCCTCTGTTCTCTGTTAATCTGTTAAAGTCCCAGCCCATCTCTCTATCTCTCCTAGCTGCTCACGCCTCACCTACCCCTGGCTGAGAAAATTGGTTATTTGCCACTCCTAAGAGTGTGCTTCGCAAATTTGCCACTCTCAAGAATCACTTCATAAAATTGCCACTCCCAACTTTGCTTCTTTGTTTTCATTGCCATTTTGTTCTTTTCAGCATTTCTGAAATTGCTTTTCTGTTTTCTCACGTAGGAAATGACTAGAATGCCCTGTTATATCTCTTGCAGAGGG
>KE372841.1:346260-358411 GCA_000418225.1 Zizania latifolia | reverse complement strand
GCCCCTGCTCCCGCTCTTCGCCCGGCCGACTGCTCCGGCTGCCAGCCGCCGGTCGCTCCCCACCCCCGTCCTCCACCTGCCGGCCACCGCGCCTCTCTCCGCTTTTGCCCGCGGCCTGTCGCCCGGCCACCCATCGGCCGACTGGTCTGGAGATGGACGTGTGGCTCCGAGCGCGATCGCTGGGTTCCGGCGTGTCGCGAGGTGTGAGATCCTCGCCGCGCAGCTGCTCCTCGCCACCGCGGCCAGCGACAGGCGGCGATGGGGCAGAGCACTGTGCGCGGGCTCCGTCCTTGCTCCTTCCACTCCGAGGTACGTTCGTTCCCTGTGGGTGGGGCCTGCTACGCGTCGGGAAATGTGCGTCTACACTGTTCGGTGGTTCTCTAGAGCACATTGATGGTGGGCAGCTCCATGCGGTGAGATTACATCTTCTGTCGTTGCGAAGGTGCGTGTCACTGTGCTACCTACTCTCTGATGTCAGTGCAGTGAACTGACCTCAGCCCTCTGTCAGCTATATTAGCTACGCAGTGTGATGAGCTCTCTCCCATTCCGCTGCATTTTCCACCTCGAACACATCGTGAGCATTTGAAGTTTCTGTTCTTCTTTCTTCACCTCGGCTGTTCAGCAAGAACCCAATCATTTTTATTTTCTAAAGGTAGCCACTCTTATTTATTGGGTTGACAGGCGTTGGCAAGAACATCTCCAATTGCGGTTTTTCAGCATTAATCTGGACCTCTTTTAGTCTTGTGTCTATGTAGGGGCAAAACAAATTTGCTGTCCTTGGCTGTGCTTTAGCTTATTATAAGCTTCTGTTCTGACCTAACAATAGAGTGGTAGCTCACACATGTTCGGCGTTGTGGTGTGTGATAACCAAGTCCTAGCCATTTTTTGAGTTTTCTAACTAATATTGGTACCCACATTCACCATTGTTTGTTTTCATGTTAATTTCCTGGACTTCTGATTATGTGCTATGTGCTCTTTACTTTGCTTTGAAACAGCTGTATGTTAAATTTTGGAAGTTCTCTGTTTCTGGACTTCTAATTATGTGCTATGTACTCTTCTTGCTTTTTCGAAATGAGTGATGAAGAGATTCTGAAGGTTGCTTGGATGATCGTCCCATTTGGCATATTAGTTTCTTTCATCAGCAGCCTATTTGTGTTGTGGGTAAAGAAACTGTGGTTATCTGACCCCTATGCAAAATCTACATTAATTATTGGTAAGCCTTTTATTAACCAAGTTTCTCTATACAAGCTATCTACTTTGGCTTATTTGTATATTTGTCCTGAGCATGATGACTGATATTTGATTGAGGATAAATTCTCAGAGTGAATGAGTCAATTGATTGAGGATAAATTCTTTGGAGTGAATGAGTCAGTTGATTAAGTTAGATTAATAAGGATGACATAATAGTCCACATATTAAATTGTTAGAGGTGGTGGTGAAACATTGATGCAGACATGACAATTATTTTTATCATTAATGCTCCTTTAGATGTTTAGTTATTTCTTTTACTTGTCGCATATGATTTGTACATGCACAGCCATGCATGGCTTTGTCTTCTCAATTTGCATGATACCGCTCCACTTGTTTGCCTTACCTTTTCATCGTTTGTTCACTTTCCTCATGTTGAGGGCTGATTTACCTTTTTGATTCAATATGATAGGATTTGCTTGTATACTACAGCTACTGGCAGAAGCTCTATATATTATGTCCCAGAGGAAGAAATACT
This sequence comes from Zizania latifolia, assembly GCA_000418225.1. NCBI lineage: Eukaryota > Viridiplantae > Streptophyta > Magnoliopsida > Poales > Poaceae > Zizania > Zizania latifolia. Next base: position 356,685 of record KE372841.1, on the reverse strand, counting down.
ATCAAATAAGAGTTTATACTGAACTTGTAGCTACTCTGTTGCGTTGTTTCACAACCTTTATCTTCATAATAAAGGGACATACTAAAGTGGTAATAGCACATGAGACTTTTACTCTATTAGCTCATCCCATGTCATTCTTTTCTTGTTCGTTTGTTGATCGATATAGAACTAAAATAATAATTTGTTTTCTTTCAGTAGAAGTTGGTTGTATTTGCTTTGTCTCAGGTTGTCTATGCAGCCTGCATTTTCTTTGGATATTGAGCATATTTCCTTATATTTACTAATAGCAAAACTTTTGATCTCCTTCCATTCAGGTTCTTTCTATATCTGCCTTTACACGTGTTTTGTATCATTTGGTTTGATACATCACATGTTTGTTTCTGTTTCCTTTTTATGTTAAAACATACAAATTGTAATTGTTGCACATGTGCATGTTGTTTACAGGCTAGACTTTCAGGAAACTAATCCTCCAAGAAGGCGAAAAATTTGTTCTTGTTTGGTTTGATACTCCATTTAACCAGGCTGCCTATGGTCTTGTGGATAAATTAGGTAAGTATGTTGAAACCTTTTGTTTTAGGTCCTTTTTCTCTCCTAAAGTTGCTGTGGGGTGAACCAGATTCATCCTTTGTTTATTTGCAGGGAGTCTGGTTGTTAGGATAGTTTTCCTGCCATTTGAGGAGAGTTCTTATGCTACATTTACTCAGTTGGCATCAGGTTATTCTTTTGCATTTATTTAATTTTTCATTTAGATATGGCAGCGAAGTTAGAATCACACACCTTATCCATTTTGTATTCTGACTTGAGAAGTTTCCCTGTAAAGTTTTGTCTGGCATCTCTTTTATTGATTATTATTCAATGGAAATTAACCTATGTTGGCTGGATAGGCATTGTTGCAAACATAACAGAAATAACAGTTCACCGTGTAGAAAAACAAAACAAGAGTTATTTTTGCATATATACTTCATGAAATTGTAACTTTTGGTATAGTTCATGACTTCATGCTTACATGTTGCAGCTCTCTGATAACTTGTCCTTGAAATGTAGCTTTGACCAATACCAGAATACGTAGCAAGATTATTACTAAAAAATATTTTGTGGACATATGTTTGGATTTATATTTCTCTAAAAGTTCTAATAATGGGCATTTGTGCACAGGACAAAATCCCCAGAATATATCCAATCTGCAAGGTTCTTTGCTTGGAGCTCTTAAGCTTATTATGCTGATAAGTGTGTCATCCAATGTTGAATGTTGTAACAATTGCATATATGTATTTTAAATTTTTATCTACTCTGACTCCTTTTAGTGAGTAAGAAGGAAGCAATTGTAGCACCTGTACTTGTAGTACCATATTTTAGTAGGTACCAACTTTATTCTCTTAGTTTTCCTTAGATGCTAAATCTATCAACATCTTTGTATATGGTCATCCTAAAGCTTAGGCAGTCAAATGATATGTTGCTCCTCTTCTCAGCAATTTATATTGTTCTAAACATTGTCCTGATTTTGTTAAACGGCGTCATCCTCTGGTTGATCAAGAAGGTATAGATAGGATTAGTTGCCTTTGCTTTAAAACTTTCGATCAACATACAAACTAATGTTACTTTTTTATTACATTAGTTAATAATTTGTATACATTGAAATTAATAAGATGTTCTCATATGCTCACCGATAGGGCGCGTGCGCGTTACGCGCCCTATCGGTGAGTATATTTGCAATGCTAGCTGCCTGTTTTTTTATTGTACCTCTTGTAGTTCTGTAATATTTTTCTTCTACATTTAATATATCTTGCACTGTTTTTCTCCTTTTTTTCCATATCAAAGCAAATGGCAAGCATTTGAAGTTGCAACTCTCTCTGGTTTTGCTGAGCCATTACGAGTGGTTGTTGTTGGTATGCTATTTCATACTGTAGTTTTATTCTTTTGGTGTATCTCTCAAGTGCTGATGCCAATGTGGTTACTGCAGCTTACTTGTTTCCGATCAACTTAAATCCTGAAGTTCTTGAAGGCTTGCTTAGTTCAGGTTAGTCTGTTAATAAAGAGAACTGGTATTGGTATTGTGCACTTTGTTGACCTGCCATGTGCCTTTATGTAGTTGGTCGTGTTATGGCCTTCCTCACTTTGCATGAAATGTTGCCTCTACCATTTGACTATGCTGGTCAAAAGCAAGTTGTGAAAGCAGTTTTTGTTGGCATGGCTTTTATGTCTGCAAGGTACTGATGTTTCACTTATATATTGACTTGATTTTGTCTTTCAATAAAAGTTTGTCATGTATACTTTTTGAACCACCTGTACCTTGAATATGAGATGCTTGACTAATTTCAATGCTCACTGGTGGAGTGATGGTTAACTTGATGATTGGTATAACAAAAAGGTTATGGGTTAGGATAGTTGTGAAAATATAGATTAACATAGACTAGCAGTTAGGATGGTATAAAAAGAACATCCTATGTTCGTTCTATGATTAATAGGGTGAATTTACAACATGAAGGTTGTGCTGTGTTTGAGAGTAGGCTTAAACGTAGTCCTAAAAACATTCAGTCATCAGCAATATGTTTGTGTGTCCTCATAATTTGATCGTTGCAGTTGTTTACAGATAGTGAAAGCCTTTCGTCATGGCTATCCAGTTTCTTATATATTACTGTGTTGCAGGTTCACAACAGTTGCATTGAAAATTGGTTTTTTACTTGTCATTGAGCCACTTTTAACTATTTCAAAACAAACACATGTATTTGATATACTATAATTTCTTATAATCTCCAGGCTTTGCCTGATCCATACTTCGCAAGTCTTGGTAACGTCGAATGTAAGCTCTCAAGACATCCAATTTCAAAACTTGAGCTTGAATTCGAGAGGCAGAAGCTGACAAAAGATGATGTTAGAGAATTGATTGATCGAGAGATATAGAAAGTTTCAACTTTTCTGTTTTGTGTTAATAACAACATGTTTTTGGCTCTTGAAAACTGATTATTATGAAAAGGAAACAGATTTTGGAGTATCATCCACATATACTGCAAGAGTATATGAAAGGTGGAGAACAGATTAACTTCCTCTATCCAAGGTGCAGACCTGCATTAAATTTTCTTTCTCCCTTAAGTTTTAACTTTCCACTGGAATAATAAAATATCTGCCTTTGTTCGAGCAAGCTAGCTCTGTAGTTTATTTTACTTCTTCACACCAAGAAAACTGCCTTTTGCCAAATAGTTTGTCTTGCAGTGCAATCATGAGTTGGGATCTAATCTATTTTCTGTTTCTCATTTTGGTCAAGGTTAGCTGATGAGATGTCTTTATCCATTTTTTTGCCTATCAAAATAGTAGGAATGGCTTTATTCTCACATAATGACTTAAAAATAGACTATATGCTTGTGTGTCCTATAATTTGATCATTGCAGCTGTTTACAGATACCAAGAGCCATTCGTCATGGCTATTCATTTTCTTATATATTACTGTGTTGCAGGTCTTGTGGTACCTCATGTTCCTTTGGAAGAGACATAAATTTTGAGAAGTGAAGTCGCCAAGAACAACCTAGAGCTGGTAGGTCCTATCTCATGATACAAACCTTTTTAAAAAGCTCTAATCTTGTTTGGTATTGCTTTGCTGTAGTTATCTTCGTGAATTGGAATGACTGATGAATGAGACTATTTATAGTTTGCTTATCAAGCTGATGGATTGGAAGATGTATTCAATCTTTCTCTTCACCAAATTATTATTCCTTCTGTCTATTTGATTGAGATTTGTTTTGCTTCTGCTGCGTTCAATGTTTGATCATAGGTTCACCTTTCTAGAATCGAGCGGGTGAGGCCAGCAAAAAAAGAGCTAGAATGCATATGCCTTTCGTTGAATGTTTCTGAATAACAATTTGTCGTATAGCTTGATTTCATATGGGCATGTTCATTCTTACTGTTAGTGCAAGATCATAATGTCTTTGACTTTTTGACTTTTTGTTGCATCCACACTTCTTGAGAATGGTGGTACCCTGAAAAGTGCAAGATTATAATTTAATAATGAAATCCTGACTGTTTAATATGTAGTGTCCACCATACATAAATAGAATCATGACCTTCAATGATCTGTTTGGCATATTGTGCTGCTTGCATTGGTATAGTCACAGGGAGGAGTATTGCAGAGGTATGATTTGGTTTACCTGATCTCTTTCTTGGTTTTGTAGTGGCCTCCTCTCCAGTCAATATTGGTTCTCATGTTACAACGATATATGATGTTTTGATATTGAGTTGAACCTGAGCGATTCAGATCATTAGGGAAAGTAGCATCACAAGGTCCACAATCTCATGTATGAATTTTATTGACAAAGAAAATGGATGGTTCAATTGGATTAAACATGCGCAAATAATATTTTTTTGGCCCTGATAATGTATTTGTGATAGTAAACCAAGGAGGTTTTTTTGGGGGAAATGGTGGAAAATGGACTTTTACTCATCTCAGGTTCCTTTCTAGCTGGTCATTTTACGGGGAAAAAGTACTCCCCTGTAAAACTGATTACTTTGATGTCCTGTGTGTTATTTGTTTTATTCATGGATTCTTCTAAAGTTGCTGATATTTTGCTGCAAATCTATTTGAGCATGGTGTTGGATAATTTTTTCCTAGCTGGGGCGCTCAGTAAAATGCTAGATTTCTTCTTCATGCTTTAGTGTTCTATAGGTGCACATCTACAAGTAGAATGTGTACAACCACACAGATGCTTTTACAAAATTTCAGGTACTGCTATCTATTTCACTGTTTGTGTTCCCAAATGTGGCTTGGTTTTCCAGTAGATTTATTATGTTCAGGTATGCTAAGAAAATATCTGGATTCTGGACAACTGATTTATTCTGCTCAGACCTGAGTGTTGCTTCACAGGTAATGATAAAATTTTCATGTTTGGCTTTTGTATTAGCTTCGCAGGTATGATGAAGAAAAGGTATTGTTTCCCCTATCATTATTCTACATACAATCCATTGTTTCCACCGTCATTACCTCATGGCTGTCATGTTAATCTGTTATTCGTCATCCCATAGGTTTACAATTGTAATGCACAAAAGGGAGTAACTGAGTTTACTGCACGAAGCTTGAAACGGGAATAACAGAACTGATTGTATATGATAGATTGAATATTCTTATGGTTTTCTAGAGCATGTAGCATATGATTCGTTTAGTTTAATGCTGACATCGTAATATGTATGGGCCACCTCTTTACTATCTTCTTCCCGAAACTGAAGAAACAGAAGGTGAATTTTGTGCTGAGGTCAACAAGAGAAGTGGTGTCTTCAAACACCAGTATATATGTGGTTGATATGTTAGGTTTGTGCTATCTCTTCTGACTTAAGTTTGTGCATTCTTTCAGTACAGATCATGCATTCTTTCAGTACAGATCAAGGTTGCAGATGGTTATGGTTCTACGTTTGTGAGTACTGGTATCTTGTCTGTTTCAGCTACATATGGAGTTGGGCATGCCTGTTTTTATGTCACTATGCATGACATTGTTTTCATTATTTATTCTCACCACCACTTGCCTTTCTCATAGTTCAAATGACTAATACTTGATAATTATGCATTTTGCCTACCAAATACAAAGGTAACAGGTGTAGGCACCAATACTGAATGGGGTCAGCTGATGGCTAACCTTTCTGAAGATAATGGTGAAGAAACTCCGTTGCAGGTTAATTTCTGTTCAGGATTATGCATATTCTTGGATGGACGAATACTGACATCTAGATTCTTTGCATGTAAACTGCTATTGTTGTAATTAGTTGCTCAGTTCCTGTCTTTAGGCAAGTTAAGGTTTTGTGCATGTATCAAAGTATCACTAGGCTTTTAGATTTAGTGTTTTATTGTCACTCAATGAATCATTGAACATTTAGGGTTCTGTGCATATATCATTTTGTCACTATGAAATTATAACAACGAAGACTATGTCTCTGCTTTAAAACTTTTATGTGTTATTACAATTAATTTTCCATTTCTCATATAAACTAATGCTACTTTTCTTATTATATTGTTCAATAATTTGTATGCATTCAAATTAATAAGTCATTATCATAGCCGTATCAAGTTTTATTTGCAATACTAACGATTTGGGTTTTACATGCTTATTGATAGGGCGCCTGATTTTGGTTTTACATACATATTTGCAATGCTAACGATTTTGGTTTTACATTCAAATTAATAAGTCATTCGTGGAAGTGCACTACCTTCTCACAGGGAAACGTTTGATTCGAGGCCCATGGGCAAAGTACTTTAGCCTCGCCATGGATGAGGCAAGAGCTCCACTTCTGAATGCATTTTATGTCTTTTTATTTTGTTCGTGATTTGGTAGGTTTGGTATCGTGAGAATTTAGTGGTTCATTTTTGCAAGAGTTCTAGTTCTAAATGCAGTTTCTTAGTATTTGCAAGCTTTATTCTGTTGGTGATTTGGTAAGTTTGGGATCGTGACAATTTGATGGTCAATTTTTGCAAAAGTAGATTGCCATAGGTTGTGGAAATAGGCAGTAAAGCAAGTTGCATGTAGGGGATGAACATTTCAATTGTTTTCTACTTTTCTTGAAGCTTAAAGAATTCATTTGCTGTGCTTGAACTTTTATGGTTCTTTATATGTTTTGATTAAATTTCAATAGAAATCTTAAAAGATTTCATTCTATACTATTGCATTGTAATGACAGTTCTTCAATTGTACAGCAGTATTTCAATCAAATCTTAACGGTTGTGCTTGAGGTACTGGATGATTTAGATTCATCTACAAGGGAGCTCACTCTGTCTTTAGTTTCTGAGATGCTCAACAATCAGGTCTATCCACAATTTGTGGTCATGAACAGGGTTGCGTTAGATAATTGATTCTTTTTTCTGATTACTGATGATTATAATGCTATCATAAAGAGGCTATGGAAGAATCTATTGAAATTGTTCTAGAGAAATTCCTGCATGTTACCAAAGATGTGGTGTCTAAGGTATGCATGCTTTTGTTTTTCCTATTATAAACTGTAAAGTTGTTCTATTTTGAGTATACTGTGGCATTGCAGATTTTAAATGAGGCAAACCAGTGCTTAAAAGTTCTGCTAACGAAATATGATCCTTTCAGATGTCTTGCTATATGTATAAACTATTTCTCTTACGGATCACTGCTATCTCCTATTCTACCAAGTGTAATTGACTTTAATTTTCATTGTTTTTGTTTCCATTGCAGGTTGTAGTGCCTCTATTAATCAGTGATGATAAAAAGACACTTGTGTGTATCAACTGCTTGACGAAGGTAGCTTATATATGGAGTTTTTCTTATTTAATGCTTGAGCATTTTCCAATTAAATTTGACTGGTGTATAATAACAATATAACATAAACTTCATGGCGGCATGGTGCTTTAGTGAAGAAGTTCGTATACTTCATCTCTGATATTTTTTTGCAAAGAGCATCAATTGATTGTATAATTACTCTATTTGATGAGTTGTCCTACTAGTTATTTTGCTGATTACAAAGAATCTCAACTATGAACTGATTTAGTTATTGATGTTACGTTACAGTTTACGATTGTAGATACCCCCTTCCTATTGAGTAATGGTGGCCAATGAACTAAATCATGTGTTTGAAAATCTATGTCGTGCATAGAAGGAAATCAGGAACCATGTTTGATATCTACTTAGAAATTCCTCACGTAGTTATGCACAATTAAAAACAGGTGGATTAAACACATTTTGAGCGAGTGTTGTTGACATCTAATTCTCTTTTGATAATATTGTAGCTTGTTGGATGGCTTTCCAAAGAGGAATTGATGAATCAGTTGCCAACATTTTTGCCAGCTCTGTTTGATAGGGTGCCCGAAGGGCGCCTCCCTGTCTAGTTCATGTTTATGTCACGTTAATTTTGACTTGATGTCTTGACTTTCTAGCATCACTTTAATTTTGAATTTCACCGTTGCCAATGGTTCTAAGTGCCGTAGTTGTGTGTAATCGAAACAACCACGGAAGCCTCACAAGATGGCTGAGGAGAGAAACTTAGCACCTCTAGAACTCATACATTCTGATCTTTACGAGATAAATTATGCGTTGATACAGGATGAAAAGAGATACTTTATGACATTGATTGAAAATGCGTCTAGATTTTGTTATGTATATTTGTTGTGAACTAAGGATAAGGTATTAGATTATTTTAAAATCTATAAGGCTAAAATTAAAAATCAACTAGAGAGAAAGATTAAACGTCTAAGGTCATATCACGGTGGTGAATATATTCCCAGAGTATTTGATGAATTCTGTGAGGAATATGGTATTATTAATGAGAGGACGCCTCTTTATTCACCTGAATCAAACGGGGTTATCGAGAGAAAAAATCGCATGCTAACTGACTTAATGGCAAGTTGATACTGTCGGTTTATCAAAGGCAAGGTGGGGGGAGACTTTGTTGACTGTATGCCATGTTCTGAATAGAGTTCCTAACAAGAATAAATAATAAACTCTATATGAGATGTGGATTAGAAGAAAACCATCACTTTCTTACTTGCACACTTAGAGGTGTTTGGCAAAAGTCAATGTCTCAATCGTGAAGAAATGCAAGCTAGGGCCTAAAACAGTGAATTGTATCTTTCTAGGATGTTCAGAGGAGCATTGTGTATAGATTTTTAGTAGTAAAATCTGAGGTGTCTGATATGCATGTTAATACTATTTTAGAATCTCATGATGCAATATTTTTTGAGAATATGTTTTTTATGAAAGATATGCATAACACTACTAGATTTTCTTCTGAGATCATTCCTAAACCTGGTACACTTGTTAATTTTGAGTCTTCTGAACACCATACTCAGTTTGAGGAAATTCTTGAGGAGGATGATAGTGAAGCTCCTAAAAGGAGTAAGAGACAAAGGGTTATAAAATCCTTTGGTGATGATTTTACTGTGTATCTTGTGGATGACACTCCTACGACCATTGCTGAGGCATATGCATCTTCGGATGTAGATGATGGGAAAGAAGTTTACTACTATAGAAAACCCTATTAGTGATCAGTAATAACCTTTATTAGTGACAGATAAGTCTCTCGTCACTCTTATCACGTCAGTGATGTAATATCATTAGTGATGGGTGTTTACCCGTCACTAAAGTGTCAACCTTTAGTGATGGGCGGTAATATTCATCCGTCACTAAAGGGGGGCCTATCGGCTCACTTGCTATGGCCTTTTAGTGACGAGTCGTAATGTCACCCGTCACTAATATTATGGTTATTTTTAAAAAATAATTATTTTTAGGCTGCATCTTGAATCAAAGCCAGGATTTGGCAGTCAACATATCCAACACTCTAGAGCACATCACAGATAATTCATCATATAACACAAACAATTTATTATAGAAAATTCATAACTAAATTAGTATCACATATATTAACTTCTAACTCGTTATCTCAAAAATATGGCTAAAACAAAGTTCCATAAGAGCATTCATTAACTTCTAACTTCTAGCTAACTTCTAACTTCAAGAGGTTAAATAGTGTCTTGCAGAGATTGTCTCTGTATATCCACCGTGAATTGCTTAAGGTTGTATATGTCTAGTTTTGCAGCCTCTTTTAAGGTTACCCTGTACTCCTGAAGAAAATAGAATCAGTATAAAATACACAATGATTATCAGTGTAAAAAATAAGATGGATATAAAGACATCATATCTTAGGTTTACACCACATACATGACAGCCTCAATTACATTTTTGTTGATGTTGAAATGGAAGGCACATATTGTGCCAATTGAGGAGTCATGGTAGACACCATGAGGATGATGAGTGCTTGTCAACTAGGAAGATGAAGTGTCGAGAAGGTTAAAGTGAAGAGGAGAGTGAAACTCGACCGTGACAGAGATTGCACGCGACTCAGGTACACGGACGGACGCCGGTCGGACAGAGGGGTCGCGAAGGCGTGCCGGTCTAATCCGGGTGCGTGAAGCTGAAGCGGTGAGGTGTGATCCGGTGCAGTGCCGACCGGTGCGACCCAGGTACATGGGGGTCCGATCGCAGGGCTGAAGAGCCGCTGGGTCGGACTGACCCAATCCGGGTGCACGGTGCGGGGGCATCTGACGCTTTGACGGCTTCGGCTTAAATCCGTCAAAATTAACGAAAAGTGTGCTATCCGTCAAAATTTAGCGGTGTCGTGACGGCCAAGTTGAATCGCGATACCGAATAATTTCGTGTCTGTAATTTTACCTTTTTGCCCCTCGGGCTAGTACTGTTGGAACACTCTAGAATAGGGCTTATGTGGTCTTTTGTTTCAGCCCATGGGGCTATAAATACCAGCCATGTATTGAGACAACTTGAGGATTTTGAATCAATTTGAAAAATCATTTTGCAATTTTGAGGTGTCTTCTTCCTCCCACCTTTTTCTTCCTCCACAAGCCTTCTCCTTCCTCCACCTGCCATCTCTCTCCACCTCCCCTAGCTGGCTGCCTTCTTCTTCCTTCCCTTGGCTGGC
>KE372841.1:331199-345729 GCA_000418225.1 Zizania latifolia | reverse complement strand
GATTAGAGGTGAGAGGTTCTGTATGCGAAGGGAAGCAGAGAGCGGAGAAGAAGATGAAGAGCCGCCGGGTGATCCTTATAGGACAAGTTTTGCGCTTTGAAAATCAGGTTGGGAAAATTTCACAGATTTGGTGGGACCTACGATTTAACAGAAGACGAAGATTTTGTTGGGACTACGAGGCGCTGGGATTTGCTGTTTTAAGATTTGTGTGGAATGAAGCCTGGTCCGACGTTTCCACGTAAACGAAGATACATCGAGCTAGGCGACACTCATCACAATTCTTCATGGCCGGAAAAGAAAAGAAGTGAGGTCATGGAAGAGAAGGAAGTGACAGATCGATATTTACAAGAGGTGCAGTGCTTCGGAGAATGGGTTGAAGGGTATTGGAATACGAAAGGTTTTTCTGCAGATTTACCCGTGATTTGACATTTGGCCTGACGAAGTTGTAATTTCGAAGCGTCACTGACACTCCGAAATTGAGGGGCATGTGTTAACGGCAAAATTTGATAAGGCCCAGGCCCAATGCAGTTTCGGCACAATTAAGGGAAATCAACAAGTCCGGTCAAAGCATGGTCAATGAAGCCCAACTGTAATACGCACGTGTGATCGGATAAGGATACGAAGAAGCCAGTATAAAGGGAAGATAGATCTTGTTACGGAGATAAAGATAAATTAGTTGCAGTCGTAGCCATGTAGGACGTCTGGACTATAAATATGTAACGTTTAGGCTTAGTTGACCATGACAATCAACAAAAACAAACTCTCGGCGCATCGCCAAAACTTGCCACCGGCGAGTTCTTGCTCTCTCGTGGGGCTGCATCGCTCCGATCTCCGGCGAGAGGTAAGTTCCGCCAAACATGTATTGATTAATAGATCTAAGGCTTCATCGGTTAGTTTATGTATCGATCATGATGTATCAGATGCGTGGTTCAGATTCAAATGCATTAATTAGAGGCTTCATCGTTTGAGTTCGATATCTCAGTTTATGTATTTGATTTGTCACGTATCATTCATCTGGATGAAATATATCCTGATTTGTTTAGTATTATGATTTATTATGGCTTTGCGATTGTCTTGGTTCGGTCCAATCTTGCGGTCATAGTGAAGAGTAATGCGAATACCGATCAGGTATACTGCAACCAGATTCTATCGGAGTATAAGCCGATAGGTTATCTCTTTGTGTTTTATCGGCATCGGCGTCGGAATCGGACGGTCCATATCGGCTTAGTGTTATTACATCCTACTTTTATGTCTCGATATCGGTTCTGATACTAGTTGATTTTACGGGTCAGATAGTTCAGGTCGATAGCTTTATCTTGATAGGTTTCACAGTAAATCTGCTCTTCATGATATGTCACGTCATATAATTTCTACTATGTCATCATTGCTCTTCATTTAATGCTTTAGTGTACGTTAAGACCATCGGCTCAATAGCCGATAGGCGTTACTATTTATATTTTTTTGTTTATCTTATCAGTTGCAGGATCAAACTGATTGGTACGCCACGAACCGCAAATTTAGGACCTGCACTAGAGTTAAGCAGATCTCTCAGGCCACGCGTGTGACCAAAAACTTCACCAACAACTACTGATATATGCAAAAATCTTATCACCGACTTCTTGTTGATAATCGAATTATTTCTTGTGCAGACATATAACCGAGTCTCTAAGGATAAACCTGTCGAGATATCTTGCAGGAGAGCTTTCCTTGCTGGAGTTATATCTGTTAGATTGCTAAAATAACATATGTTCTTCAATTGTTCCATTTGGTCAGTGTCGACCTCCCAGGCTATCCGCTTCCTCTTCTTACTCACAACATTGCTAGACCCTCCCCTGACATTATAAAAAACCAATTTAAGTACATAAATAAAATATGCATGTCTATTACCTGAAAAGTTAGCTATAGATCGATACTACTATCGTTGCCCTCCACTTTTATGGCCATTGGGGTCTTCTCATCATCAAAGTTAGTGTAAAATTTGGCAATAACAGTTAATGGGGCATGTCCCATTGTTATTGTAACATAGTCCCCTTCTGTTAGGCAGGCTCTTTTACTAAATTTGGGCCACCCTTTGTGGATACATACCCTGCCTCTACAGCTCGCAACTTCAACATCTATGGTGCATCCATCTCTTGTTAATATCTTAAGGATGTTACCAGCGCGAATGTTATTGATATTGCCAAAGTTTTTTAATAGAAACTACAACAGTAAGATAATATGGCATTAATTTGTTAGTTTTATTAGCACATAAATAGAATATGTAATGTACAATGTATAAACCTGGTGATGCCCGCCATTGACTAGATGATTGATCTTTATGAAACAACTATCAGGAATATAAGTTGGTACCGTAGGAATCCACCTACTAGTGGAAGCACATTGTCTGACGGGAGTGCCCTGTTGATTACTTGAGAGGCTTGCCATATCCCTAATTCATGTTATATTTGACAATGATGAAAAAAGTACAATACTACTTGCGTAAACCCTAATACTAATAGCCTTCTCTTCATTGAGTTATTCATAAAGCAACATATATATTCACAAAGCAACATATTCACTAAGCAACATATTCATAAAGCAACATATATATTTACAAAGCAACATATTTATAAAGCAACATATTCATATAGCAACATATTCACAAAGCAACATATATATTTATAAAGCAACACATTCACTAAGCAATAAACCATAGCCTTCACGGAAGAGTAGGAGGAGGACGAGAAGGTTGAGGAGGACCTTAGGAGGAAGATGCACGAGATGGCGGTGAGGAGGCTCGGCGACGGAAGAGGAGACCCTAGTGGAGGAGGCCATGATGGAACAGAGACCGGCGACGGAGGCCGCGACGGCGGAGGAGAACGACGGTGGAACGTGTGGAGTGCGATGACAGAACGATGGTGGAGGAGAAGGCATAGCCACTAGGGTTTAAGGTTCTACGCGATATGAAAGCGTTCTGTTGGCGTCCGTCTATTTATAAACATCATTAGTGATGGACGATAGTTTCTGCTTGTCACTAATGATCTAGCCATTAGTGATGGGTGGAAACTACCGCCCATCACTGGATCAGTAGTGACGGGCGATAGTTGCTGCCCGTCACGCCCATTAGTGACGGGTGGTAATTCAACCCGTCACTAATAGGGGTGCCCCCTCTTTAGTGATAGGCTAAATTATAACCCATCACTAATAAGACAATATCACTAACGCGTCTAAGATGGTCTATCACTAAAAGTGTATTAGTGGCACGCATCATCTGTCAATAAAGCTCCGTCACTAAAGACTGTTTTTGTGGTAGTGGTTGTCCATAATGAGATGGCCTTGATTCTATCCAATGGTATGTGGGAGCTTACTGAATGACCCTATGGTTATAAACCTTTGTGTTGTAAGTGGGTGTTCAAGAAGAAGCTTAGGCCTGATGGTACTATTGAGAAGTGCAAGGCTCAGCTTATGGCTAAAGGTTACACACATAAAGAAGGCGAAGATATTTTTTATACTTATTTATCTGTCACTAGACTGACCACTATCAGAGCATTACTTTCTCTGGCTATCTCATATGGTCTTATTGTTCATCAGATGGATATAAAGACAGCTTTCCTGAATAGAGAGTTAGATGAGGCGATCTATATGGATCAGCCTGATGGGTTTATAGTAAAGGGTCAAGAAAGCAAGGTGTGTAAATTATTAAAGTTTTTGTATGGCTTGAAACAAGCACCTAAGCAGTGGCATGATAAGTTCGACAGAACTTTAACTTCTATGGGCTTTATCATAAACGAGAACGATAGATGCGTGTACTATCGACACGGTGGGGATGAAAGAGTTATACTATGTTTGTATGTCGATGACAAACTGATCTTTGACACAAATATTAATGTGATAAATGATGTCAAGTCTTTTCTATTAAAGAGCTTTGATATGAAAGATCTAGGAGAAGTTAATGTAATTCTAAACATCAAATTGATTAAGGGCGAGAATGGGATTATACTTTCACAATCTCATTATGTGGAGAAGGTCTTGAGCCATTTTAGCTATAAAGATAACAAGCTTTCTCCAATACCTTATGATCCTAGTGTGATACTTCGAAAGAACAAGAAAATTGCCAAATATTAACTAAGATATTCTCAGATAATCGGTTCGCTCATGTACTTAACTAGCACAATGAGACCTGACATATCTTTTGCAGTGAGCAAATTGAGTAGGTTCATGTCCAACCCGAGTAGTGATCACTAGCATGCACTTGAAAGGGTTATGCGCTACTAGGTAGGTACTATGAGTTATGGTATTCACTATTCTAGGCACCCCATCATGCTTAAGAGATATAGTGATTCGAACTGGATATCTGATGCTCATAAGCTTTATGCCATGACTGGATATGTTTTTACCCTTAGAGGTGGTGTAATATCATGGAGGTCTTACAAACAGACTATTTTGATGAGGTTAACCATGGAAACATAACTTACTGCTTTAGACACAGCAACTATTGAGGCAGAGTGGCTGCGTGAGCTATTGATGGACTTGTCTATAGTTGAAAAACCAGTGCCGGCTACCTTATGAACTGTGATAATCAAACTGTGATAGTCAAAGTGAATAGCGTTAAGGATAATGCGAAGTAATCAAGACACGTTAAAAGACGATTGAAGTCTGTCAGGAAGTTGAGAAGCTCCGGAGTAATAAGTGTGACTTATATTCAAACAGACAAAAACTTAACAGATCCCCTTACAAAAGGGATATCACGGAATGTAATAGAAAATAGATCGAGGGATATAGGTATGAGACATGTATGAGATGCCATAGTGGTAACCCAATCTATATGATCGGAGATCTCATGAATTAAGACTTGAAAAAATAAGCTATTTGTTAATTGAGGAGAGTAATTCCCAACCCACTCTAAGTGAAGATGCAATACTCTCAGATACTATAAGACAGGTTAGTTTCATGCTTTAATGTATTCTATTGGCTTTAATTAGCAAAGATGCTGCCCTACAGTGTATTCTTAAAAGAATACACCTATATGAGCCCGACAGTTAAACGTCACAGTCTATGAGACTTAGGTGATCTCTAAGAAGCTTATGAAGAGACCAAGGAGTATGATGTATATGCTCCAACCACAGGGTAGGCTACTGGCAGCCAGGTACTAGTTATGATTTTGAGTGAAACTTGTTCGCACAAAACTTGTAATTCAAGGCATAGTCCATTGTAAGTTGTGGATGAGTGTAGCTTGAAGCTCTAGGTGAGAGTTCAACTTAACAGTCCTCGCTGAAATACTAGTATATCAAACAGTATGAGAAACAGACAAATCTCTAAATAGGTATTTAAGATCTGATGGAGAATTGCTGGAATTTGGGCTAAGCCTATTTGAATATTTCAGAAATTTCTAATAAAAATCTCAAAGACCCATGTCATGCAAGAGAATAGGGAGATCTGTCCTCAAGCTCGAGATCTATGCTAGGGCACTCGAGACAGATCCTCGGGCACTCGCTCCAGCTCCTCGGGCTCCTTGGGCACTCAGGTACTAAGTCAAGCTATGTGTCCTCGGGCACGGGCTGAGACCGGGGCGAAGGACACGGAAATATGGCCTCATTTTGCAGATTTGATTTTTGATAACTTGGCATATATCTGGGATATGGAAACCGAATCGGTTGAGATCGCGATAGTGACGTGAGATCATGCGGTCTCCCATATATATACCCGATAGATAGGCCTCGTCCAGGTGTGGTGACAAAGATTGTAACAAATCAATCTGCGCTAGGTTTTGCCTCTTCTCGCTGCTGCGTCGCTGCCGTAGCCTTCTTCATCCCACGCGTCGACATGCACTGGCAAACGGGAGAGCAGGTCTTTGAAACATATCGTTCTTGTGATCCTGCACCGGGAGAGGGAAAATATGGTTTTTAGGAAGCACTCCGCATGACTGCTTACATCCGTCAACACGGTGTGCCTTCCGTCCACATCAACTGTCGGTCTCTGTCATCTGCGGTCCGACGCTAATAGGAACCAATCTATACCGGTCGTGACATCCTTGATCGTTTGCAAGCGTACAGTACGTGTGCTGTGATCTACTGTTTTTAATCATATTTTCTGAGGTCATGATTATGTTATTTCTGTTTACTAGTATGTTAGAATTATTCATGCTAGTTTCTGCATATGTTATGATTTAATTTGAAATTTAATCATGCAATTATCTAATTTTTCAACAGTCCTCTCGTATCAGGTTGAACGCCAGCATCAAAGGTATCTTTTGTACAACCTTCTCAGCCCTGTCCATTGCGGCGTCGCCTTTGATTTGCACAGCACATCCATGATTTGAGTTGTAAGTAGTGATATCCGGTGAGATGCCCTCTTGTGTCATCTCACGTCCACCTGAGCATCCTTAAAGAAACAATCGATAAGCCGCTGCTGTGCAGTGCTGTGGGCTTCGAGACGACATCTTTGAGCCCAAGTCATAGTGAACTGCTGCCAAATTGAATTAGGGTCTGTTTGGATCCTGGGTATTGGGTTCAGAATTGAAGAATCTAAATAAAATTCTATGAGGTGGGCTGTTTGGGCCACTTTGAAATTAGAATTATCAAAGCCCATCTAGAATTCAACTTGGAATCCACAGTTTGGCCCAATTCCTCTTCAAGAAAAAAGGATTGGCCAGAATCCCTACCTCTCCTCCAATCTTGCGCACAGCACACAGCCTCCGCCGTCGTCGCTGCTCGAGCGATGCTCCGTGCGCCGCATGCGCGAGGGGTGTGACCTCGTTCGTATGTGCGCGCTCAGCTCAGATGACCTCGTCCTCGTGCGGTCTGGTGTTTTTGTTTCTCAAGTGTTTATGCTGCCTCACCCGCTGATAAAGCATTGGGTCTCCGCCCTGCGCAACGAGCAGACACCCTGCGCCATCTTCAGTGAGTGTGCTTCTGAATGTCCTACGAGTTGATACTTGATAATACTATAATTTCTAGTAATCTACTCATAATTTGATAGGTGAAGGGAACAGTCTTCTACTGTCATACTTGATAACTCTAGATTTTGATTTCTGGTAAGGCTGCAATCTGATCCTCTTTGAAGAAAATAAATGCACAAGATTTAAAACCTGTACTAACAAAAACCTTGAATCAGCAGCAACCAAGTTCTAGAGCCACTAAAGATAATCACATAAACTTGACATAGCAAACCTGTTGGTACGATATACCAAAGAAGGACATTTGGGGTTGGTGACAGTTGCTGTTAATGGCACCAGAAAATGCAGCTTCAGTCAGGGGCTTACAAAACCAAACTCTTGTGAAAAGAACCTGAACTTGAGCCACAAGGTAAAAAATAAAAGAACATTTATCAATATTTCTCCACATTATAAACCATAGAAGAAGCAAAAATAAGATTGATCATTGTCCTCTGCATTCCTCATCAAGCTTATTTTTGTAATTTAACGCTGGTAGTATATACATGAGTTTTATGGACAGTTTCATGCATGGGCATTGTGAACCATTTTATCTTAGCTTATGGACTTATTTCTATGAGGAGTTTTGTTCCAACACAAATAAAATTGATGATCTTGATGTTGATGTTATATGGAAAAGTTTTTGATTATGTGAACATGTCATGGAGCCTTATTTATAGCTAATGTTTTCTTGTAATAATGAAATTGATTCCATAGTTTGATTATCCAAACAGGTTTTAGAATTAGTTCTTAGATTTTAATTCTATGGAATGCCCAAACAGAAATATTAGATTTCAATTAAATTCCACACAATTCAATGTTTTACAGAATTTGAAATGAATTCCAATTCTTTCAATACCTATGATCCAAACGGAGCCTTAGTGTTTGGTTACTATAATGATTCCGGGGGACTTGGAGGACTCCCAAGCTGACATTAGCAGGTTTTTATTATTATTTTTAGAACATTTTTATATCAATTTAAAAAATAAGATTTAAAAATTATTTTTACATATAAACATTTTAGACATGCACTGTTCACGGTGTGGCAACATTAACTTGTCACACTACCGTGGGTGGCGTGGCCAAATACTTGCCATTATTTTTAATGGATTTTTCTCTCTCATGCCACTAGTTAAGTAGTGTTTGTTTTTTTATCATATCCCACACACACATATATATATATAATAATTAGACCAGGAGCCACATGTTATATACATAGAGTATAATAAAATAGTAAATATCGCTTAAGTACGAGAGTAAATCTCTCTATTTTTATCCGATGCAAAAAAAGTTTTTCTGCCACGCCAACAGCGATAGCGTAGCCAAAAGATTCGAGATTGAAAATATTTTTTGAAGGGTTTATTTCTATAATTATATTAAAATGTTAAAAAAATAAAAATATCTTTTTAATAATGATATATATTTTCTTGAGAATATAAGTAGACGCATACACATCACACTCCCATCCAAATGTATCTGGCTGACTGTGACCTAAACACACATTTAAAAATGGTATATATATATATATATATAAGGACTCACAATGAAAAAAGGAAGGGCAGAAAATAAATTAAAATTCAGCTAATCGCTATAATAAAAAGTTAGTCAAATAACACATATAGGCTCATATTCTATTAGAAGGCATTGGGATACAATATGACATGTACAACACTCGCCTAGGTGAGTTTCACGTGGAGAGTCCTCCTCGCGGTTGAGGTCTCTCGTTCCTTTTATCCTCCTTCAGCGTCCTCACTAGTGAAGAGGGGAAGGGGATGGTTTCCTGTCTTTTTTAAGTTTTTAGAGGTTGATTAGGTGCACAAGACAAAATTTAACTAGGATCGGGTGTCCCAAAATGTCTCAAAAGATAACAGTCTTATATCCTGCTGACACATACCACCAAGATAAATTATATCTCTTAGGTTATACTGTCATAGCTTTGTATGGCTAGATTTATCACAAGGATAAACTGAGATAGGCTTGTGTAACCTTAGGCTCCTACAAGAGAGATACACTATACCCACTCGCTACATATATCATCATTGAACCTAGCTAGCTTGTCTACGTTTATATCTTATCTTGACACTCCTATCCTTATTGTCCTCAGACGTCTCGTTGCAGTCGGTGCCATGGGTCAATTAGAACGAACATCCCCTATCTCCCTAAGAGAATATAGCTAGGTTGGTATGATAACGGAGTCAGATACGAAAAATTGTTCACACTTAATGCAAATGACCCCTGGAGAGGCCGCACACACATTAAATACAAGCTAACTGATTTTCTTGCATGTTGCACTGGACAGATCCATGGAGCCCACTAAGGGCACCCTCTTGTGTGGCCGAAGGTTGGAGTGAGCCATGTGAGGTCTCCATGTGCTGACTCCTAGGCCCACTGAGAGCAATTCTCTGATTAGCTTTATGGTAAAAAAGCTTCACGTGAGCTATCTTTGTGTTGTTTCATAGGGTCCACAAAGTGTAGTCCCTTGATCAACCTAGTGGTCGGAGTGCTTCACATGACCTTATCCTACTTGTGTGATCAAAACGCTACCATGGTTAATCTTCCCTATAGATCATATTCGTCTTTCGTGGTCGAGAAACATATTTGTACCATTAGGGAGAAGATGTGGTTATAATTGGGCCTTGCATGAAAGGCCCAACTCAATGTGGCCCGTTCAACCCACTGGTTGAATATGGGTTAAATCTATATCATGCCAACTTAGGAGATCTTTTGGTACCTAGGCGTATCCCTATCACTAACATTAGATATTTGTTTTTATGGTGTTTACACAATTATTTCTGTTTATAGTCTTTTACTTTACTATCTTTTTGTCGAATATTTCTATGTTCGTGAGATTCTTGACAAAGACATATAAAGGTTTGCCTGTTGAGTTATAAATAATTTAATCGGCATTGTCGGTTTTATGGTCAAGTCATCAACTTGTTTGGTTATGATGTCTCGAAGAACTACTAGAATAAAGAAGATTGTTGATACTCATGTATTTACCTTTTGTAAAAAAACTGCATGTAGACGGGCTACCGGGCATGCAGATGCATGTTGTAGGGTATGCAGATGTGTGCCATGTGTAGGGATGGCAGTCGGGTATCATAGGCACGGGTAATGTGTACCTATATCTATACCTGTGAAAAATACCCGTACTCGAACTCATACCTGTTACCCGCGACGGATAAAAATCCGTGCCCGTACTTAATACCCGTGTACAGGAAAACAGCAAACAACAGCAACATTTCAGCACACTTACAGCAGCAACATTTCAACACAACATTACACCACTAAAATTTCAGCAGAGCATTACACCACTAAAATTTCAGCACAACATTACACCACTAAACTTTCAGCATTTTCAGCGCCTCATTCAATAACTAGCAAGGCACAAAAACATCAAACACATTAAAGTTCAACATCACCACAATGAGTCAAAATGATAGAATACGAGACATTAAAGTTCTAAGTCCAAACATGGTAGAAAACACTTCCAACAAGCCATAAATTATTTCGAATCGTCATTTAGTATGGAAGATGATTCATCTTTAAACTCCTCAACGTCTTGAAGACATGACCAAAGACTATCAGCCACATCTTCACCTAGAACATCAAGAATAATATTTGCATTAGTAGTTGTATATCACATGAAAAAATACAAAATACAATCTTGGCTACGCGTATCATTATACCTTCAAGTTGATAACGTAGCCAATCTTAGCTACACATTAATGCCTCCAACATTTTTGGAGTGAGACGACTACGGTGCTCACTTAGAACCCTTCCACTAGTGCTAAAGGCTGACTCTGAGGTAATGGTAGTTATTGGAATAGCTAAGATATCACAAGCTACTATCCTTAGTGTAGGATAACGACTTCTCACAACCTTCTACCAACCAAGTATATCAAATTCCACACCCGGAGCACATGGAAGTGTTTTCTCTTCCAAATATCGATCTAACTCATTTTTTGACCTTCGAACAGTAGAAATCTTTTTGTTGGCAGTGAGTTTATTGAATATTTCTAATACCTCTAAAACACTAATTGTACTAGTATTACTTCTACTAGCAGATGTACCAACAACACCCTCTTGTTCAACATATTTTTCATACTCATTCATCAAAGAAGACTGGAATTCATAGGCTTCATCAATATAAGTGATAGATCTTTCTTCACCAAAAAGAGCAATGTAACAAGCATGTGCCATTGTTATTTTAAGACGTGGATCAAGAATAACAGCAACCACCAAAACACCTTGGACATCTACCCAATACTTATCATATTTTTTTATCATGGCACAAGACATTTTCCTAATGACCTCATTTTCATATAATTGCTAATTATTCATTTTAATCTTGATCTTACATATCTTAGGGAAGCACACATTAGCAGTAACATACTTAGTCCTAGACAACAACTCAGTGAGAGAAAGAAAAATTCCCAATCTATCACAAACACTCGAGGCAAAGATCCAATCATTAGCTGTTGGAGCAATATAACCTTTATCTAATTGCTGTAAGCGATCAAACACTTTCTTATAAGGTATGACAACACTAAGCATGATATAGGTTGAGTTCCATCTAGTTTTGCAATTAAGACAACTTCTTAGTTAATTCAACCTTTTGGTGCTGAGCTGCTTTGACAATTTTTTCATATCTTTTTGGAGTGGCAAGCCAATATACGACACTATCTCGCATGCTTACAATACATGGCCCAATCACATCTAACCCATCTTTCACAATCAAATTAAGTATGTGTGCACAACAACGCATATGTAACATCTTTCCATCTAATAAAAGATTATGTCTTCCAATCTTATCCTCTATTTTCTGTACAAGATTATCATTTGTTGAGCAATTATCAAGAGTCATAGAGAATACCCAGTAATCAATGTCCTAACTCTGAAGGCACGCATATAGAGCATTCGCTAGAACAGTAGCTATATGTGGGCATGGTACATAGACAAACCTACAAAAGTAG
The DNA here is from genome assembly GCA_000418225.1 of Zizania latifolia. Classification (NCBI taxonomy): domain Eukaryota; kingdom Viridiplantae; phylum Streptophyta; class Magnoliopsida; order Poales; family Poaceae; genus Zizania; species Zizania latifolia. Next base: position 333,843 of record KE372841.1, on the reverse strand, counting down.
TGTATCATTTCAGTATAGCATAGTAAAATAAATTATACATGAACTACTCAAAATCAATGCAAAAGACTAGTAATCACCTTAGGATACAACTTCTAAGCTTCTAATTGTCATCAATGAAATGCCCAGTGACAGCCATATACCCTCTTTTTTGGTTATCAGCTATCCAAAAATCAGTTGTAATAGCAACATGGCAATTTATTTTTTGTATGAAAAAAGAAGCCTTTCTTTTCTCCGTCTCATAAAAGTCTATGATATCTTTTCTAATAGTGTTCCTAGTGATCATTTTAAATAAGGGCTGCAATGCACTCACAAATTTCCTAAAGCCATGACGGTCAACAATAGAAAGAGGATACTCATGCAGAATAATCATAACATAAAGTGCCTTCCGAGCTACTTCTTGATCAAAGATATAGTTTCCTAAAGATACTTGCCCGTCATCACTTGTTCCAAATCTCAAATTATTTTGTACTTTTCCTCCATCCCTTTTTCTATAAATACAGACTTTTAAATGAGAATGTAAATATTTAGTTTCATTTTTAGTGTCACCTGAAAGTTGCTTGCAGCACCACATATACTTTTCCTTGTCAACTCCTTTTACTTTCACTCTCATAAACTTGCTCCAAACAGTAGATGTGAGCTTTCTATTTGATCCATGATTTCTGATTACAATTTCCTCATCTTCAGGGTCAGCAGCTTTTTCTTCATTTCGGAGCTGAGTTTCCTCTATAGATGTAGGGGCTGAAGCTTGTGAAACTTGCTCTGGCTGGCTGCTACTCCCTAGTTGTGAAGCTTGCTCTGGCTGGCTGCTACTCCCTGGAGTTGACATGGCTCTGTAATTGTCATCGGCAAGTGAATATATTAATCCTGCAAAGAGTTATTGATATGGCAATTGATATGTAAGCAGGGAAGCAAATTAATCCTTGGTCTATAAGTAGGGAAGCAAATTACAAAACATTCTGAAAATATTCAGGTTTTCATGCATTCAGCTACATATTCGCAGTGAAGCAATCATCTAAGGGATAACACAACGCAAGGATTGAAACATTATCCAAAGACATCTAAAATAATTCTGGATACCAGTCAAAAAATGTCTAGATACGCTTATGCAGTGCCCGAAGATGGTGAAGGGGCAGCTCTTGTGATGGTGCCACAGATCCGAGGCGGCCGGCCAGAGCTGGTGACGGTGCAGCCGTGCCGGCCATAGATTCGGGGCGGCCGGTGAGGGCTTGTGACGGTGCAGCCGTGTAGGCCACAGATCCGGAGTGGCCGGCAAGGGCTATTGACGGTGCAACCGTGCAGGCTACAAATCTAGGTATTGGGATGGCGTGGGACGTCGGGGACTCAATGCAGGAGGCTGGCGCGGGGACTCGGGGCGAGAGGGCGGTGTGGCAAGTCGGTGCGGCCGTGCGAGGCTAGGCGGCGTGGGACGCAGGCGCGCTACAGTAAGTTAGGGCGGGAGGACGGCGCGGCAAGTCGGTGCAGGAGGGCAGCGTGGGAAGTCGGTGCAGCCGTGTGGTGCTGGGCAGCGTAGGACATCAGCGCGCCGTGCGCTGGTGGAGTGCTAGAGTCTGAGTCGCGTGGAAAGAGGCTGAGAGGAACAGACTACAAAGGGAGGTGGCGGTAGTATGGAGGGGCTGAGATGAGGATGAACCGGTGAAGCCTAGGGTTTCATTATTTGGAATGGGTTTGTATACTTCGGGTAAACGGGTAAAGCGAGTATGAATAGTCAATAGATATATTCATACCCGTTTATCCGTCGGGTATAAGGTTTAACCCATTATCATATTCATAGGTATGAAAATAGGAACAAACTCAATTTTAATAGGGTTTTTATGCGTGGGTAAACAGATAAACATGTATCATTGCCATCCCTAGCCGTGTGGCTAGGTACTGATCACTGCTCCGCAGCTGCGGTCGAGGCGTTCATTGCTCGGCTTCTCGTCCTCCGCTCAGCTCGCTGCGTCGGCTTCGGCTTCATTCATCTCCTCTGTGGCTCTGCCTCCCACCTCCTCATCATCGCCTCCCTACCGTGCCGGCGCCACACAAGACATTTCACCTCCTGCGCCTCCCACCTCCTCATCACCGCCTCCCTGCCCAAGCCCTCCTCTCTCAGGTCGCCCCGCCTCCCGCGGCCCAAACCCTATGCGTCGTCCTCCTCGCCCAAGCTCGTACCCACCGTCCTTCTCCCCCAAGCCACAACTCCCATGCTCTCTGTGGGGGATATACCCCCAGGGTAGCCCACGGGCTTCATTTCCGGCTATTAGGCCGACCGGGGGCCCATCAGGCCCATCAGACCAGCTCCGCCCGAGTCATCCGGAAGCAGTACAACGCATTAAATGCGATGAGACCGAACACCAGCGGAGGATCCAGGCATGACGGGTGCGCGGGATCCCCGGGCAGCGATAGGACCGGGGGCAGTTGGAGGGTAGGCGCACGCCGCGTCCCATCGAGGCGTGCTGTACCTCGTGTACGATAGGTTAGACCCGACGGGGGTATAAATAGTAAGGGGTCCCAGGTACGGGGCCCCACGTTTTCAACAACGTTACAACAGGTAGATACAATCCATTACACTCTTGAGCCCTAGCTCTTGTAATCCCTTCACTGTAACTGTCTTCCCGACTAGTGAAACACCCCACCAAACCCA
>KE372841.1:298576-315141 GCA_000418225.1 Zizania latifolia | reverse complement strand
GGTTCGTGTCATGAACCGGCACTGAAAGTGGCGCAACAGTGCCGGTTCTATTTACGAACCGACACTGATGTATCAGTGTACGTTCGTGTCATGAATCGGGACTGTTGTAGCGCTATAAATCTTTCTCGCCCTGCAACAATTTGTATTTTGTCTGACCAACGATTTATGGTTTAGAGTTTAGGGTTTAGCATTTTTTAATAACAAATAATAAATGTTAAAAATACAAAGGTAGCTTTTTTCATACTAAATAATAAATGTTAAAATACAAAGGTTTGTCTTTTTTAATAATAAATAATAAATTTGAAAATAAAAAGTTAGAATTTGTTGAATTCCAAAATTTAGTGATAACATTCTCCAAATTTAGAATTCTTTTGAATTCCAAAATCTTTTAAAAGATTCCATTTCTTTTTAAAATCTTTAAGGAAATATAACATATCTTATGTCATATAAAAATTTAGTATTTTTCTGGGTCAATTTACTATTTGTAATTCATTAAGTGTGTTTCTAGGATTTAAATAGAAATAGGTGAAAGTTGAACTGTAAACCAAAATTTATAGAAAAATCATATTCATGTTTTTTAGTATATTTTTAGTTCTTATCCACTAATTAAAAGAAATTTTGAAAAATCTAAGTTGCGACACTCGATCGGCAACGTAAAGCTTAATGCTTTTTTAATTCTAAAAAAATCAAATAAAGTCTAAAAACACGAGACCTATCATGGTATTATGACATGATACGTAGATGCTGTGATAAAAATTTAAAAATATTTTGAGAAATTTATCATGTATGATGTTAAGAAAACCGGAGATTCTCCAAGAACGAATTAGGATTTAAAGAAGGAATGTGTTGGGTTTAAAAATAAATCATCAGTTAAATCTTCGTTTGAACTTGAAACATTTTCTACAATCAAAATACAGCGTATCTTATTCCATGAAAATTTTTGGCATTTTTCTATGTCAGTTAGCTATTTTTAGCTAATTATGTTTCTAGGATTTAAATTGAAATAGGTGAAATTTGAACTGCAAGTGCTTGAAATAATAAACTAAAATTTATAGAAAAATCATATTCATGTTCTTGAGTACATTTTTTATTCATATCCACTAAATTGAAAGAAATTTTAAAAAAATCTAGGTTACGACACTAGATCGGCAACGTAGAGCTTAATGTTTTTTTAATTCTAAAAAAATCAAATGAAATCTGAAAAACACGAGATCTGTCATGGTGTTATGATATGATACTTAGATGCTGTGATAAAAATTTTAAAATATTTCAAAAAAGTTATCACGTACGGTGTTAAGAAAGCCAGAGATTCTCCGAGGACGAATTAGGATTTAAAAAAAGAATGTGTTGGGTTTGAAAGCAAATCATTGGTTAAATCCTCATTTGAACTTGAAACTTTTTCTACAATCAAATTACAGCGTATCTTATCCCATAAAAAAATTAGCATTTTTCTGTGTCGGTTTACTATTTTTAATTTATTAAGTGTGTTTCTAGGATTTAAATTAAAATAGTTAAAATTTGAACTGCAGGTGCTTGAAATAATGAACCAAAATTTATAGAAAAATCATATTCATGTTTAGGATAGCTTTTTTTAATGATAAATAATAGATGTTAAAATACAAAGGTAGCCTTTTTAATAACAAATAATAAATGTTAAAATACAAAGGTAGGCTTTTTAGTAATAAATAAAAAAAATTAACAAAATATAGCAGGTATTAATAATAAGTTTGAAAATATATTTTAGTGCCGGTTCTATTTAGACCTAGCACTGATAGCACTATCACCGACACTGTTAAAACTATCAGTGCGGGTTCTATATGGAACCGAGCACTAATAAGGGACTATCAGTACCGGTTGTGCTATAGAACCGACATTGATGTCTGTTCCTATATAAGCTCTAGGGACTTAGCCATTTTTTCTCATCCACACTTGTCTCCTCCCGCAGTGGCGATCTCCACCGTCTTCTCCTACGCCCGTGCCGTCGTAGTCCAGCCTTCTCCGTCGACACCGTCGTAGCTGCCACTGACTCCGCCCGTCCATTCGTTGTTGCCAACACCGTGTCTGACCGTCCGTTCGCCTTTGCCGATGCATCCGACCGTCCGATCGCCACCGACTCCTATCAGCAAGTGGTGAGCGCCCTTCCGGTGTTTGTGCTCCATCTAGGGTTTCCATGTGACAGTGCACGTTGCAATGTAATCATCCTAGAGAGGGAGACAGAGACGCTACAGGTGCTGCTACGACAGAAAGGGCCCGACTACAAGTTGATATTCATCGGGCACTCATGGTGAACAACCAGAAGGAGTTTGGTTGGAGACAGGAGGGGAAGTAATTTGGTCAAATGTGCTTGCGCTTTGCTTGTGACGTGATTGGAATTTCTGTGAAATGTGAAGTTGTGAACTAATTTGATTGTCTAGAATGGTAAGAATAATGTAGCTGGAGTTGTGAACTAATGTGAAGTTGTGAACTAATATGAAATGTGAAGTTATAACTAGCTTATCCGTTAAATTATGCCATGTTTGATTAGAGAAGCAATCTCTACCTATTTCCATGTTGTTGTTCATTAGCTTGATGGGTTCATTGGTGGTAATTTGTTTTGTTCATGTTTGGTCACTCTTATTTTGTTCATGACTTCTGTTGTTGTTAACAGGCTTGTTTGGATGATGTAGTGTACTACTGTTAAAGATGTTTTATTGGTCGTAATATTTTTTCTGTTTAAATATTTGCAAGGACTGATACTATTGAGGAGCAATTTTATGGTTTTGGAGGAGATATCATATTTTTGTTGTATAATCATTTCATGTGATGGACAATATGTGGCATCGTCGACTGTCAAATGATTCCTGTGATGTATATCTACAGCAGAATGTATTCCTTTTTTCGTACGGATGTCGGTCTGTATATATGTACATATGTAATCAGTTTGCTAATCGATTTCAATGATCAGTCTTACTTTTATGACAATTCTTTGATCTTATAATGCACATTAAAATGACATACAAAACTATTACGTTCATGAAACAAACTAAGAGAGTGTTTTATTAAATGTTAGTGGTTATCACGTTTTGCCAAAAGTATTTTACCCTTACTAAAAGTACCTTGCCCTTGCCCTATACCCTATACACTTGCTACCACAAAACCCTTATACACTATACCGCACAACTTATAACTTGTACCTCGTGTATTTTATAAGAGTTTTTTGAATCTTATGAGTACTTATGAATTTGGAATGTTCATATAGGAATGGCACCCAAAAAATCAAGCTGCTATACACGTGCTCGTCCCACCCCCACTCCAATAGAAAGCCCCGTCGTCTTCACGCCAGTAGAAGCACCGAGACAACAAGAGCCTGCAGATATAGATCTAAATCCACTAAGAGACGAAGATTTCAACCCAAATATCTTTATCAACTTAGCAGACTTAGTACCCCAGCTGGACGTTGAGCTTGAGACAATAAACAATCCACAACAAGAGTATGAGACCGATGCAGTCAATGAGATGGAGTAGGGTGCTGATCCGATAAATGAGGCAGAGCAGGGTGCAGAGGATGCTGCTGATCCTACATATGAAGGTACAATAAGCTAAGAGAGGAGTGGATGTGGTCCCAGTATGGTGCCCGAAGGACGATTCATAATAGTAGAGGTTAACTCTGTTGGCGAGTCTACAAGACCAAAAAATGTTCTGGGGCCGTACAAGACAGCCATAGAGTGCCTCGTGAGAGACTATGTTACAATCACGTTTAGACTTTGGAGAGACCCGGTAAATAACATATGGGTTGTTCCTAACAATGTAAAAAATTTATTGTGGGGCAAACTACTGGCCAGATTCCAATTGCCCCAAGATTGCGATATGAAGAAAGTGAAAAGTCGTGCCATATCTGTAATGGGGACAACATTCAGATCATTCAAGGAAAAGCTATGGAGAGAGTACTACTTGAAGGGCCGAACATCAGATTGGGATGACTACCCGATAGTTGAGCAGTACTGGACTCAATTCATTGAATATAGGAAATCAGAGAAAGCGATGAAACTAAGTAAAGCAAACAAGTCTAACTCTCAGAATAACATATGGCCACACCGTACCGGCTCTCGTGGGTACGTGACGAAATATGATGAATGGGAAAATATAGAAGAACAAGTTGCTCGTAGTGGCGTCATACCTATAACGTCTGACTAGATAACACGAGCAAAGCACTTCTTGTATGCGAGAGGTGTTACTTTGTCAGCCAAGGGCAGCCTAAATTTTAAGAATGACAATACACAACAAGTATCTCAGAAAATAGCAGATGTCTATGCCTAGTCTTCCAAGGCTCCATCAAGGTAGATAGAGAAAAAGACCAACTAACGATAATACTTGGCAATAAAGAGCATCTAGTGCGCACCAGGGGCAAAGGAATGATTCCTTGAAAAGAGGGGTTCGTAGAGGATGAGGCCTCCTATAGGAGCCAAAGTAGAAGAAAAGAGGAAATTGATGAGATGATGTCGATGATGCGTGAACAAATACAGGAAGAATGGCAATGATTGATGCCAAAATAGCTGAAGCACTTCGGCAGCATGGTATTGTGGGTGTGGTTGGTGTCCAAGTGGCAACTGATGCTCGTCGAAGGAGCTGTGCATCTGCGAGATTTATTGGGACAGACATAAATCAGTATCCCGTGGATGAAATCACTAAAAGCAAGGTCTACAAACTTATAATACCAACAATGAATATTAACACAACGATAGCGATGGGGTAGATTGACCGATATGTGGCAGGGGAAACCTTCAATAAGATTGATATGGAGTATGCTGGTGAGACATGCTCCAAGAGACTCGGAGATAATGTTGAAGGATTCGTTCTAGGGAGAAAACAATTTATACTTTTTGAAGATGAAATAGATGAATCATCTGATGGAAGCTCGGACCAGCATAGAATTGCGCCACTTGTATGGGATCCACCTCCACCTCCAAGGGAGCCATCTGTATCTCCAACTAGAAGGGATCAAACTCAACCTCCAGAGCCAACGCTACCTCCAAAGAAGCCTACTCCACCTACACCTCTAAGGGATCAAACTCCACCTGCAAAGCCAACGCTACCTCGAAATGTGCCTATTCCACCTGCACCTCAAAGGGATCCAACTTCACCTCTAGAGCCAACGCTACGTTCAAAGGAGCCTACTCCACCTCCACCACCAAGGCAGTCTAAATCAAAATCTGTAAGTACATTGAAGACAAAGTCAACCTCCTCCCAACAAGAAAGGGCACTTAAGAAAACAAAGATAGAACCGAAGTTGTCCTATGATCTAAATGATGCGGAGACAGATACTGTGGTGGCTGTTCAAGTGAAGGAGCACTTCAAGAAGTCAGCTCCTGACAAGCCACTGTCAATTCCCGAAGCAACGAAGAAGTTTTTCATGGGCATGGCTAGACTAGTTGCAATCAAGCGTAAATCAGATTACGAGCGCATTGGTGAGAAAAAACACCTTAAGGAGAAAACTAAAAGACAGCTATCAAAAGAGAAAAAAGACAATGAGATGAAATTTTTTTTGAAAGAAGCTAGGCTTACCGCAGAGCAACTCATGGATGAATCGTTGGTAGAAAAAGCTTCGACACGCTGGGTATTCAAGTTAGGAGAATTATTAGTTGACCCAAAAGTGTGACACGACCTTAGCTGCCAATCTCGCAAATTCCATAGTTGATATATGAAGCAATCTAGAGATGGCAGAGAAATGTTTGAGATCCATTTCAAGCATCGTGATTTCTTGCATGGCGACAGCATTCTTCACATCATGTTCAAGGAGATGTATCAATTGTACCAACAAGATATCCTCGACGTGACTATTCTTAGTGGATGGACTCGGTAAGTGTTATATTTACATAATTCATAGTTATTTGTAGTATCATTGTATTGAAATTTTGTTATGCTAATCATTTTTGTAGGATGGAGATACATAAATGTAGAATGGAATTGATTCCTCATGTGGGGTTCATGAACCCACTACAAATAAATTTGACAACGATTCAAGCGAGTCCTGATGATGCTGAGGCATATGCGCTGTAAGTACTTCTAGATCTCCAGTTAAAACAATACATACTTCTGTCGTACAACTTTAGGTAAGAGTCTATTTCTAAATATTTTCATATATGTTGCATGAGAACCAAACATTCTTAAACTATGATGATATGTATGTAGCTTTTAATGGGTTCTCCTTGTAACTCAACTAGACTTTAGCAAGATCACCATCCTTGACAGCCAAGATAATGCACCAACGAGTTATCAACCCATCATTGACTTGCTACAAAGATAGACAAATATATCTGCCTTACTAATCTTTTATCTCTATTCCCTAATAAATTAAATCTAGCATTAGATCACACACATGCAGAGTATACAAAAAATATATCAAGAAGAGTCATAGATTTCGCCCATACCAGAAAGATTGGATAGTCCGATATAACTTTCTATGTCGGAAGCAAGGTCCAGACAATAATCTCTGTGGATTTTATGTTATGGAATTTATGCACGAATTCATTGGAGACGAGACGCTTAGGGTAAAAGATGCTAAGGTATGAGGAATACTAATCACATTGATAGCTATTTTTTATTCAAGGTGGGCCGGCTTATAACGATTAATTTCTTTTATTTGTATGTAGAGCTTCTCAAACTATCCACAGATCGGTTAATGCCTATTGAAATCATCGCGCTTCAAGAACAACTTTGTAGATTCCTCAACGACCATGTTATTCATGAAATAGACGAGTACAATAGTCTAGCATCCTTACGCTCAAGTGCTAAGGATACTCATAGATCAGAACCTTCATGTAGCAAGAAACCATAGACTACATACTTATCATTCAAGGTTGCTTGTCTTCGTAAAAATAATTTGTCACATTTAAGGTTGTTTGTAAAAATAATTTATGTAAATGATTCCCTAATTTTAATTTAGTATGTCATATTATTTTGATTTGAGATTGTCTATGCAATATTCTCGATGTAGGCTATACAGACGGATTTAGCATATATGTGTATTTTTATATATAATTAATACAACGTTGTCGTTTATACAAAAAAAATAGAAAAAAATACACATCAGTGTCAGTTCGGGTGGGTAACCAGCAATAATACTCGGCTATCAGTGTCGGTTCTAGAGATGAACCGACACTGATATTAGAGTATCAGTGCCAATTAAGTTATAGAACCGACACTGATACTCGAGTATCAGTGTCGATTCGGGGCTAGAACCGGCATTGATAGGCCTGAACAGTGGCGGTTCTAGAACCACCACTGAGAGCCATCGACTATCAGTTCCGACTAGTAAGTGGCGGTTCAGAACCCACCACTGATAGCAATTTTGACCCGACACTGATGTCTGTTCCTGTAGTAGTGTTTGTTTAAAAAAAAGAAAAGTTATTTTTTTGAGAAGGACAAACATGAAAGAAAAAGAATAAAAAGATAAGTTTGAAAATAATTTATATTTGAAAAAGAGTAGATATAAAACGACACAGACAAAAAACGGAGATAACATTATAAAAGAGAACTAGTTGAAAAGGATAATGAAATGCGGTTGGCAGATCTCGTCTAAACTGACTTGGAGCATGCATGTAAATATACAAGAAGCATAATGGAGAAGAGCATATATCAAATTGTCAATGCACTGATCAATTACATGTTTCCATCGAGATTAGATACATTAACATATATTATACATCGGTTTTATTTTTATATTTACATTATTTCTAAAACACTAAATATCTATCATACTCTATATTTGATGAGTTGATCATCACTTATCTAATCAATCTCAACCACCTATTCTTTAGTCATCACTCATCCGAACGATCTCGTCCACTCGTCCGAACAATCATCTAATCTGTTTCGCAGGCAGCCACCCGACGAGCGCAGCCGATTCCCGACGCAGCTGCCCGACGCGCGATCTGTTTCGTCCTCCGCAGCGCAGCCGCCCGAAGCAGCCCTACGCGGCCCCACGACGCGCGATCTTTTTGGCCCTCCGCTGCGCCGCACGCTCTCCACGCCAAGCCGACGTCACCGCCCGCAGCCGCCCACGCCGACCGATCTGATGAGTGACTCCGCAGCGCATAGTATGTACTAGGTATGCATCAACGAAATTAAACACAGTGTTCCAAGGAATTCCATCCCTGTGTGTGGCACTGGTGAGAATGAAATGAAGTGAAGGGAATATGGGATTGGCATTTGGGACTACATATTGCAGAGATTGCTGTATGTCAGCCAACATAAAGGAAAGAATGATAGAGTATAGATGATTTTGAATGTCTGATATAATGTTATATTCAGATTAGGTATTGATTGATGTTTCTACATTAGTTTATTATATTCGGATTAGGTATTGATTGATGTTTCTACAATAGTTTATCTCATGTATCCTGGATGCTATCATATATGATCCTCCATGAACAAAATGTTTCTATGACATACTGTGATGCTGTTATTGCCATGTATTTGCTACTATTGCCAGTTTTTCCTTTTGTACCCCTAATCCTACTTATGTGAATTCTATGCTAGAAAACTGCTCCCTGGTCAAGTGATCACCAGCATTTCAGCAATCAAAAGGGGGGATCTTTGATCAGGTTCGTAGTGATGTCTGCATATTGAATTCTGTATATTTTTGTAATCTCTGATAGACTGGATAGTGGATGGTATAGGTAAAGTGAATTCTATGCTAGAAAACTGCTCCCTGGTCAAGTGATCACTAGCATTTCAGCAATCAAAAGGGGGATCTTGATCAGGTTCGTAGTGATGTCTGCATATTGAATTCTGTATATTTTTGTAATCTCTGATAGATTGGATAGTGCATGGTATAGATAAAGAAACCTCAAAAAATTTGGTGCCTCAAGGATCATATGCCCTTTTCGTTGATTGGCATATTTTTTTGGTGAGGGTACGTATTAGATCATCTCTCATTCAGCAATTTCTGCCAAGTGCTGCCCTGTTGAGTTGGTTATGAATGCTATAGGTACTACAGGCTGAAACATGATTTCATTGTCGTACAGTCCTTTAGCCTCTGCATCAATCCTTCCCACTTCTTTAAAGTTCCTTGCCACAGCAGCATGGTTCTTTTCTGTTTATACAGTGTATCCTTACATGTGCAATGTATCAGGTGAAACCTGCCTATTTGTGGTGCAATCGTGCAGTTCAGCTATAATTTGGGCACAGATAGTCATGAAAAAAATCTGGAAAAACGTCATGTAATCTATGAGGAAATACAAGAGTATTTGCTTCCCAAAGGCTTTTGCATGGATGAACATCTTTCAAAGGATATATGCATTTCGAAACTTCTTAACAGTGCCAAAGAAGATTATATGAAGGATTTTGAGCAAGAATATCATTTGACAGAAGGAATAGTGATGGTAAGTATCTTATCCTCCTCTGGGAAATACAAGTTTTTGCTAAGTGTCTATACATCTTACACCCTCCATCCACTTTTATAGGGCATGTTTTGATTTGAAAAAAATCTTTGAAGCTACATTTTGACCACTGGTATCTCATACAATATACTATTGAAATCTTTAAATCCTATATCATAGGAAAGTAATTTGATATACAAGTCTATTGGTATAATTTTTATATGCTAGAGATACATATAATTTGCTTAATTGCAGGTCAAAACTTATGAAGTTTGACTTTCTGAAAGATTGAAATACAACATACCCTACATTAGTGGACAGAAGGTGTCATGGTTGGAAACACCTATCACAGAAGAGGGAAGAAGGTGGCGCCACAGATAGGTAAATTCCGCAAGTGCACCTTTGTTAAATAATCAATCACCTAGTATCTTTGTGATAACTAATTAACTATGGTCAGGCTCTTTGAAATACCCAAAACATGGGTAAAATTGGGTGAACATTAAGTCCTACAATGCAGTTCTTTGTCTTTGTATTAGGATAATTATGCTGCTTCCATAAGCTGAATTGCTTAAAATTCATTTTTTTTTCTGAAGCTGATCAGGATAGCATTTTTTACTCACTAAAATAACAATACATGAGAAAGTTAAACGCTAGGCTGCTTTTGCAAGCAAAATTATCTAAGCAAAAAATGAGATAGAACATTTTAGTATCATGAGATATGTTAGTGAGCTGGTTAATCACTAAGCTGTGTTGGAAATGGTCCATACTAGCATCTGTGTTGTAATCACTGTTCCCAGGCTATATGTTTATTTTTGACCTGACAGGTATCGATTTCTTATTTGGAGGGACATATGAACTATGCATCACTGAACTTGTTATCTCCAGGTAATGCTCTGAGTGGGCGCCAAAAACTATTGATTCAGCCCCTATAATTAAACTTTATGGTAGAACCATGTATTTACCTTATCTACCTTACTATATAATTGACGAGTTAAGAGGATGAATATATCACTCATCTAGTAAATCTCAGTCATTTATCTACCATCATCACTCAAATCTCAGCCCTTCTACTCCCCTGCACTCACCAACAGCACTTCCGCATCGTCCGCAAGCCAGCGCCGTCGCCCGCACTGATCGAGCAACCCTCCTCCTCTCAGCAAATTTACAGGAGATTAGATTGACGGGAGGCGCAGCCGCAAGGGTTTTCACCTCGTTGCGGCGGCTCCCCTTCGTTACCACTCGCCCACCACAGTCGCGGCAATCTGTCCCCTCCCCTCATCGGCGATGGTGCTCTCATCCTCCTCCTGGCCACACCACCTCATCGGCGCCCTCTGCTCCGCGGATTCCACACCACCGTGCAAGCACTGGAGAGGCCGGAGCCGCACGAGTTCTCCAAGCCCAGCGAATACCTTGGGAACCGGGAGCCCGCGGGGGATCCCCGTGAGGCGTGGGCGCGGCTGGAGCTATGGCGCAAGGGCTACGCACGCGACGTGAGGTAGTTGCGGATGCAGTACTCCTACGAGGTGCAGCTGCTCGATGCCGACGCCATCGTACGTCATTGACGTCGCGGGGTGACGACCCGATGCCGCCGCGTGGGGAGCAGCAGCCCATGGCGCGGGCGCAAGCCTCTAGCGCGGGCCTGGCGCTCTGTGTGGCGACATCACCACCAAAAAGTTTTCTGGGTTCAAGCACGTGCGGTACTGGTGCGTCCTCTCCTCCCCCACTTCTTCCTTTACCCACTGTTACTTGGTGTCACATATGCAGGAAATTTGCAGGCGGAGGGAGAGGCTATTGGTGCCGGTGGAGGGAGGCGGGGAGATTCACCTGGCGCGCTGCGCCATTAGAGCCGCGCGTTTGGGGACGGTCCCACCAGCCACGCCCGGTCTCGCTTGGTTGCGCCCCGCAGCGCTCGGCCACGCTCGGCCTCGTCCCGCCCTCCCGCCGTGCTCAGGCAATGGCAACAGTGGCATCACCTACCTGCTGCTTCTGTACTTCGCCGAGGTGCAACGCCTGCCGAGCAACGCGGCGAGGCAGTTCGACATCCTCATGGATGGCGCCGCCGGCCGGTGGAGGTATGCGCCCAAGTGCCTATCCACGGAGGTCGTGAGGACGACGGTGCAGGGGGCGGGCCAGCACGTCGTCTCCCTCGTCGCCACGCCGGATTTGACGCTGCCGCCGATCTTGAACGGGCTCGAGATTTATTCAGTGCAGCCGATGGCTGAGCTCGCGACAAACAGCAGAGATGGTATATTCTTAACTAGATTAAATTTCAGAAAAAAGGATTTTTTGTGAAAAGGTAATATGATTTTGCAAAATTTATTTTTTTGTTGCAAGATCTGGAGTTTGCTTACATTTACCAAAGCCCGGGTTCTGAAATTTCTTACTGGTGTTACTCATGGTGATATTGCTGGGAAATTTGGTAGCGGTGCATACAACAGTATGGATAATGGAGTTCTGCGATTTGATCATGTTCGCATCCCAAGAGATCAAATGCTGATGAGGTGTGTCCACTGGTTTATCATGTTTTGTTGGGGCACTTACGAAATGCATTCTAATACTTTAATGTAACCGTTCTCAAGCACATCAATGTTATTCATGTAGGCTTTCACAAGTTATGAAAGATGGGAAATATGTGCACTCAGATGTCCCAAAGCAGCTGTTTTATGGGACAATGGTTTATATTCGTCAAACAATTGTTGTAGATGTTTCTAAGGCTTTGTCACATGCTGTTTGTATCGCTGTAAGGTACAGTGCTGTTCGAAAGCAGTTTGGATCTCAAGTTGGTGACCCTGAGACTTAGGTACTATATCAGATTAATAATAGTTAGCCTTTTCTATTGCCACTTATTAATTTGTTGATGTGCTTTTGAAATATTCCTGTAATGTGCCCTCCTTTTGCTTGTTCCGGGGAAAAACATCGTCCGATTTAATTTTTTTTACTCTGTCCATCTAAAAATTGAATTGATCATGTGCAGAGAAATTTAATAATAGTTTTCTTTGTGAACATCAGTTGTCAAACGGCATCAAATATGCTGACAATCAACCAGTAATTCCTTGGGGCCCTAGGTATCTCATTTCATATTTAGCTCAACCAATCTCTTCATTTGTTTCTTCAGCAGACACTGTACATTTTTAAATTTGCAATGATCTTTATGAATCTCAGGAGGCTTAAACTCTTGTCTGTAATTGTGCATGCATGAAAAGTTAAATGTGAATAATCAATAGTTATCACATAGAAAACTTAAAATAATGGGCTAATTAGTTTACTGATTTTGTAGTTTCGTGATCTTTGTCAAGTAAAGAAAATGGTGCTGCTGACTCTAGCGAATGTATGATTACTAGCCCTGGATTTACCAGCAGTCCACTCCTCACTCCAGTTTTTGGGAAAGCTGTTAAGACTTCCAAGTCATAGGCTAAGAGTAAGGTTGGGCCTCAGACACATATATCAAATATTGGTACGTGTAATCTTCTTTTTAGTAACTTGTTTTATGTGTTCTGTTGTATGAACAATTAAACGTGCATATCATTCTATTTACAGGTTCACCACTTAATCCACAAACTCCTGCTGGTACATGCCACTATGACAGTTCGTTAGGTGATAATGTCACTCTCTATCTATAATGATTATTATTTTGTCTTAATCTTAGATGTCACAATCCAACTTTTATATATTTTAAGTCTGGGAAGCTTATATATTTTCAGGATTTTGTTACATTTTATCTTGCCTTTTTCATGTCACTGCATACTGATACTTATACCTGTCCCTGTGATTCATGTTCAAGGCTTCTCACAAAGGAGTTTATAAATTTGCTCAAGCAGGCTCTTGATGGTATTCTAGATTTGAATAATGCCACATAAACACTAGAGGTTACAGACTGTTACAAACTATCGTTTCACCTGACATCTCTTTTCTTTAACTTATTACATAATTCACATATTTTCATATGGTTCAGGTTCAAAAGCGGCGCATATATGATATTACCAATGTGCTTGAAGGAATAGGATTTATTGAAAAGACGCTCAAGAACAGAATCCGATGGAAGTAAGCACTTTTTGTCCCTAACCTTTGTCTTCCTTATTGCCACACCAATCTTATTTCTTGAAAAGACGCTCAAGAACTGAATCCTCTCAGCTTTGCAGGTATTTGTTCCTGTACAGTTTAAACTGGCATACTATCTTAAGTGCACCTGAATACCTTTATTCTGAGAAGAATGATGTGGTCTATTTCTAATCACAAATCCATGTAACCTTTTTCTGCAGACAGAAGTAATTTTATTTATTCTTTATTAGTAGTGTGAGGGTATCACTGTTTACTAATGTACAACATCTGATTTTTATTTTCACATAGGTGGCTCTATGTGACAGAAGATGATATAAAAGGATTACCCTGCTTTCAGGTTTTCTATTCTACCTATATGGTGTAACAATGCTGTTCTTGTTGTAGATTATCATTTGTTTAATACATGTATTGTAGTTAACATATATTTCTGGTTCTGCAGAATGAAACACTAATAGCAATAAAAGCTCCTCATGGCACCACACTTGAAGTCCCAGATCTTGATGAGGTAGGAAGCAGTAAAAATAATGCGGCTTGGCACATACAAATAAATGGTATTATGAACTGGTTCATAACTTCTTGTTTGTATCTTCTCCCTATACATGCTGGTGATTATCTTCAGAGGAGATATAGGATCGTATTAAGAAGTACAATGGGCCCAATAGATATTTACTTAGTTAGGTAATGCTGCATTCCTCTCTTGAAGTTAAATATTTGAACCAAATTTCATCTGATTAGAACCTTATCAACATTGCAGTCATTTTGAGGAGAAATTTGAGGAATTGGGTGGTGGTGCAACACCACCGGGGCATGCAAATGTGCGAAAACATCGATCTACTGAAGCCTTCAATACAACAAATTATGGAGCTGGGCAATGTAGCAACTCAGTCCCTGTGAATCATAATGGTGAGCACAGCCAGATAGCTCCCCATGATATTAGTGGTTCACATAACTTAGAAGGAATGACAAGGATTATTCCTTCGGATATTAATGTAAGTCAGCTTTGCTACTGTTTTATTTTGAATGTTCTCCATGCATGATAGCATAATTTATAGGTGTAAGATTGAAACCAGCCATTAGGGCATTATGCATGCTTCTCTGAACATTTGCTTTACTTTTCGAGTTTTTTGACTCTTCAAGCTCTTACCTGCAAATCCTTCATGTGTAGAACCTATTAATTATGTTCAGAGACACACTGCCTTAAGTTTTGTTCATTGGTCAAACTTCTTTCGTTAAAATGTTTACATTATACTTATGGTCATGTGCTAAACAATTTTGCAGACCGATGCTGATTACTGGCTCCTAACAGAAGGGGACGTCAGCATTACTGATATGTGGAAAACAGCATGTATCCTTTATGATCCTTCATTAAACTTTTTGTTTGAACTATCCATTTAACTTGTTTAAAGGCATTTTTAAGTACCCATAGTTGCAACTTGAAGTACTTAACCTAGAAATAGCAGACGTGCAGTGGGATGAGAACCTAGATACCAATGTCTTCCTATCTAAAGACGTTAGTACCCCACGTGCAGATAATCAGCACACAGCTGCAGTGGGCAGGTCACAGATGCAGGTCTCAAACATGCATCAACCCTAGGATCACAGGGATTACACAATTTAAAGTTAACACTTAACCTCTGGAAGAGAATGCCTGGAGTGGTGTTTCTATCGAAAGGTGAAAGCGCGACGACAACAAATGCTCATTGCCAAATGTAAAGAGCCGGGGGAGTCCTCATCAGAATCTACATCTTTTCAAGAGAAGTATGTGTGGGAGTTCAGATTGATACCATTCTGAACTCACATCTCTCTGTGGAGACTGGTGGCGTCAACTAACTTAAAAGTCTGTTGTTTCAGCACCATGCTGCAGTCGGAACAGGACAATGCGGTGCTGCTCTCGCCGTGAAGACAGCTGCTGTGCTCATTCAGGCACCAATATATTTTCTTTAGCTAACGTAGTCACCATGGAATGAAGGGCAACAGTGGCCTTGCTGTGCTCCGTGTGGTATTCTTGCAAAATTCTGTAAACATTGGGGAGGAATGGTGTACAATGGGTTTGAGTTATTCTTCTATCCGGAACATAGCATGACTGATACGTGGAAAACAACCTCTTGCAATTGTTTGTACAATCAATCAACATAACGTGAATATGGTTTATGACCAAAATCTTGACACTAAAACTACAACAAAGTAATTATTAGGTGGCAAACATAATTGTGAGCTTGTCTCTAGTATAATGAGCATTTGAGTTTTGTGTATGTGTCTTCTGTCAGTGATTGAACCACCGCAATTTCAGGAGTTAAGCATGAGGGTAATTTTTTTTTGAACAAGGGTAATCCAAAAATCGCTATTTTATTGCAGCAAGTTGACTTGCTTTGCTCCCTAGCAACAAAAATAAATAGTAAAAATACAAGCCAAAACATGGACGGCTCTTTTTGCTTCAGAATATTTTGCATGTTGTATCAGGAATATCTGTTGCACAGGATAGACTCTCTCGTTTGACATTAATCTTAATATATTCCGTTATTCACTTCAAGTTCAAGATATTTGTTTTTTTTTTTATTTTTACCGTTGCGTTAGCACGGGTATAATACTAGTTGAATACAATCAGATAATATTTATTCCTTTCGTCCCATAATATAGTAACCTAGGGCCGAATATGAAATTTTATAGTACAACAAATCTAGATGGTGTAATGTCACATCCGGTTCTAGGTTACTATATTATAGGATGGAGGGAGTATTAATTATGAGGTCATATTTAGAAGCACAAGAGTTTTTCACAATTATTGTAAAAATTAAACTACTTACGTCAAATTTTATGTAACCAGAATAGACCTACCACAACGGGAAAACGGTGGTTAGCCGAGTGCCACAGGCACTCGGCGAACCCCAAAAAACACTCAACGAAGGGTTCGCCGAGTGTTGCACTCGGCAAACAATACTCGGCGAACCCGCTATCGGTGAACAAGGGTTCACCGAGTATTTTTTGTCGGGCACTCGATGAATACTTCGCTGAGATCAAATTTAGAACTCGAAAAAAAATCGTGTAATGGTGACGTGACGGACGGTTTGCCGAGTGTCCAAAGTTTGGCACTCGACAAACAAGAAAATTGAAAATAAAAAAAGACGTGGCCAGGCGTGCGTCGGGCAT
>KE372841.1:280690-293362 GCA_000418225.1 Zizania latifolia | reverse complement strand
CGCGCCGCGTAGTCGCCTCGCCTCGCCGCACCGTGCCACGCCTGCTAGGCGTTTGACAAAATGCCGCCTCCTGTTTTTTTTATTTTCTGTTTCTTTGTTTGATGAGTGCCAAATTTTGACACTCGGCAAAGCCACTGTCATGTCTGTGTGCGCACCGTGAAGTCACTTTTTTTCACCGAGTGTCGTGTGTGGCGCTTGGTAAAGAGTTCACCGAGTGTCCGATAAAAAATACTCGGCGAACCCCTGTTTGCCGACAGTGGGTTCACCGAGTGCTCTTTGCTGAGTGTGGCACTCGATGAACCCTTCGCCGAGTGCATACCACTCGGCGACCGTTGTTTTCATGTAGTGTGATCAGATTATATATAAAACAGCAAATACAGGAATTATTAATCGCAGAACTGTTATTAATCACGCTCTTGTACTTTATTAGTTCTGCTGGGTACGGTATTAATTTGGCTGGTCGGTCGGTTGACCAACAATGAGAGAAGTACGTGCCCAGTAAATTAAATTATACTCCATCCGTTCCGGTAACAATTTATTTTTAGCAATTCTATAAAGATTATAAAGATCAGCAATATTGATGAATGATTTGTTTGACTGTTTTAAAATTGTGTTAGATCTAATTTTCAAACAGATTGATTGAGTTGTGTTGTTAGTCAAAAGCAATTAATTGTACACGGTTAACGAAAGAAAAAGAAGCTAAAATTAAATATGTTAAATCTTTACATGATACATTTTGAATGATAAAATGCGAGAGGGTACATATCGTCTTCAGGTTGTGGACTACCCGTCCTGTACACGTACGTAGATCATTGTGCCGGAGTGTTATAAATGTCAGCGAAAATTACTTTATTTTTCAATGTCCTCCATCTGGTTTCTTATGGTGCTTGATCAGAGATGCACTGAAGTGGGATGAATTACCTTGTAACAAAGATGGTTTCGTGAAGATAGCATTCAAGAAGAGGGGAGCAAAAACAAACTCAATACTTATAGGGGTGTTGGCACCTAATGCTTGGACGATTTGGCTCAGCCGAAATGAACTTGTTTTTTAAAACCAAATTTACACGAATGTCCTTTATGTTGCTCATCGTATGATATCTTTCTTATCCCAGTGGCTAGTGTTGTCTCCGGTTTGATTAAAAGAAAGAGCAACCGAGTGCTTGGGATTGCTCCTTGCCAAGCTTCAGGAGATATCAAGAACACCAAGCTTAGAAAGCGGTACAAGACAATGAAGATGCAGTTGGAGTGAAAAATGTTTTAAGAGTCTTTTCATCTGGTTGTGTTTTGGATTATAGCCTGGAACTTTTGGAGATCTCATGTGCTGGGTGAAAAAATGTATTAACTATGTGGGTTGATCTGTTGCTGGTTGTTTTTCTGTTTCCCTTGTTAGTACTGTTAATCTAGAATATATGTTAGTCTTTTGTTAATAGTGGGTCTGAAGATCAGGTTGCCCATGTAATTGGGTGCATTTGGTATGTCGTTTGTGTTGGGGGTGCGAGATCATGTAGATGCATGCGTGGTTTGCTTCAAGAGGTCGATGTCTTTTGTTGGGAAAAATGTAAGGTAGTATCCTCAGCAAATTACCTTGTTGTTTTCAGTATAAGCAGGGCGTATAGCTTTTTATAAAAAAATGTTTAGCGTTGCATTACCCTATAAGTATGTTTTCATAAGGTCTAGTCATGTGGATAAGCAACATGACTGTCTTCTAACCGAGGAATAATGGTTGTTTGCTAAAGATGTGATGGAAAGTTTGGAATATTCAATGATGTTACTAAATTGTTTTCTAGAATTGAGTATGTTAATGCTAACGTTTTCTTTCATAAAATCTATGAGATTAAACAAAAAATTAGACAACGGTCAACTTGTAGTAGTGGTCTAGTTGAATCCATGTCAATTCATATTTAAGGTTTAATGGGTATTACAACTCTTCTTGATCCTCGATTCACATCTGAAATGTTGCAAATGTGTTTTGAGTGGTTACTTAGAGAAATTGGTATAATTTGTGATTTAGAGGTTAAAAAAGTCACAGACTTGCTAAGTGCTTTGATGGATAAGTACAATGTGCAAGAGAAAGAAAATAATATAGAGTCATCGACACCATCACTTGGTAGTATGGAAGTTATATCTTCATTTAGTAGACATGTTACAAAAAGCCAACATCACTTAGGTTTAAATCTTAGTTAGACTGCTACTTAGATGATATGTTGGTCCTAATATTAACAAAAGACTTTAAGGTTTTCGATTGGTGGAAGGTTCCTGGAACACATTATTCTACTTTGAGGAGGATAGCAAGAGATATAATTATAATTCCAATTAGCACAGTTCTTCAGAATTTACTTTTACCACTAGTGAGAGAGTTCTTAGTAAGCATCGCAGCAGACTCACTGCTGAAATATTAGAGACTCTAATGTGCTTATAAGACTGGGTTCGAAACAAGTATAAAGGTACATTTGTTGTGCATCTCATAGTATATTTTTCTGTTGATGGCAAAGCAACTCTACATATTTTTGTTTTATAGTTCAAGATAATCTGTCTTCAAAAAATTAGGAAGGGCTTTAGATGATGGAAATATGCCTAAGAGAATTGTGGGGAAACCGGAAGTTCCGAGTTTTGGAGCATCCGGAAGTTTCGGTTAGACTGGAAGTTTCGGGCCAGCCCTAGTTTCGGTTTCAGGAGGAATCGGAAGTTCTGGTTGGACCGAAAGTTCTGGACCTTCCTGAGAGATGTATTCTGGATGAACCGGAAGTTCCGGGTGAGACCTGAAAGTTTCGGTTGGACCGGAAGTTCTGGGTCTGGAAGTTCCGGTTGGACCGGAAGTTTCGGATAGAAATAAATTCGTACAGAAGGTTATTTTCGGAAGTTCCGAGTCTAGACCAGAACTTCCAGGCCAGACAAACAGATTAGATCTATTGGGCTTTAATACTGATTAAAGGCCCATGAGAGGACACTATATAAGGAGAGGAGGGCTACGACGAAAAGGCTGCTGGCTGTTCGCGTGGTTGGTAGCTACTGTTGCTTGTTGCTTTGACTTAACCCTAGCCGCCACCTCTCCTGGCTACACCGGTTGTGGCCGTCTCTCTCCTAACCTCTCTCGCGTTACTAGCAAACTGACTTGAGGTGATCTCGTCCCTGTACGTGTGGATACCGTAGAGGCGCTGCTGCTACTGCGGTGCTGATCTTCCCATGGAGATCGCCGGACTACGTCGTCTTCATCGCTGACGAACGGACTGAGCTGAGTCGATCGAGGACGTGCTTCATCAACTCTACTTCCGCTGCCCTAGCACGTCTTGTGGCTAGAGGTAACGATCTATGATCCCATTACACGCATGGTTCCTGGGCGAACGGGATAAATTTTTTGAAATTAACGCTAGCGTAGCCTCCCCATAACCCAACAGTGGTATTAGAGCCTACGTGCATAGTGTTTGATCTGGATCGATCATATATAGGTGATATGTGATGAAAATAGATTGGATCTATTGTTCTTGCGTCGGATTTTCGGAAGTTTCGGGTGTGACCCGGAAGTTCTGGGCTAGAATAATCCCGGTACATAATATCATTTTCGGAAGTTCCAGTTAGACCGAAAGTTCTGGGTTCGGAAACTCTGGTTGGACCGGAGGTTCCAAGCAGAAATAAATTTCGTACAGAAGGTTATTTTCGAAAGTTCTTGGCTTTGAGTTGGAAGTTCCGGGCCAAAATAAATTCGACATAAAAGGTTGATTTCGGAAGTTCCAGTCTTGAGTCAGAAGTTTCGAGCCCTTCGACCGGAAGTTCCAGGCCTTTGAGCTGGAAGTTTTGGGTCTTGTTCAGTCACGTGTAGATTCTACGTCTAACTTGTTTTTGCAGAGAATGTTGTGACTGGTATGGCTTTGTGATGTATATGATGCATGCATGTAATTTTTATGGCCTACGTATCATGGTTAATTGAAGCCTAAGGCTGTTCAAATGTTGTATGACCTGCGCGTCGACATGTGATGCTTCTGCTCATGTAATTAGTATAGTGCTATTAGATATAATAGACTGATACAAGCTCATGAAAACCTGAAGCATGATGACCCAAAGAACAGGAACTATGGAGATGGAGATCACCATGTGAAAAGGACCATGCTATGTCACAGTTAATATGATTGCATGTGATGTTTACTTATGTTCCTGTCATACTATTCTTTTATGTTCTGTGTGCGGTAGACATCGTTACCATGTTAGAATAGTTCCCTCAGAAAATTAAGAACTTTGATGCCCTTTCCAATAGCTGCACCTACAAAGGTTTTGATTATTGCATGGTAGGTCTGCCAAAGCAGGGTGCCATCTTTTATCTTAATCAATTAGGGTGAATGTCGGATAATCACATGTATAGTATTGATTTGCTTAACAAAGCTATCAAAATGGTTTTGGACTTTAGGGCATGGAGTTGGGCGTCGAGGCATAGGATGCTACCCCAACGAACAAGAGTCACACAGGATGTGATTAGCAAGTTATTGCTTACATATGTCACTAATCTTCTAGCAATGATGTCAAAGCTCACTAGAAATTAGTTGAATATGGATCATGTCTCACTACATGTCGTAAGAGGGAAAACGATTGAATATCATGTAGTGAAGCATCTTTTATTTAATAGAAGATTCAAATAGCATAGTGCTAAACCTTGTATTTTTATTGTAGATCATGGCACCTGCTGCTAAGAATACTTCCATTTTTAATCTGCGATCAATTCTTGAAAAGAAAAAGCTTTCTAGAACAAACTTTATTGACTGGTATAGAAACTTGAGAATTGTTCTCAAACAAGAGAAAAAGGAATATGTTTTAGAGGAGCCCCATCCTGATGAACCAAATGATGATGCATCTACCGCGAATCGACGGGCTTATGAGAAGCACGCCAACGATTTAGTTGATGTCAACTGTCTCATGCTTACCTGTCTTCTAAGCTTCAGAAGCAATATGAGGACAGGGATGCCTATGATATGATCGTGGGACTCAAAGGCATGTTTAAGAACTAAGCACGGACTGAGAGGTACAACGTCTCAAAGTCTTTATTTGCGTGCAGGTTGGCGGAAGGCAGCCTAGTCAGTCCTCATGTGATCAAGATGATTGGTTATATTGAGAGCCTGAAAAAACTTAGTTTTCCCCTTGACCAAGAGTTGGCCACGGATGTGATTCTCCAGTCGCTCTCTATGAACTTCGAGCCGTTCATTTTGAATTTTCATATAAACAGCATGAAGAAAAGCAAGACTGAATTACATGAGATGCAAAAGACTGCTGAGGATAGCATTAAAAATAATTCTAGTCATATGATGATGGTTCAGAAGGAGAGCAAAAAGAGAAAACACAAGGGAAAGGCTAAAGCTTCAGATGTGATCTCAAGCTCTAAGTCTAAACTAGTTAGAAAGTCCAAGATTGGCCCTGCTACTTCTGACACCTGCCACCACTGCCATAAGACTGGTCATTGGCGGAGGAATTGCAAGTTGTACTTAGAAGAACTCAAGAAAAAAAAGGAAAGTGTGACTTCTACTTTAGATATAAATGTTATTGAAATTAATCTTGCTACTCGTTTAAGTGATTCATGGGTATTTTATACCGGATCAATGATTCATACTTGCAAATCATTGCAGGGACTAAATAGGACAAGGAATTGTGCAAGAGGCAAATTAGATGTCCGCGTCAGCAATGGTGCAAAAGTTGCTGCGTTGACCGTCGACGTTTATTCTTTGTCGCTACCCATAGGATTAGTTTTGGAATTGAATAATTGTTATTTCATTCCCGCCTTGGGCAGAAACATTATCTCTTCGTCATGTTTAGAGGAAGACAGTTTTGAATTCATAATAAAGAACAAGTGTTGTTCGATATTTTTGGATGGTATGCTCTATGGTGTTTGTCCATTGTTGAATGGGTTATATATTCTGAATCTTGAGGATACACATGTTTATAACGTTAATATCAAGAAGCCTAGGCTTAATGATTTGAATCCTACCTATATTTGGTATTGTCGTTTAGGTCATATAAATGAGAAACGCATGCAGAAGCTCCATAGAGATGGACTTTTAGGGTCATTTGATTTCGAATCGTTTGACATATGTGAGTCTTGTTTACTTGGTGTCTGATAAGCTCACTCCCAAATCTGATAAATGCTTATTTGTGGGGTATCCTAGGGAAACCAAAGGATATTACTTCTACAACCGGGAAGAGGGCAAAGTGTTTGTTGCCCAAAATGGTGTCTTTCTTGAGAAAGAGTTTCTCTCGAAAGAGGTTAGTGGGAGCACGGTGAGACTCGAAGAGGTTTGAGAACCATTAGAAAGTGTTTCAGCTCCTACTGAATAGCAACTCGATATGTAAGATGTTGCAGAACCTGTTGTTGAGACACCAACCCCACATCGGTCAGAGAGGTTGAGTCGTACGCCCGAGTGGTTTGCATTTTTGACCACTGGGCAGCACGACATATTATTGTTGGACAATAACGAACCTAAGACCTATTCGAAAGCGGTGATGGGACCAGACTCTAAGAAATGGCTTGGAGCCATAAGATTTGAGTTAGAATCCATGCGAGAGAATCAAGTTTGAAACTTGGTCGATTCACCTGATGGTGTAAAAAACTATTGAGTGTAAATGGATTTTCAAGAAAAAGATAGACGTTAATAAAAATATTCACATCTATAAAGCATGATTGGTGGCGAAAGGTTTCAGACAGATTCAAGGTGTTGATTATGATGAAACGTTTTCGCTCGTCGCAGTGCTAAAGTCTATTTGGATCATCTTAGCAATTGCCGCATATTATGACTATGAGATATAGCAAATGGATGTCAAAACAACTTTCCTTAATGAAAACCTAGGTGAGGATGTGTACATGACACAGCTTGAAGGTCTTGACGATCCAAAGAATGCTGGAAAAGTTTGCAAGCTGCAAAGATCCATTTATGGGCTGAAGCAAGCTTCTCGGACTTAGAATCTTCATTTTGATGAAGTGATCAAAGGGTTTGGTTTCATCAAGAATAAAGAAGAGCCTTGTATTTACAAAAAGGCTAGTGGGAGCGCACTTGTATTTCTGGTCTTATATGTAGATGACATATTGTTGATCGAAAATGATATTCTAATGCTTGATGCTGTTAAATCTTCGTTGAGGAAAAGTTTCTTAATAAAAGATCTTAAAGAGGCAGTATACATATTGGACATAAAGATCTATAGAGATAGATCGAGAAGGCTAATTAGATTAAGTCAAAGCATGTACATTGATAAGGTATTGAAACGGTTCAATATGCAGAATTCAAAGAAATGTTTTCTGCCAATGTCACATGGTATTACACTCAGCAAGAGTCAGCGTCCTTCGATACCTGATGAGCTAGAGAAGATGAGTGTGATCCCGTATGCCTCCGCAATCAAATCCATCATGTATGCCATGCTTTATACATGCTCAGATGTTTCTTATGCTCTAAGTGTTACGAGCAGATACTAATCAAACCCTGGTGAAAGTCACTGGGCGATAGTAAAGAGTATCCTTAAGTACTTGAGAAAAACGAAGGATATGTTCCTAGTCTACGGAGGTGAAGAGGAGCTTGTTGTCAATGGTTACACCGATGTAAGCTACCAAACCGACAAAGACGATTCGCGATCACAGTCTGGATTTGTGTTTTGCCTCAATGGAGGCGCAGTGAGTTGGAAGAGTTCCAAGCAAGAAACGGTTGTAGATTCAACAACGGAGGCCAAGTATATTGCAGCTCCTGAAGCTGTGAAGGAGGCTATTTGGATCAGAAAATATGTTTCTGAGCTCGGTGTTATCCCTAGTGCGTCCAGTCCAGTGGACCTCTACTGTGATAATAGTGGTGCCATTGTGCAAGCCAAGGAGCCTAGGTCACACCAGAAGTCTATGGCGCTATCACCTCATCCGAGAGATTATAGATTGAGATGATGTAAAGATATGCAAGGTGTACACGGATTCAAACGTTGCCGATCCGTTGACGAAACCTCTCTCGCAGCCCAGGCATGAGGTGCACTTGAGCTCTATGGGTATTAGATACTTGTGTAATAGATTCTAGTGTATGTGAGATGAGTCTTGTCTATGCTAATGTACTTTGGATAATTTGTTATTTTGTTCCTTGAATAAATGTCTTTTACATTGATCAGTAAGTATGTGACTTGTTTGTGAAACTTTTTGTATTATCACGATGTTATTCTAAATGATCCCTAATCTCATATCGTCATGTAGGATAGTGATGATTTATAGATTAGCACATCTGTCTGATTAATGATCATGTTTCGCAGATCACAGACATAGAGATATCAAATCAGTGATATGAACTCATGTTAGTGAACATGAAGTTGGATATACCCACTTTAAGATACTGCTGGAATTGTTATTCATGATGTGCCATCAGTTGTCATCTCAAATGGTGTACTTGCAGAATCCTTAGACCTGAGATCATCATTGATTCTAGAATGTGTAGTGCACACTTAGAGGCTTCCAAACGCTATTCCGTAACTGGGTAGTTATAAAGGTTGCTTTCGAGTGTGTTATGAAACATGTCATAGGATGTGAGCGGTCAAGGTGAAATTTACTCCTCCTAAATAACAAGAGAGACGTCTCTGAGTCCCTCGAGATAGCTAGATTGGAAAAGTGCATGGCCATGCCACTATAATTAAAAAGTTAATCATGATTAATCCACTACTTGATCGAGTGAAGTGTCGAGCTATCACAAGGGTCGCACGAATCTCGCCATGAGCTTGACTGATGTCGTGTGGTAAAGGGATTGGTGTGTGAGTATATCAAGGTTTAGAAAATATAATTTTGATTTTGTATGCTTTTGGGGGTCAATATGTGCTGCTAGGTACCGCTATTGATCAGCAATCCAGAAAAGGTTTTCGGGTAGCGGCCGTTTGCATATGAACCTATTGAGTCACACGCTTAAGGGGATGGAATTTAAAGATTGCAGGAATTGGCTCTTGTGCAAGTGGGAGATTGATGGAAATATGCCCAAGAGAATTCTGGGCGAACCGAAAGTTCCGGGTTCTGGATCATCTAGAAGTTCCGGTTAAACCGAAAGTTCTGGGTCAGCCCTAGTTTTGGTTTCTTGAGGAATCAGAAGTTCTGGTTGGACCGGAAGTTTCAGACCTTCTTGAGAGATGTATTCTGGATGAACCGGAAGTTCCGGGTGAGACGCAGAAATTCTGGATCAAAATAAATTCGATATAGAATGTTGTTTTCGGAAGTTTTGATTGGACCGGAAGTTCCGGGTCTGGAAGTTCCGGTTAGACCGAAAGTTCCGAACAGAAATAAATTCGTACAGAAAGTTATTTTCGGAAGTTCCTGGCCTAGACCAGAACTTTCGGGCCAGACGAACAGATTAGATCTATTTGGCTTTAATACTGATTAAAGATCCATGAGAGGGCACTATATAAGGAGAGGAGGGGCTAGGACAAAAAGGCTGCTGGCTGTTCGCGTGGTTGGTAGCTGCTGTTGCTTGTTGCTTTGACCTAACCCTAGCCGCCACCTCTCCTGGCTACACCGGTTGTGGTCGTCTCTCCCCTAACCTCTCTCGCGGTACTAGCATACCGGCTTGAGATGATCCCGTCCCTGTACGTGTGGATGCCGTAGAAGCGCCGCTGCTACTGCGGTGCTGATCTTCCCGTAGAGATCGCCGGACTACGTCGTCTTCATCGCCGACGAATGGATGGAGCTGAGCAGAGCCGATCGAGGACGTGCTTCATCAACACTACTTCCGCTGCCCTAGCCCGTCTCGTGGCTAGAGGTAATGATCTATGATCCCATTACACGCATGGTTCTTGGGGGAACGGGATAAAATTTGTGAGATTAACGCTAGCGTGGTCTCCCCATAACCATTTGTAACTTGTTGGGAGACAATAGATAAGTTTTATATACTTGCTGAAATAAAAAATATCTCATAGTTTATGTACTTATGTAGGACCTTAAACCTTGATCGAAGAACAAGAACTAAAAAAGTGGTGTGGAAGTGGAACAGTGAAAGTGCATGTACAACACTATAAGTGCAAAGATATGAAGAACTGCTAATATGATATGCGTGTGCAACTAACTATTTATGTAACAACATTTGTTGTAATGACTAATGGGATATACGAAGTATGTCATAAATCATAACATGATGAAATTTTATTTTGTTGGACACTTAGACCCATGGTACCACGGTAAAGTATGAAATGGAACTATGGAAGTATGGATAATCGATTGGTCAGTGGCTTAATTCTGAACTAGTTATTGCTTTATTGAGCTATTTACTGCCTGTGAATGATGATTGTTTGATTGGTGAATGTTTGGTAATTATTGAATGGTGAATGGTGATGTTGTATATATTGTTGTTGCTTAAATAGTGTTATGTGTTCATGTTGGCTTTTGTGGATTTGTGATTGTAATGTTGTATCAATATTGTGATATGATGTTATACTGTAACTATTGTTGTTATAATATTGTTGCATATGAATATGTGATGATATGAGATTGTGAACTCAGGTATGGGGACCCAACGGTTCTCCATACCCACATGGAGATAGGGATGAAGAAAATTTCCCACCTGTGTGTGGGGATGGGGATAGGAACGATCATTTTTTTTTTGCAATGGGGATGGAGATAGTTGGTAAAACCCGACGAGGGGAGACCTGTTGCCATCTCTGGTCTGGATAGTGGATGAGGGAGCCTAACACCAGACAGTCAAAGTCAGCCTATGGAAGCAAATTTTCATTATGATAATTAGTCAGTTTGGACGGAAGGCCACCTTAAAAGATCATCTATAAAAATAACTATTTTTATAGGCTGTTTTTTGAGTGAACCGTCTATGAAAATAACCTTAATTTTACACACAATTGGCTTAAGAGATTGCCTGTAAAAATAGATTTATTTTCACATGTGGTTTAATTTACATAATAAACCAGTGTTTGAAAAAATGATAACAATTTCATATGAAGTTGAATGGGATAAACTTTATATAAATATTATATATCTTGATGAGATCTATATTTTGTAGTTGAAAGTTTTTTATTTGATATTTTTAGGGGCATCTATATTAATTTGAAGATTCAGCTTAGAAGATCAAAGATCATTTTTTAAATAAAAAATATAACTATTTCATATGAAGTCTGATGGGGATAAAATTTATATAAATATTGTAAATGTCGATGAGATCTTTATAGTTAATTTTTTTTCCATATAATATGAGGGGTTCAAATATTTATCTAGAGATTTGGACTAAGAGACTATTTATGAAAATCATAATTTTTATAGGCGGGTTATTTATGAAACATCACTATTTTTATATACGGTTTCTGTCAAAAATGTGTGTGAATATAGTCTTATTTCAATATGCAGTTTGAAGGTATTTGGGCCTTAAACAATATCAAATACAAATCTTTCAAATATAATGTTATAAAGTTATAGATCTCATCGATATCTACAATTTTCATATAACAATTTTCACATAAAACTTGTCCTCATTCAACTTTATAGGATATAATTACGATTTAAAAAAAAGATTATTTCCTTTTTAAACAAGGAGTCCAAAGTTTTTTATTTGAGAAATTTTAGGGCCAAATACTTGTTTGAAGATTCAACTAAAAAGAATCAAAAAATAAATTATTTGTTAGGTGTGGGATGGTAAAGTGACTCCGCATAGGCGTGATAGCATCGAGGGTGTTAGAATATTTTTAAGCGAAAAAACAAAATTTATTTCTATATATGTTTCTAAAGAAAACCATTTATAAAAATCAATTTCATTTATAAAAATCAATTTTCACATATGACCATTTTAAGTGAACCGCTTATAAAAAAATAATTTGATTGATGGGTCTCTCACTCTCAAGAAGCTCATATAAAAATATATTTTTTCACCTGCGGCTACAAGTGAAAATACAAGCTTTGCACATGCTTTACATCGTAGACGGCGCACCACAACGCATGTAAAAAACTTGATTTGGCAATTATATAAAAAATTATCTTCATAGCAGGGCAAGTTGCGGCTATAGTGGATATCGATACATGTTCTGCTCCGGTTCGGATCGACGGCGGCGAATACACGCCGGCTGATCGATTGGTATTATGTTTTCCGTCGATCAGCAGGCCGAGCGTTGGCTGGTCCAGGTCTTCTCTGACTCTGATAGATGCGATGATGCAACAAGAAAACTGGTGCAAATACTGCAGAATGCGCCGGCCCAATCGATGAGCTGCAGGATCCGTCTATCGGTGCGAGTGTTGGGGGGCACCTGATTATAAAGCTTTGCCTGCCTGGTCGATCGCCAATTCAATTCAACTGAGTTTGAATCCCAGGCTTGTCGATAAGTGTGCAATAGAATTTTTATATGGTCGTAAAGATTGATAGAATCTTTATATGGCTGTAAAGATTGATAATCCTTCCTCCGTCCCATAATATATATATAGTAATCTAGTTTTGATATTTCATAATACAACTAATCTAGACAGTTGGACTGTTCAGATTCGTTATACTATAAAATATCAAATCGAATCTTAGCTCTCTATATTATGAGACGGAGAGAGTAGTATTTTTATATTCAAATATCGGTAATAGTTACTCATCTTAATTTATATTTTAGGAAAAAGTCTGAATTACACTCTCAAAGTATCGCTGAAGTTTGAATAACCCCTAAAGAATTTTACCGTCTGAAAAACACTAGTGGTATTGCAAAATAGCTCAATTTACACCTTTG
>KE372841.1:258022-274820 GCA_000418225.1 Zizania latifolia | reverse complement strand
GCGAGGGCTCCGCCCGCAAGCGCAAGGGCTCGGCCAAGGGCAAGGCCTCCTCCTCCTTACCCATGGTACACACAAACACACTGTGCTAGCTAGCTCCACCACTCCATCACTTCTTCCCCCAGCAACCAAATCCACTCAACTTCCCAATGCAGGCCACGGCGGCGACCACTGCAACCCCGAAGCGGTCAAAGGTCACCGGCGGCGGCGACGACGAGGCGCCGGAGCCCCCCAAGGACTACATCCATGTGAGGGCGAGGAGAGGGCAAGCCACCGATAGCCACAGCCTCGCCGAGAGGGTACCTACCTATCTACCTAGCTCGATTAATTATTGTACTACACTAATCCCCAAATTAATCGCAATGCGCGTCGTGATTAGATTATCCACACGCTAATCACTCACTAATCTCTAGAGCATTACTCCGTCTCGTCGCTAATTGCTCTAATTGTATTCCATCTTTTGGTCAACTAAGTTGTTTTTACCTGTACACAAGAATTAAAAATCAATTTAATCATCGTTTACTCTATTTTAAAAATTATGAGCTGTTTATTTAGGAGACGATTAGCATTTATTCTATAAGAACAGAGAAAATATGAAAACTGCTTAAGTATTAAACTAACTTATATTTAAAAACAAATTAAAAATACAAAAATAACTTATATAAAGTATTAGAGACAGGATTAAGTACAGCTTAGCTTAATTAATCTTGTGCCATTTGATTACTGGTAGGTGAGGAGGGAGAGGATAAGCGAGAGGATGAAGCTTCTGCAGTCGCTGGTGCCAGGCTGCAACAAGGTATGATATCAACACATTTCAGTACCAATCTTATCTTGCTGAAATTTGTACATGTGTTTATTTAATGTATTTCTTTTTGGGTCAAACCCAGTCAAACTCTGTAAACGTTTTGTTTCTACACATTTCAATATTTTAGACCTGTTCGCGAAATTTCACAGAAGGCGTGCATGTAGTATCTTAAGTTGCCGGTTTTTTGCGACTATTTTGTGGTAAAAATTAGCAATCAAAATTGTGTTTAGGAGGAGGGAGAAGTATCACATACTCCCTCTCTCCTGAAAACTTCGCTCTTAGACTTTAGCTTTATGAAAAAAGATTTTATTTGTGCGTCCTTATATAGTCTTGTTTTAAAAATTAACAAATTTTATTTCTTTAATACATATGTCACTTTATAGTACTATTTTTCCTAATAAGAAATATTTTATTTTTTACTCTTATCACTAATTTATCGACTTTATTTTAAAATAAAATTTTTTATAGCACGGAGGAGTAAGTGCAAAACGTGCTTAAGTGTAAACGGAGAGGATAGTGCATAGAGCTAGGCACGGAGGAGTAAGTGCAAAACGTGCTTAAGTGTAAACGGAGAGGATAGTGCATAGAGCTAGGAGTTGACTTTTTCTACTTGGAGGGATAAAATTAAGTGCTGGTTAATTAATTCTTCTGTACCGAAAGTATGAACACGGAGGGCAGTGGTTAATTAGTCTACGCAGCAAGTAGTAATTTTGACCGTAATGCATGCAGTTAAGGTTAATTAGCTGGCCCGTGTGGCTCAAGAGGATATATATTTATATGAAGTATTGATTAATTAATAATCTGAGAGGCTATTGCTCAGTACTTAAACTAATCAAATCGACTAATCAATTGTGAGGTCCGGGTAGTTTAGTGGTGCGCACGATTATTTAAGTTTCCCCCAATTATTGAGACGGTAGCCGGTGGTAAACACTGGGTTGATTTTTTAATTTGTTTGATAACTTTTCTTCCAATTTCGGTTTATATTTGGGTGATTTGTTTATTGTTTGGTTAATTGATTGCAAATGCTCAGATCACCGGCAAGGCTCTCATGCTCGACGAGATCATCAACTACGTGCAGTCGCTGCAGCGCCAGGTCGAGGTAACAATGCACAACTTGTTTCAAATGATGCCCCGAAAAAAAACTATTTTGGTGACAGTAATATATTGACAAATATGTACTTTGTGTTTTATATTGTAAGTCTTTTAATTTTTTTACAAGTTAAATATATTTATATGTGTTCAACTCTATAAAAAAATATTGCAACAATTGTAACATCAAATTATTTTAATTAAATCGGCTATTAAATATGTTGATAGTATATTTTTTGATATTGTAGACGCTGATATAGAGTATTTTTATATAAATATGGTCTAAGTTAGACAAATTTAATTTAAAATAATTCAAACGATGTATAATATAAAACACAGGTAATATATATTTCCTAATTAAAATTGATTTTGGAGCCCTGTTTAAATTTGATCTCTGTATGTCTCAGTTCCTGTCCATGAAGCTAGCGACTGTAAATCCTCAGCTAGAATTCGATGGGAATTACGTACCGTCCAAAGATGTAAGTAAACCTTTGTATATTTAGAAGAGGAATGCATCGTCCGATCAGGAAATCCAACGGCCAAGATCGATTCGTAGAGTAACAATGTCACATCACCCACTTGGCAATTTCTTTCAGATGAACTACGTGCCGATGCCGACGTACACGTCCGGCGACCCGACCACCACGACGGCGTTCTCCTGCACCGGCTCGCCGGCCACCGATCCGTTCGCTGCCTACGGCTGCTGGGATCTTGACCTCCATACGGCAATGCATATGGGAGCGGCCGCCGGTGGACTCGCCCAAGATGGCCAGGCCGCGGCGGCGCATCCTCCTCGTCCTTCCCGTGGCTGGAATGGCAAGTGAATCCAGAACACCTCTCGTCTCTGATAGCATCAGAGCCTTGAGAAAACACGGATGAAAATATGGACTTTCTTTTGGTGATTGTCGTACGGTAGGTCAGTTTGTCCGAGTTTGTGGAGGTTTGCTGTTGGTGGTAATTGGGCGCAGGCCAGCAGCAGCAGCAGCGGCGGACGACAGTAAACCACATGAAGGCCGAGACATAAATGAGAGCGGCCATGTTTGCAGGAAAGCACCTCCCCCTTCCTTGGTTTCTGTACACGCGCCAGCCGCTGTAGCAGCAGCAGCAGCTTATCCCCGGAAGCTAACAATCATTGCCATGAAAGAGAAAGGATGGCTCCCTCACTGTGTCACTGGATATGTGGGCCCCCTCTGTCATACGTGGCACCATCTTTTTTCCATTCCTCTCTGTCATGAAAGAGAAACGATTGGCATGCACGGGAGTGTAAGTAGCAGTTTTTACAAATCCGGTTGGACATCTGTTTTTGGACCGGTCAGCACACAATTTAGTAAAACCGACCGACACTTATTTATCGAAGACCAATAATATAGATAAAGAGTATGATAACTAATCTGGTTATCACTATCCTACCTTACCTAAGCATTTACAGGCTAGATAGGGTTTACCATTCGGATGAACCTTGTTTGTATGGAAGTATTGAATGAATGCCTTTGATCAACAATGAGAACTTGGCTCAAAATCATATATATTGGCGTGGCAAAAGTAGTATGAGTATGATCTATGGATACATATTCCGTCTGTTTCATGTTCCACGTATCTTCACCCGGAATTTCCATGTTAATGCTTTGCTTCCAATGTAAATACACATGGCATTGGTGAACACAGGTGCCCAAGTGAGGTACAACACCCTCAACATTCTGCCATGACTCTAGAAAATTGGTGTGTAGTCTCTGCATAATTCAAGAAGTTTTCGTCCTATCAAGAAATATAAGACGTATAAGTTTTTGACATGTCTTTGCCACGAAATTTTGATCATTAATTTATTTTATAATATATCATCGATAACTATAAAATTAATATCATATGGCAATATTTTTATAGACGAATATTTAACTATATGACATGTATAAATATATATATATATATATTACAAATTACATGTTTTTATCTTAATTATGAAAGTTAAAAAGATTGATTTTTTTCAAATACATGGACCTATATTTTTGGACAGAGATTGTGTTACAATGTGTAGGAAAAGCTATGTAAGAAAATTTACCTTCTCCCAAACGGTTTAGCAGCAAAAACTACTTATTTAATCCATGTCGAAGATCCCACTAACATATCGGCGATTGTGAGGCTCCCATGTAACCCACACCCACGGTTTAAAGCCATTAAAATGTCACATGAATAATGCATCACCTAACCTAGAGATAACTTCTTTTTACAACATTTGGCAGCTCCAACCAAGATCTCCCAATTAACCTAGCTAGTTGCATGATCAGTGGTAATCATGGACTACTTAATCACCTCCACACTCTCATCATCTCAATCATTGTTCATCTGCTGCCATATCCTAATCACAGCCGGCCCCCAGTGCTTTGTGTGTGGAATCTAGACAGTAGGGGAGGAGGGGTCCTTGCAACCCATCTGGCATCTACAGCTGCTGCTCCTGTTTCACATTGGAGCAGCTACCAGTTTACAATAGTAGTAGTTTCTGTTTGTTTATATTATAAATCGTTGGATTTTGTATAAGTCAAAATTTTCTATCTTTTATAAATTTTTCAGAAAAAACATACCAACAACTACAA
This sequence comes from Zizania latifolia, assembly GCA_000418225.1. Classification (NCBI taxonomy): domain Eukaryota; kingdom Viridiplantae; phylum Streptophyta; class Magnoliopsida; order Poales; family Poaceae; genus Zizania; species Zizania latifolia. Next base: position 270,341 of record KE372841.1, on the reverse strand, counting down.
CACTAAATTAGTTTCTTTAAATTTATGTTAAATATATCTTAATGATTTATTTATTTGATATTATATATGTTAATATATTTTTCTTTAAATATATTAAAGTTAGATAAATTTCGCTTAAAAGACACTAAAATAGTATATTTATTTGATATTATGAGTGTTTATATTTTTTAATAAATAGATCAAGCTAATAAAAACTTGATCGAAAAATTAAACGAATTTTAATCTGAAATGGTTCGGAGTGATTGAACAAGCGCACTTTTGGGGCCTTCAATTCCGTCGTAATATTTCTTGTTGTTTTGTGACACTTTTCTTCTTCATGTCTTGCACTCTACAAGTCATTGTGATGTGACAATGGCTCTTTTCTACCTGCCCCTGACCGGCCCTCCTTTATTCAGACATCAAGTCGGTGAGTACTGTCATTAATTTCCTGATTAATTAAGCTTAATTACTGCATACATGCACGGTCATTAATTAGTACAGTGAAGAGAGGAGGATTCAAGTGTACTTGTATAGTTATGTGATGCAGAGTACTGATCATAGAGGTGTTTGGAAAAAGGCAAAGGCTGGCAAATTAAGTTGATCGATCTAAACCTGGTCAAACTAATCGCAAATTAAAAGAAAAACTGGTCGAACTGCAACAAGGATTTGGCATAATTAAGCTGGCCAGGTTGAGAGATTTGGAAATTGGAAGGTTGGAATAAGTCATATGAGACCCAAATTAAATGGACAGCCACACCATAAGCACGATATTTAGATATGTGGTTCAACATATCTTTTATAAATTTTGTATAAGTGGGTTCTAGCAATTTGAATCTAAATCCGTTGTATATTTCAAATATTATTTTAGACTTTATTAAGAATAATTAATTTGTTATTCATCTATCGTATAATGTCAAATGACATGCGAATTATCCTGTTACCATGCACTTCAATTTCAACTCTAAAAATTCTACCACTCTTACATGACTGACAATTATATGCTAATGCCAATTAGCAAAATGCGGGTAATAACCTCCACTACAGAGAGCTGTCATGTCACTGGCCTCGCTAGTCGCTACAGATGGTTTAAAAAATGATCTGAGATGTCTCGTAACAGACAGTGTTGCAAAACTGTTACGGGGTATTCTTGTTTTTCCAATCTAGAGAGAACTGCTGCTCCACCTACGGTTAGATCCAAGCTTGTTAATTTCAGCCATTCCAGTTTAGTTTTGGAATGAAATATTTTGTACTGACCGATACCGGTATACTATTTCAGAATCTAATAAAATAATATAAATATATTTAAAATATATATTAATATGATTAAATATGATATATTTGAATATAGTGATATCTCAAATATAATATATAGCTTAAATACAATATAATATATAGCTTAATATAAGTAATATATAACACATATATCAAAAAATTTAAAATATAATTTTAACTGCAATGATCAGTATTAACTGGAATGGTCGGTATTGACCAGTATTGGAACCGGAACGGTATGCAACTTGATATATTTGAGTGACGGAATGATACATACCGATCATTCTGACCGGTACCAGAACGGAATTAGTAACCTTAGTTAGATCTCAACATTATATTGTTAAATTTAGCCAACAACTATTCAATGCGTAAAATAGTGATAGGAATGTGAATGTGTGGAACGGGGATAGCAATTCTACCCGTATACCCGTTTATCTGTGGGTAAAAACCGACCATATTAGGATCGAGTTTGTTCCTAATTTTATACCATGGGTATGTTACGAGGTTAAAACTTATACCAAAAAGGTAAACATATACGAGTATAGGTATTGACTACCTATACCTATTTTACCCATTTACCTATTTATCCTGAGTATATAAACCAATCTTAAACCCTAGCCCCTCCCTTCTCCCTCCTCCCTCCTTTCTCCACCCCTAGCCTCAACCGCCACCCATCTCTCCCCCCTCATAAATTTAGTTTATCCTCTGCCCCCAAAAGCATTGGTGCCCCACGTGGCCGCGCCACCCTACCACCCCGTCCTTGCCCCTCGTCGGCGTTCACGCCTCCCTCCTGCCTCCCACCGCCCCAGCCTCGCTCCAGCATCCTGCCCCGCCGTCGCCCCACACACTGGCTTCCTACCCCACCGCCACCCCACGCCAACATCCCACCCTACGTCGGTTCCTTGCTCCACCGGCCCTATCTAGATTTGATAGGTAAACAGGTATATCCGTGTGTATATAAAACCCGTGGGTGGCAGGTGTGGATATAGATTTTTATCCATCATAGATAACGGGTACGGGTATAGAAATTATATTTTTATGGGTATGGATATAGGTATGCATTACATGTACCCGTGGTACCCGATTACTATCCCTGGTGTGGAGGGAGGGTACCTAGTTGTCGGGAATGTATTGTCGATGATAAGGAAGATGAAATGTGCAGTGCTCTAGAAGGTTGTCAGCCAGGGTTGAAAGAGACATGTATAGTCGTAGACGTGGTGCATAGTAAAAACATGTGACGGCCGAGAGATGGCGGAGCATGGAGTTGGTCTATCGATGATGGAGGTAACATGGAGGTGGAAGAGGACTCGGGAGTTTTTTTAGTTGGTAGTAGCGTGAAGACGAAATTAGCTATCATCCATAAGAAAAGATCATTAAGAGGAAGTGGGTCTTATTGAACAATGACTATAAAAACCGATTTTCATGGTCTACTTAACAGGACTGTAAATAAAAATTAGTCTGTTTTTATTGTTTTTATAGACGGTTTATTTAACAAGACAGTCTATAAAAATTATAGTCATATTAATTAAATTATTCGTGAAAATTGGTTTTCAAAAACAGCCTAGAACCCTCTTCGTCGACTATTAAGTAGTTTGTCTTCTAGACCGTATATACAGTAAAAATAGACGTTTATAAAAAAAATTATGTAGTACCAGCTTTACCTTTTTGTTTCGATTTTTCCAATGTAGAGTATTACAACTCCACTTACAGTTAGATCTATAATATTATAAGTTATTTCTACATTCTTCCAGCTGGTTGTTTTGTTAAGATATAAAACTATTACCGTTCTACATGGTTTCCAATTCCATAATATATTATCAATAACTAGAAAATTAACATCATATGAAAAATATTTTCAAATACAAATACAGTGTCATTTGTGCAGAAAAACATATATGTTATTATCCAGCTAGAGACGTCGCACATGTATGGTTTTCTTCGCACTGACTATTGCATCTTTTTTTCTCTCACACACACACACATATGCATTAACTAGATGCAACTGTAAGGCCCTGTTTGGTTTGGGGCTGCTAAAGTTTAGGGACTAAAGTTTAGTCTATTTTATTCCCTAAACTGTCAAACATGGTGACTAAAAGGGGCTAAATTTTAGCATTTAGTCCCCAAAAGGTTGCTAAAAAGGACTAAAGGAGACTATTGATAGGGTCTGCCCCTCATTAATGTCCTGTCCCACCCCCCACCCCTCCCGATCCAATCCTCTGCCCTCGCTCTCTCCCGATCTATTTCCCATCTCGCTCGCACCCTGTCCTCCCTGCCGCCGCCCCCACTGCTCCCTACGCCGCCACCGCCCCCGCTCCTCCCCGTGCCTCCGTCGCCGTGCCCGCTCCTACCCAAGCCGGATCCACCATGGACGGCTACGGGAACGTCTACCAAGACTACTTCTCTTAGGGTGCTTCTTCTTCGGTGGCTCCCGTCTTTTCTACTTCCGCCACCGCCCCCGACGACGACGACTTGGATCTTCTCTCCCAAGCGCTGTTGTATGTACCGGCAGCCCCAGCCTCTCGACTGAGAGGGTGCACATGGAGAACCTGGATTTCATTAGAGAGAGTGCTATGGGGATGAGCACTTCGATATGGCGGATGATAATGAAAACTATTCCGTTAGAAGCATCGTCGTCTCAAAAAAATATAGCTACTACTCAACACGGGGACAAAGATCGAAATATAAATACTGTTCATCAGGCCGATTGGGTCCGGATCGATCGATGGATTGATATATCGATCGGAGGCATGGATGGATCGATGGATGCTAGCTGTAGGGGCGATTTTGGCTAGACCTCAATCTCTACATAGAGCAGGGCTTGTAAAACTAATTAGAAACCTGTTAGCAACGATGGATGGACAAAGTGGTTGTCGATCGATTTATTATTTAAATCTGATTCAGTTAGTGATTATTGGATTGATTTTTACAGACTGTTTTGTTGTAAGATAATAAAAACCATAGTAGCTAACCAGTTACCGTTACTGGGGTCTGGTGAAGCTGGACACAGACCAGCTGTCTCGTTCCCATGGTAGCATGACAGCGAGGGATTTTACCAGGCAGGTTCACATGTATTCATGGCCGATCAGGATTTAGGATTAGCTAGGGTTAAGAGTGTAGAGAGATTTTACGGTGCATTCTACTAACATTAGAATATATAGAAAATAAAATCGTCAAAAAAAGTATAATGTGGAGGGATAAAATGGTATCTTTGCTATACTTTTCTGTTAAACCACATAAAATCAAATTATATCACGGGTTTCTTATATACAATTTTTGACTTACAATTCTAAAGTGCCGAGTAAAAAAGAAACATATAAGTTTTTGACTTAATAATCGGTTTAAAATACCAAATTATCCTTTAAAGATTAATGGCTACAATTGATCATGTATAATACTATAGATAGAATACACCGTATAAATCAGATAGACTAATTAAAGACCGGTATAAATCAGATGCCATGGCCGGTATGGTATACTACTACAAGGAAAAAAACCAAAAGAAATATTCAAAAGGAGGAGGCGAGGAGCCATAAAAATGCAGAAAAGAACTTCGAAAGGGACGTACCCAGAAACCGTAAAATTGTGATTCTGAGCTTATGTTTAGAATCGTCGAAAGTGGATTAGTAAAAATTCACCTGGGATTCACGAAGCAATTATTCCGTTCTAAAGGAGCTAGCTCTACACGAATAATTGTCTAATATTTTATCGATCCTATGTATAGTCAGAATTGATTATCTATTTTAAAGTGCTCGTTAATCTTTTGGATGGATTGATTTTACCATGCAACCTTGAAATTCCTGGTAACCACGAAATTTTCAATACTCTAGATTCTTTTAGAAGGGCAATACTCTGAAATTTCCAACACTAGATTTTTGTTAAGAATGACAAATACTCCAAAATTGTCATCACATACATATGGACAGTTTTATTTCTGACGAGGAAGTTCCACTATCAAGTGCAGTCTAGAGATTACAGTAATGAAAAATCATACATAAATCAATTGAGACATAAAATATAAGAGAAAATCTTTCTTTTTTATTCATCGGATCAAGATGTCATAGAATGAGGTGCTAGCTCTAAGTAGGTGCTAGCTCTATATCTATAAGTAAAAACTCTTAAGAGATAAATTAAGTCTTTAAGAATTAAAAGATTATTTTTTAAGAGATAGAGATATACCGAATACTTATCAAAAACTTTGGGTTCGTAACAATTTGATGCTGTTGGCCGCAACGGGAGGTTCTTGGATTGATTGGTTAGGTGGAGGGTCTCATTAAACCGATGTGTGCGCACACAGTGCCGGTCCTTCCATCTGCTGGGATCGCTCGCTGTCCCCTAGCAAGATACCACCACAGCGACGTCCAAACGAACAATGGAGCTAACCTCTCTAGCTACCTACCAAACACGACAGCTAAGATTGAAACAATATACAGCATCTAAACATCCAACCACAATTTTGCCACAGCTCATCAAAGCCCCTAGATTCTTGCAGAAAATGAATTTTATAGGCTAAAACAAAGTGACTAAATCCTCTAAATTTTAATCTAGAATGTAAACAAGATGTCTATCCTTACAACCTTTAGTCTGCTTTTAACCCCAACTCTAGGAATATTTTTGGAGTTCGAGATACCCCGCTTAAAAATGAGAGAATTGGAATGTGCAAAACAGTATGTAAGTATTTCTCCTTAATGTAATAGCTTCGTGAAACACTTCAACACCATTAGAAGTAGAAAAAAGAAAGAGACTTTTAATGTGTAATCTACTTATAATATTGTATTATCAATAGAAAAGATCATGTTCATCAAATTTATAAAGAAAAATAATATTTTACTTACATAGGTATTTTTGTCATTTGTATATTTATTTTCTGGGGACCTCGGTTAGATTGATTTGATTTTGTCTTTTTATGGGACAGTTATATCCCTCCATAATTCTGCTATTATTATTTGGGTCAGTATTGTAAATAAATCTGGTCTATAAGAAAATAAAAGTGTTGATTAATTCAATAAGCAGAAGTAGCGAGCACAGAACAACAATAAAAAGAAAATCCCTATATTCGAAAGAATTATGCCTGTAAAGCATGATATCTCAGGTGAGAGGTAAGCGCCGGCGGAGATTCTAGACCTGTAACTAAAAACATGTTACTATGCATACCATTATTCCCAAAACCTCTCTTGTCAATTAAGCTAATTACCAAAATTTAAAGTTTAGAAATTTTGTTGTGCATTCAGAATAAATCATAACCCTTGATGACTTTTATTCAAGAGTTGAAAACTATCAAAAAAGCGGGTGACACGGAACGATAAAACTGTGAATTTGTACAATAGCCATGTTCATGAAGGCGACAAAATAGATGGATCGAGGCACAATTCACTAATAAGTAACGAGGATTATATCTAAAATATAATTAATCAAAAATACTAATTTATCTTCCAAAATCATGCAATCGATTCTACTGCAAACTAACATTAGAATGTACAGTGAAGTGGTCAAATACAAGGGTGTACGTCGTCATTGTTCCGTCGATCGAGTCGTCCAACGTATGTATACGTGCGTACGTGCATATATATGGTCCCGTCCGGCGTGGCGAGAGCCGGCAAGGGTTCAAATGTGATTGCCATGGCTCAACGAACCAACGCGAGACATGATTTTGGCTTAGCTAGCTTGCGACAATGGAACTATTTAGTGTTTAGTTGGAGAGCAATGCTGGATGAAATAATTTCGTGCAATTTTTTGTGGAATGAGATGATTCAGTGTTTTGTTTGGTTAGATGTGATGAGATGATTCAGTTTTTTATTTGGTTAGAGATACATGAGTATGGATAGGATGAAATCCTCTCACAAGAGAGGGTGGATGAGTTCATCCAGTAAAAAAATTCGGATTGGACTATCCAGCATCTAAAGAGAATATTTTCTTAGATTGGATGGGTCTGTTCAGCCTGCCCACAAACCAAAAGTACTAAAACTGGATGGGATCCCATTTAAGTAACCAAACGGACCCTAAGTCAAACAACCTATTGCGTGCAGTAACGTGACCTATGTAAACTTACTGTAGGCGTGTTTCATGTCGAACTTTTAATTACAATATTTAATTAATGAAAATCATATGCATAGATTTAACTTTAAATTTTCTTCCGCAATATTCAAATATCAATAGAATTTAGTAGTCAAGATTATATTTTGCAGATACATACCTTGACACGAACATTTTACACTTACTGACAAATGGTACGGTGATAAATCATAAGAACGTCGCTGTTGCTCCAGAGATGTGTAAAGTGTCCATCTAAATTTACAGAGCAAAAAATGCAAAATACAACTTTCTGAGGATCTGAAGAGTAATACAACTTTCTGAGGATCTGAAGAATCTTGTTGCGCCTCACAAGACAGTGAAGAGGAACACACATCTTCAGGAAAAGCTTCCTCTGGTCACCAGGTGTACAACATCCACACTAACAACACTAAGGTACAAAGGGAACTGAAAAAAATGGTGCATCTTCAGATGTTACATTTGTCGTACCCAGAAAACCACGAGTTGAGATCCGTGCTCTTGGAGACGTCAAATGATCCGCCTTGTTGGAAGGTGTTGAACTCTTCCCGCCATTGCTGGTCACCAGTGCTCCCAGATGTGTCATACTTGGCAATCTCGATATCGCTAGGTTCAATGGGCAGAGTAGTAGTATCTTTATGCTCAGAGGATTCTGTGAGGCGATGATTTAGGGCAAGGATTTCCTGGTCGTAGGTCTTTTTCAAGTTATCAATCTCCAGGTAAGCTTTCTCCGTTTCCTGCTCTGCTAACAATGCTCGCCTCTGCAACAAATAGAGACGTGTCATTTTACTACAAATTTTAACAATCAACATCCCAAGTACGCAAAACACACTTGAAACACGGGTTTATGGTTTAGGGTTTAGGCCTTCGATGTTATAAATCATGTTGTAAGATCTTGATTATCTACATCAAGTGCGTTCCAAGTATCATATTGTCAAATATGTTGAAATTTAAATGCATTTGAGCGATTTGGGAAATTCATACCCAGGCAACTGTTTCCGCTTCCTCAGCCTCCTCCAATCGTACAAGTAATTCACCCGCTGCTTGAACAGCTTCAGCAGTATCCCCCAGCTGATCCTGAAGGCCTTTGTTTTCCGCTCTCAGAACTGAGATTTCAGCAGCAAGGGAATTGATGAACCGCAAATCAGCTCCCTTGACACCAGCTTTTGCCGCTCTTGCCTTCACGTCCTCAACACCATAACGGATCTTCCTATGCATCGCAAGCAAACCAATATGCCTCTCTTCAAGTTCAGCATACTGTTCCAAGATTCTAGCGTGTCCCTGCATTGCTGTTTGTAATGCCTCCTTTAATTCCTCTGAACACTTCTTTTCTGACTCCAATTCCGATTGCAACCTTCCAACAAGAGATTTATTTGCTTCAAGTTCAACTCTAAGTTCTTCTGTGAGAGTAATCCATTTACTCTCTGCTTCAGCCCAATCTGATGTGTCTGCTACATTAGTATCGACGTCACCATCTTTTGTTACAGGTGAAGGATTAATGCCCTGAGACAATTGCACTGGTGGCCACAGCCTACGAATTGATGCTGATGATGAAAGCACAAAATGCAAATGACTTTTCAGATGCTGTATCTCCTCTTGTAGAACTTCTTTTTCGTCCATGTAATTCTGGCACATCTCCAATTCCTCCCGAAGTCTCCTTAGCTCAATTTCATCATGTAGAAGTTCGGGATGGTTGTCATATTTCTTTTGGAGTATCTGATTGCAAAAGTTTAAGGAAATTAGCTGATAAATGAAGTGCTGACTTTAAAAATTAAAACATGGTATGCATATAGTGTCATGGGTAGTGGGCCAGAGACGCCAGCCCAGCCCATGTGAACAGTGCTTGCACCTTGTAAACTCTATAAATAGAGCGGTATTGATCAGGAATAAAGCAAAAAAGAAAGAATTAGTCTAATCTCTCATCCCAATATTCTTCTCTCCAACCTAAATCTACCTTTCATCTCTAGGAGCCGCTACTCGGCTATACTCTCGACGGTGTTTATCCCATGTTCAACCCATGACAACATAACATATAGGAAATTAAATGGAATGGGAAGTTCAGAGAAAGCCAACCTTATGCTCATTCATAAGAGATAAATACTCCTCATGGATAAATTCTTCCGTTGGTAAAGTTCCATCCATCAGACTTTCAAGCCTAGCAATTTTTCCTTCTCGTGTTTGTGCGATTACTGCATTACATTCGCGTTCGTGTTTATATTGTTGCACCTACAAGGGGAATGGCTAAGAGAGCGTAACACAGATTGTTACTTGTTAATGAATAGAGTGAAGACACCTACCAAACGATTTAGCTGTTGAATTTCAGCAGCTTGCTTTGCACACTGTTCATCACGTGCCATCTCTCGCCTGATGGCTCCAGCCAAGATTTTCTCCACGGCCTATACAGACAAGACCAAAGTTATTTGTAACTGCAAAAATTGTATGTTTAGTTAGCAGATTTAAAAATGCTACCAACTTCTTTTGCTTAAACTTACTTTCAGAATTTGTTGCTGATGTAGTTCATCACTTATTGTTCCTACATCATTTGGTACTAATTGCAGATCCTTGCACGAATTGGGATCCATGCTCACATTTGCATTAGTCTCAAGTAGACAAGAGGGAATTAGAGACGGTGGAAGATTTCTTGCATCAGATTCTTCTGGGTCAGTCTGAATCGCTACGTCAACCTTGCAAGGCTGAATATCCACAATTCTAGCATTGAACCCAACTGATGCTCTCCTCCATACTCCATTGTTTTGATGATTTTCTATGACTTGAAGTCCTCTCTGTATGCTGGCAGTGAGATTTAACTTGCATTTGTCATCAGAGCATGATCTTTTTGTTGGCATGTGATTCTTATCCCCATCAAATGCATCGACAAGTGAAGTGCCACCAATTATTTTCACTGAAGCCTGTAATTCTTTATAGTCATTATCTCCAAGAGGAGATATTGCCATATTTTCATGATTGTGTGGCTTCTCAACATCACTATCATCAATTTCCATTTCTACATCAGCACTATCTTCATGGATAGTTTGGAATGTTGTAGGACGACTCAAACTCATTTTGAGCAGATGTAGACTACGTCTAGCATTCCATCCAGTGGAAAAACTTCCATTGCTCCCATCTGAGCCTCCAGACTTCATTCGGTGAAGTTCATCCTGCAATATAGTCATATGATACAGAATAAGAAATAACTGGAGAACTGGAGTCAGAAGAACAAGCATTACAGAGATAACAACAAAATTGTCAACAAGAACAAAATAGTACCTTTAACTGCCTGATCTGCTCACGCAGCATGTTGACGTCTTCCTCTTTTTGTTCATTGACAACAGCATTGTTTTTTATAGATTTCGCACGTTGTGCAAACCTTAGAGTGCTTAATGTTTCACCCTTACAGCTGTATAACAATATTGAAAATATAGTAAGTAAAAACAAAATAAAAGAGCAGAGAAAAAATGACTTCAGGTTCAACATGGTAGTACATTTGTGATGGCGAGACAGCACAAATCATTGCAAGTTTGGCATTACCACCAAGTGATTCCTGTAATAGGAATGTCAGCTTTGAATCGCGATATGGAACATGCCTTTGTTTTCCAGACTGTGATATTTCTGCCAATATATTAATCAAATTTCTGCATTGGACAAACACATAATAATGATAAGAATCTGCAATCACAATCATCCGTCGAGAAAACAAAAAAAAATAAATGAAGCAAAAACCATCTCTTATTATTTTCATTAAGTGACAAAACATTTCAGGTGGCAAAATTCAAATAAGAAATGACAAATCACCAAATGAATGAATGATTACATCTAGAAAGTTACTCGTATTTTGCGAGCAAGAACAGAACTCAAGTTTTATACCATTAACAGAATGACAACAATATATCGATGCAATGTGTTGGTTCATTATCATATCATCCATATATGCAAAAGACATGCAAAGAAATGGGGGATGGTTCATCACCACCGAAGTCATGGGATAATCCCATCATATAACAACCTCTAGATAACTTTAGTGATATCAGCAAAAGAGAAACATATATTCCTATTTATATAAACAAAGAAAGCTCTTTCACCAAACCACCTGCTTCTATGCAATTTGGACATGTCCAGCTACAATAACTAAATTTGTGTCTCCCATGGTGCAAACACAAGCAAACGAGCGCCATAAACATAATATTGTGTCCCTTGACAATTCATCATACTAAGGAGCAGAACAAAATGGAATGCTCAGGCAGAATTGTCATATCCTGACTCCTTTCAGAATAGTGTTATATATGAATGAACCATCTAGCATATATAGATGAAAAAAGAGAAAGGAACTGCTAAAGCCTAAATGACTCCTGGTAGTAGTATATAGTGGTATACATCGGCAAACAAACATAAAATAGAAAGAACTGATTCAATAGATTGGCTATCCTAAATGTGCCTTCAAGCTATCAAGGATCAGACAAACATCAAGATTTGGTGTATGCTTTTGCAGAATGGAATAAACTAGAAATATGATGAGGGCGTAGGTGAGGCAGTAACCTCACTCGGAACAATAATCAGATCACAGAAACAAGGCAAGAAGAGATAGATCATCATCATCACAAGGGAAAGTAATAGACTAATAGGATAAGTCTTGTGCTTAATTAGGAGTAATTAGGGTTGCTTGTGTTAGCAGCATCTTCTACTTTAACTTTAGTGGTTGGAATATGCTGCCAGCTTTCTTTACCTTCTTGTGCTGCAAGTAATTCTTTTCTTGAGCTACAAGAAGGTCATCCTATATGTACCCCTCAACCAGCCATGTTTTGAGAAGAACAGAAGAACCAGTTCCAAATTTCAGTCCAAAAATTCCTGTGATGTTCTGATTTTCTCCAACAAGTGGTATCAGAGCCTAGTTCTTCCCTAGGTTCTATCAACCCATCCCAATCCCGTCACCATGTCTGTCCGTTCCCACTCTTCAGCCTCCTACATCTGGCGCGGACGGTCTGCTGGCGCAGGCAATGTCCTGGACGCGGAGAACGTGCGGGTCCAG
>KE372841.1:246486-256862 GCA_000418225.1 Zizania latifolia | reverse complement strand
GCCCGCTAGCGAGAGCGGAAGAAGGGGGAGGCATTGGGTTCGTCGAGCGGCCGCAAGCGCCAGCCACGCAAGGAGCGCAAGGCTCCCCAGGCGCGTGGAGGCGCTGCTGGCGGCGCCAACGGTGACCGCAAGGTCATCCGTGACGACACTTGCCACAACTGTGGCAAGATCGGCCATTGGGCCAAGGATTGCTGGCAGGCGAAGCACGGCGGTCAGGCACACGTCGCGCAAGCGCAGGAGGGTGACGAGTCGGCTCTGTTCCTCGTACACGGGAGCATCGAGCTGCACTCCCCTCCCGCGCCGACCACCGCCGCTCTTCTCCACCTCGACGAGCCGCGCGCCCACGTTTTCCTCGGCAACGGGTCCAGCGACGACAAGATCGACGGTTGGTTCCTCGACATCGGTGCCACCCACCACATGACCAGGTGGCGAGAGCACTTCTCTGACTTGGACCCTGGCGTGCGAGGCTCCGTCAAGATCGGGGACGCCTCCGCCGTGGAGATAAGGGGCGTAGGCTCCATCGTCTTCACCGCCAAGACCGGCGTGCATCGGCTGCTTATCGGTGTCTACTACATCCCCGCGCTGAGGAACTCCATCATCAGCCTTGGCTAGCTGGATGCGAATGGCTCATGAGTGGAGATCGAGCATGGGGTGCTGCGCATTTGGGATAGTCAGCGCCGACTTCTCGCCAAGGTGAACAGAGGAAGCAATCACCTCATTGTTCTCCATGTGCAGGTGGCGCAGCCCGTGTGTCTTGCAGCCCGCCGCGACAACGACGCTTGGCGGTGGCACGAGCGCTTTGGGCACCTCAACTTTGAGGCCCTAAAGTAACTCAGTAGCAAGGAGATGGTGCGGGGGATGCCAAGTGTCGAGCACGTGGAGCAATTCTACGACACCTGCGTGCTGACCAAGCAGCGGCGGTTCCCCTTCCCTCGCCAGGCGAGCTTCCGCGCCAAGGAGAAGCTAGAGCTCGTACATGGCGACCTTTGCGGTCCCGTGACACCGGCTACCCCTGGAGGCCGGCACTACTTCCTCCTCGTCGACGACGTGTCCCGCTACATGTGGGCGGTTCTACTCGACACCAAGGCGACAGCCGCATACACTATCAAGCGTCATCAAGCTGCTGCGGAAAAGGAGTGCGGCCGCAAGCTCCAGGTGCTGCGCACGGACAACGGCAGCGAGTTCACGGCAGCTGAGTTTGCGGCATACTGCGCCGACGAGGGGATTCAACGCCACTTCTCCGCGCCATACACCCCTCAGCAGAACGGCGTCGTCGAGCGCCGCAACCAGACGGTAGTGGCCACCGCGCGCGCCCTCCTTAAGCAGAGGGGGATGCCAGCGATCTACTGGGGAGAGGCAGTGATGACCGCCGTCCATCTCCTCAACCGCTCGCCCACCAAGGCTCTTGACGGCAAGACGTCGTACGAGGCCTGGCACGGGCGCAAGCCGATGGTCGGCCACCTCCACGTCTTCGGCTGCCTGGCATTCGTTAAGGAGCTCAACCACGTCAGCAAGCTCGACTACCGGAGCACGTGAGGGGTCTTCATCGGCTATGTGGAGGGCACCAAGGCCTACCGTATCCTCGACCCTGTGACACAACGCGTCCGCATCTCGCGTGACGTCATGTTCGACGAAGGGCAAGGCTAGACGTGGGGCAAGATAGTGGATGACGGCTCGACTTTGACGATTAGCGATTTCGTCGTCGACTACATCCACTTCGAGGGAGCGGGGGGAGCTAGCAGCTCATCTTCACCGAGCTCGCCTGCCCCGGCACCTGACATGTCATCAGCTCCGGTGAGTCCTCCAGCACCGGCCATGCCCCGCTCTCTTACACCGGCGCCCACACCTTTGGGATCGGCATCCGCAGCCTCGGCCGATGACGAGCAGCGCACAGTAGAGTTCGCCACTCCGCTGTCAAACGACGAGGACCGCGTCAACGCCTACCACGACGACGAGCCTCTGCGCTACCGCACCATGGACAACATCCTCAGCGAGCAACCCGTCCCTGGACTAGTGCAGCACGACGACGGCGAGCCACGCTCCTTCGCTGAGGCAGAGGGAGACGCGGCCTGGAGTGCCGCGATGCAGCAGGAGATGGACATCGTCGAGCGGAACCGAATGTGGGAGCTGGCTGATCTTCCAGCCGGCCACCACGCCATCACCCTTAAGTGGGTGTTCAAGCTCAAGAAGGACGAGGCTGGGGTGGTGGTCAAGCACAAGGCTCGGCTGGTGGCGCGCGGTTTCGTCTAGCAGGAGGGAGTCGACTTCGACGACGCCTTCATGCCCGTTGCGCAGATGGAGTCCGTTCGTGTCCTCCAGATGAGCGATCTGGGGCTACTCTCCTTCTACCTGGGAATCGAGGTGCACCAGGACATCTCTGGCATCTTTCTCTGCCAGACCGCCTATGCCAAGCACATCGTCGAGCTGGGCGGACTCACCGACTGCAACTCAGCCTACACTCCCATGGAGGAAAGGCTGAAGCTGAGTCGCAACAGCAAGGCGGAGGAGGTAGACGCGACACAGTACCGACGCATTGTGGGCAGCCTTCGCTACCTTGTCCACATGCGGCCGGACTTGGCGTTTCGCAGTCGGCTACGTTAGTCGGTTCATGCAGCGACCGAGACGGAGCATCAGCAGGCCGTGAAGAGGATACTACGCTATGTCACGGGGACCTCCGACTACGGCTTGCACAACCTGAGGTGCCCCGGTGCAGCGCACTTCATCGGATACAGCGACAGCGATCACGCCGGCGACATCGACACAAGCAAGAGCACCAACGGGACGCTGTTCTTCCTTGGCAAGTGTCTGATCAGCTGGCAGTCGGTCAAACAGCAGGTGGTGGCTATGTCCAGTTGCGAGGCAGAGTACATCGCAGCCACTTCCACGTTGACTTAGGCTCTCTGACTGGCTCGGCTGCTTGGTGATCTTCTTGGCAGAGATGCTGAAGCAGTGGAGCTCAGGGTGGACAGCAAGTCTGCTTTGGCCTTGGCGAAGAACCCCGTCTTCCATGAGCGCAGCAAGCACATCCGGGTCAAGTACCACTTCATCCGGAGCTACTTGGACGAGAGGGCGTCAAGGCTAACTACATCAACACCCAGGACCAGCTCGCCGACTTCCTCACCAAGTCGCTTGGGCGGGTCAAGTTCCAGGAGCTTCGCGCCAAGATTGGGATGGTTCGAATTTCACAGAAGACGTACAAGACTTAGGGTGAGATTAATAGACTAATAGGATAAGTCTTGTGCTTAATTAGAAGTAATTAGGACTGCTTGTGTCAGTACCATCTTTAGCTTTTCAGCAGCATCTTCTACTTTAACTTTAGTGGCTGGAATATGCTGCCAGTTTTCTTTACCTTCTTGAGCTACAAGTAATTTCTTTCTTAAGCTGCAAGAAGGTCATCCTATATGTACCCCCAACCAGCCATGTTTTGAGAAGAAGAGAAGAACCAGTTCCAAATTTCAGTCCAAAAATTCCTGTGATGTTCTGATTTTCTCCAACAGAAAGAATACTTAATGCAGATAAAAATTGCATCTCGAATTTAAAATCATACTTTGCTTCTTAATATGTACATGCCTAACAAAAGTTGAAAGAACACAATAGTATGATGCTGTAATTAATAAAACTACATAAATAATGCAAGACCAAATTCAACTACCTTTGATTCAGACTTGATGACACATGTAAAAGCACAATGTGAGCGTGAACTATCTGCATTCGCGCTTGTTGCCCCAGTCCTCCGATTAGACAGGCCCTGCAACATATGATTTAATCAGAGTTCAACAACAGAATAAGAAAGAATATGCTGTATTTGTGCGAGAGGTTACTGGAAATATCAACTAGGACGAAATAAGCATGCAATTATTGTGAGAACAATTATGCAGTATCTGTGAATCTTTTTCCCATAAAAATCTTCCTTGATGGTACTACTGTTATCGAAGAGAACAAGAAACCAGGTAAACTTAACACTCTCCAATGCCCACAGGATTGAAAGAGCACATTATCAGCCAGCTAAGAGATAAGGCAATAAAAGGTATTGCACATAAATAAAAGGCAAAATACTTTAGCTCAGAGTAATCCATAGTTATTAAGACGATAAGACGAGGCGAGACGATGGACTTATACCTATATAGAAAATATAGAATTTATAAAAAATATCAATAGATAAGTAGTAAATTACAAATAATAATAGTAATATAGCATGATAAAAATAACAATATAATATTAAATTGTAATAAAATATAGTTAAAATTATAATAACACATTTTAAATTATGTCTAGTATTATATTTAAAGTTAGTTAATAATCTATTTATATAAATATAATCAAACAGCATATATTTACGGCCCATTACAGCTCATTTAAAGCCCATTACTAATTTTATCTCTCAACCCAAACTTCTCTCCTACTCTCCTCTCTCTCTCTCCCAGCTTACTCTTCCCTTTCCAGGCTCCAGCCGCCGCATGTCCCTCTTCGGCTCCTCCCTTCTTCTCTTCCTCCTCTCTCTCCCCCCTCTTCCGGGCTGCGCCCGACCTGGCCTCGCCGCACCTCGCGCTGCGCCCAGCCCAGCCACGTCACGCTCGACCCCGCCGCGCTGCGTCGGTCCCCACCTGGCTTCTCCGCGCTGCGCCGGTCCTCGCCTGGCTTCTCCGCGCTGCGCCGGTCCCTGCCTGGCTTCTCCGTGCTGCACCCAACCCCGCCTGGCCTCTACGCGCTCTGGCCTGTCCGCGCTGGATCTGCGCCGCGCCAGGCCGCACGAGGGAGCACCCCGGGGGTAAGGCGTCGCCGACCGCCTTGTCGCTAAAGCGACGCCTTGATAACTATGCTCGTAGTAATCATAATCATGTAACGTGCATTGTTAAAAATAATATCCAACGGTGCTAAGTGCCAAATACAATTCTACTATAAATTAGGATAAATATTCAACAGCACAAACATACGAGATACATATGAGCAATGTTGAGGCTAATGGACTTGGATTGCAATGGGCCAAAATGTATAAAGGCAAGTAGGCAACTATACAGTTATACAAATATGCAGAAAACATCCTAGTAAATACACAGAAAGCAATGCAATACATCTAACAGGCAAATCTTTAGATGACAATATTTGAGGGGCTCATACCTTCACTAATAGTTGAGTTACATCCTTCATAGTGAAAACTAACTCCTTCGTCAATGATTCAACATAAACACAGGCAGTTCTAACATCCTCTCTAATCTGCAAATAAATGGGGCATATAAGTAAAATGCCTAAACAGATATGCTACTAAGTTTTGTGATTTACTTTCACCTGAAGGTTTTTAAGAGATGGATCTAGCAAATCAGTAATCTGCTCATTGTAGATCTGCAAATTATAGTCAAGACAGATTAAATTTTCTATAGACAACAGGAATATGTAAATATGCCTTAGGTTCTAAGAATAGTAATTGCCTCGAGAAAAGAGCAGACGCAATGGTAAGTTAGCTCTTTGTTTTCATGTTTTCCTTGTTCCTGCAGATGGAACCACAAGTTTCAACTTCAACTCATAAAAACTCGTAACAGAAAAGGCATCTTAAAAAACTTCAAAACGTTACTTCTTTAATCCGAGAGAACAACTGCTCAAAAACACGGGGTGCCAGTCCCCTCTCACTGCCCGTCGAGTCTTCTAGAAGTGCAGAAATAGGGCCCCACATTGTGTAGGTTTTCCCACTGCCAGTCTTTTAGATTATCAAAAGAGAATGAAAGAGCATTAGTCAATATGTTTTCAATAAACAGTAAATAACAATTAGATATTTGATTAAGATAATGATCACCTGGCCATAGGCAAATATCGAGCTGTTGAACCCCGACAGACAGTTTTCAACAAGTGGCGACCCAACAAGCTTGAAGATATCCTCCTACAGAAGTCCAAACAACAAATGTTCAAGCAAACAATTTGCCACCAGAATAGTATAGTAGAGCTAACGAAAGATAAAGCAAACTTTAGTGAATATTGTGTAGAGTAGCCAGATAACTAATATGATACGATCCAACAATAATACACATAACGTTAAATTCAACAAACGTGCACCCCACCCCCACACCCCCGGCCCACAAGAAAAGCCAGCAATTAAAATTATTCACAGCAGTAACAACTAAACTTAGAAAGCTCCACTAAAATCAGACCTTAGCCCTGACAAAAAATGTACTATATTTTAAGGATGCTAAAGCCACAAAATGGATGGAATTCCCGGCTTACATCAAATCACCACTATGGTATCAACCCTCTCGAATTCTGTTCACACATACGCACTTGTTGAGCATAATCTAAAAAAATGATAAGTACTAGTTGACATTCAAAGTTAATGTAACCATCAACCCTAAGAGTCTATTCGTTCCTAAGAGTCTATTCGTTTCGGCTTAGAATTATAATAATTTAGCTTATTTTCATAAACTAAAACAAACAGATCAATTTATTATAATCTAAAATATAAATTATAATAATCCAATAAACTAGTCTAACCCAGTTTGTTTTTATAAGCTAAATTACTATAATCTTAAGCTGAAACAAATAAGATCTAAATCTATCGAAAGTCCAGTAAATTAATTTAGATAATCCATAACAGGTATAAGCCCATAGAAACCCTAGGCCTATGTGTTAGAGCATCTCCAAGAGAAGCTCCAAAGAACTCTATTCCTTAAATTTTAAGGATTATAACTAAAAAATTAGTTCTAACAGATACTCTAAAAGACTTTCAAAAATGAGGTGCTCTCTAAATTTTCCTCCATTCTCTCTACTTATAGGAAGTGACTCACATTTCTTATCCGTTCTGGTCCTACTTATCGGTGATATAAATAAAATAAAAGATAATAAATTTAATAAATAGAGTCCATCTATCGATAATATAAAAATAAAATATAAGAAATATAATATTAAAAATCTGTTAGAGAGTAATAAGATTTAAAGATTAAATTTTATTAAGAGAACTCTCTATATAAGATTTAGATAACAAAAAATATTAACTCTCTTAGAGATGCTCTTAGCCGCAGAACCCACCAATTTTCCTCAGCCTCACCTGTGTGGAGGCCACGTCGGCTACTGCGTCGAATGTGATATCCTGTCCCTGGATCGCGACCGAGTTGGTCGCCGTCTTGCGCACGCAGAACTCCGGCGCCCGCCCATTCTCCCCGGTCTCCTCCTCCACCTGGCACGGGGGCCGTATCCTCACCGCCACCTGCAACCAACCCACACGCCCGCGCAGGCACACCACCGGTCAAGCCAGATCTAGCGCCCCACCAAACCGCAGGATCCCAAAACAAAAGGCCCAAGGTACGTACCTGCACGCCGGAGTCGGGCGCGGGGCCGCCGGCAGCGAAGCCTCCGTCAGGAGCCTGGCCCGCGGGGGAGACGTCGAGCTTCCGCTTGAGCGGGTTCGACGACGGGGGAGGACGCGGGGGCAGGCTCCGGTTGCGGTTCCCTAGCGGTTTGGCGGCGGAGCTGGGGGAGCGAAATGGGGTGGAGCAGTGCGCGTGGTCAGCCGCGGCGGCGTTGGGGTGGTGGTGGTGTTGCCCTGCCGGGGAGGAGGCCGGGTCGACGTTCTCCTTGGGGACTCGGCGGCGCGGGGGCGTCTCCCCTCCGCCTCCGGCAGCAAACGGCGACGGCGGCGCGGACGGCTGCCGCGCGTGCTTGGAGAAGAGAGACCTCATCGCTGTCCCTCCCTGCCTGCCAGGCCCAGAGGAGAGAGAGACGTTGGGGAGGACGATAAGAGAGAGAGAGGGAGGGAGATTTGAAATGTTTTGAATCTAAGGGGAGGAGTCGCGGAGAGGGCTACGGTTGTCAAAATATCCGAATTATTCGTATTCGTGTTTAAATTAAATGTGGACGATAAATAAAAACATTTGAATTCGTTTTACAAATATGGATATGGAAACGGATATCCGAATTTCTGCTGAACGTGGATATGAAAATGGATACATCCGTATCCGTTTTAGGATTTCACACAGATAAAACTTTTAGGGACTCAGGATGACATGGCATCACTATATTAATATGTGTGATTTATTTATTATTTATATAATTATAAAATACTTAAGTTAGTGAATATTAATATGTGTGGTTTATTTATTCTTTATGTAATTATGAAATACTTAAGTTAGAGAGGGCTTTCTAGTAATACAAGACAGTAAAATATTTATAACTTTGCTTGAGCTTAAAAAATTTTCTACAGTCAATATACAACATAACTTATTCTATGTAAAAATTTTGTATTTTTTTAGGTCTGTTTGCTATTTTTAATTCATTAATTGTATTTCTAGGATTTAAATTGAAATAGGTGAAATTTAAACTGCAAGTGTCTAAAATAATGCAACAAAATTTATAGAAAAATCATATTCATGTTTTTAAGTTTATTTTTAGTTCTTATCCACTAAATTGAAAGAATTTTTGAAAAATCTATGTTGTGACACTCTATTGGTAAAGTGGAGCTTAATAGTTTTTTAATTTAAAAAACCAAATAAAGTCTAAAAAACCACGAGACTTGTCATGGTATTATGATATTATACGTAGATGCTGTGATAAAAATTTGAAAATATTTTAAGAAAGTTGTCACATGAGATGTTAATAAATCGGAGATTCTTCGAGAAGGAATTAGGGTTTAGAAAAGGAATAGGTTATGGTTGAAAGTATATCGATGCTTAAATCTTTGTTTGAACTTAAAACTTTTTTATAATTAAAATACAATATAACTTATTCTATGTAAAAATTTGGTATTTTTTCGGGTCAGTTTACTATTTTTAATTCATTAATTGTTTTTCTAGAATTTAAATTCGAATAGGTGAAATTTGAACTGCAAGTGTCTAAAATAATGCAACAAAATTTATAGAAAAATCATATTCATGTTTTTGAGTTCATTTTTAGTTATTATCCACTAAATTGAAAGAAATTTTGAAAAATCTATGTTGCGACACTCGATCGGTAAAGTGGAGCTTAATGGTTTTTTAATTCTAAAAAAACCAAATAAAGTCTAAAAAACATGAGACTTGTCATGGTGTTATGATATTATTCTTATATTCTGTGATAAAAATTTAAAAATGTTTCAAGAAAGTTGTCACATAGGATGTTAAGAAATCAGAGATTCTCCCAGAAGGAATTAGGGTTTAGACAAGAAATAGGTTATGGTTGAAAGTATATCGATGGTTAAATATTTGTTTGAACTTGAAACTTTTTTTATAATAAAAATACAACATAGCTTATTCCATGTAAAAAATTGGTATTTTTCTGGGTCAGTTTACTATTTTTAATTCATTAAGCGTGTTTATAGGATTTAAATTGATATAGGTGAAATTTGAACTGCAAGTGCTTGAAATAATGAATCAAAAATTATAGAAAAATTATATTCATATGTTTGAGTCCATTTGTAGGCCTTAACCACTAAATTGAAAGAAATTTTGAAAAATCTAGGTTACGACACTCGATCGGCAATGTGAAGCTTAATGGTTTTTTAATTCCAAAAAACCAAATAAAGCCTGAAAAACACGAGACTTGTCATGGTATTATGATATGATATGTATATACTGTGATAAAAATTTAAAAATATTTCAAGAAAGTTATCACGTAGAATGTTAAGAAATCGAAGATTCTCCAAGGAGAAATTAGGGTTTAGAGAATTGATGGATTATGTTTGAAAGCAAATCGATGGTTAATTATTTGTTTGAACTTAAAACTTTTTTTATAATCAAAATACAATATAGCTTATTGATGGAATTATGCCCAAGAAAATTCTGGGGGAACCAGAAGTTCCGGTTGTAGCCGGAAGTTCTGGGTTCTGGAGCATCCGGAATATCCGATGGGATCGGAAGTTCCGGGCCAGCCCCAGGGTTCGGTCTTCTGGACGAATCGGAAGTTCCAGCTGTAGCCAGAAGTTTCGGGTTCTAGACGAACCGGAAGATCCGGTTGGACCGGAAGTTCTGGGTCGAAATTAATTCGATACAGAAGGTCTGTTTCGGAAGTTCCGGCTGTAACCGGAAGTTCCGGCTGTAACCGAAAGTTCCGGGTTCGGAATTAATTCGATACAGAAGGTCTTTTTCGGAAGTTCCGGCTATAACCGGAAGTTCTGGACCCGAATTAATTTGATACAGAAGGGTAATTTCGGAAGTTTCGAATAGGATCCGAAAGTTCCGGCTATAGCCGGAAGTTCCGGGGTGCGCAGATTAGATCTGTTGGGCTTTTAATTTGGATTAAAAGGCCCATGCTGGACACTATATAAAGGAGGAGAGGGTGGCACGCAAGGGGCTGCTGCTATTGCACTACCCTAGCCCTAGCCGCCACCTCTCCTCTCTCCCAAGTGATCACAAAGGTTGTGATCAAACCCTAGAAACTTCACGAGTGGTGCTAGCACACCGGTGTGGAGTGTTTCCGTCCCT
>KE372841.1:230317-240556 GCA_000418225.1 Zizania latifolia | reverse complement strand
AGGTGTGTTATGAAACATGTCGTGGGATGTGAGCGGTCAAGATGGAATTTGCCCCTCCTAGTAACGGGAGAGACGTCTCTGAGCCCCTCGAGGTAGTCGGATTAGAAAAGTGCATGGCCATGCCACTATGACTAAAGAGTTAGTCATGATTGAATCCACTACTTGATCGAGTGAAATGTCGAGCTATCCAACAAGGGTGGCACGTATCTCGCCTTGAGCTTGACTGACGTCATGTGGTAAAGGCACTGGCGCGTGAGTGCATCAAGGTTCTAGAAATATGATTTTGCCTTTGTATACATTCGGGGGTCAATATGTGCTACTAGGTACCGCTATTGATCGACGATTCGGAAATAGTTTCTAGGTAGCGGTCGTTTGTGTATGAACCTATCGGGTCACACACTTAAGAGGATGGATTCAAATCGTGCAAAGAATTGGTTCTTGTGCAAGTAGGAGATTGATGGAATTGTGCCCAAGAAAATTCTGGGGGAACCGAAAGTTCCGGTTGTAGCCGAAAGTTCCGGGTTCTAGAGCATCCGGAATATCCGATGGGATCGGAAGTTCCGGGCCAGCCCCAGGGTTCGGTCTTCTGGACGAACCGAAAGTTTCGGCTGTAGCCGGAAGTTCCGGGTTCTGGACGAACCGGAAGATCCGGTTGGACCGGAAGTTCCGGGTCGAAATTAATTCGATACAGAAGGTCTGTTTCGGAAGTTCCGGGTTTGGAATTAATTCGATACAAAAGGTCTTTTTCGGAAGTTCCGGCTGTAACCGGAAGTTCCGGACCCGAATTAATTCGATACAGAAGGGTAATTTCAGAAGTTCCAGATAGGATCCGGAAGTTCCGATGACCGAAAGTTCAGGCTATAGCCGGAAGTTTTGGGGTGCGCAGATTAGATCTGTTGGGTTTTTAATTTGGATTAAAAGGCCCATGCTGGGCACTATATAAAGGAGGAGAGGGTGGCACGCAAGGGGCTGCTGCTATTGCACTACCCTAGCCCTAGCCGCCACCTCTCCTCTCTCCCAAGTGATCACAAAGGTTGTGATCAAACCCTAAAAACTTCACGAGTGGTGCTAGCACACCGGCGTGGAGTGTTTCCGTCCCTATACATGTGGACTTCGTGGAGGTGCTGCTCGAATAGCAGCACTCGTCGTCTTCTTCATGTGAAGATCGCTGGGCTTCATCGACTTAGTCACCGGTGAGCGGGCGAGGCAAGGAGGGAACGAGCGGGGACGTGCTTCCTCAAATCTTCTTCCGCTGCCCCAGCGCGTCTCGCGTTAGAAGATAACGATCCATGATCCCTCGCGCGCATGGGTTCCTGGCCCAACGGGGTTAAAATTTTAAAATTACCGGCTATCGTAGCCTCCCCATGTCCCAACACTTATTTCATGTAAAAATTTGGTAGTTTTCTGGGTCAGATTACTATTTTTAATTAATTAAGTGTGTTTCTAGGATTTAAATTGAAATAGGTGAAATTTGAACTGCAAGTGCCTGAAATAATGAACCAAAATTTATAGAAAAATCATATTCATATTTTTGAGTCCATTTGTAGGCCTTACCCACCAAATTGAAAGAAATTTTGAAAAATCTAGGTTACGACACTCCATCGGCAATGTGAAGTTTAATGGTTTTTTAATTCTAAAAAAACCAAATAAAGCCTGAAAACACGAGACTTGACATGGTATTATGATATGATATGTAGATACTGTGATAAAAATTTAAAAATATTTTAAGAAAGTTGTCGCGTAGAATGTTAAGAAATCAGAGATTCTCCAAGGAGGAATTAGGGTTTAGAGAATCGATGGGTTAGGTTTGAAAGCAAATCGATGGTTAAATATATGTTTGAACTTAAATTTTTTTTACAATTAAAATACAACATACCTTATTCCATGTAAAAATTTGGTATTTTTTGGGTTAGTTTACTATTTTTAATTCATTAAGTGTGTTTCTAGGATTTAAATTGAAATTGGTAAAATTTGAACTGCAAGTGCCTGAAATAATGAACCAAAATTTATAGAAAAATTATATTCATATTTTTGCGTCCATTTGTAGGCCTTACCCACCAAATTGAATGAAAATTTGAAAAATCTAGATTGTGACACTCGATCGGCAATGTGAAGCTTAATTATTTTTTAATTCTAAAAAAATAAATAAAGTCTGAAAAACACGTGACTTGTCATGGTGTTATGAGATGATACGTAGATGCTATGATAAAAATTTAAAAATGTTTTAAGAAAGTTATCCATAATTTATAGTCAAGAATTCTTGTATTAATTGCTAGTATGGTATACTCGGCACTTTGGACTTTTAGAAAATTTATGAAACGATGAACATCCGAATGCGGATTCATTTCAAGTTAAACTGAGTAAACATCCAAATACGGATTCGTATTAAAATTATCTATTTTGTATTCGTATCCGAAAACATCTGGATTTGTATTCGTATTCGAAATAAAATGTGGTAAATAGTGCTATCCGGATTCGTTTCCATGCGTATCCGATCTGAATCCATCCCTAGAGAGGGGTGGTCGAGTTCTGAATTTGGGATGGGTCCGATGGGATCTCGCCTTCGCGCGGCGTCTCCTTCACTGTGGTGTGGGCCCGACTGGCTGGGTTGGGTTGCTTGGGAGGCTGGGACAGCATCGGGAGACACGCGTGGGGCCCATGTGTCATGGGGTGTGGGTTTCAGAAATCATAAGTTCGTGCGCGGTCGTGTTACTCGGCGTAGGTATGGATGAATACGGATCAGATATGGATAGATATTAGTGATATCATATCTTTTTTTAATATTTTTTTGGATTTGAATTCGGATTCGGATACTCCAGATATAGATACGGAAATGGATACTATCGAATACGAATATAGAGCGAATACGGATCGAATACGAATATGGTTACGAATATTTATCGGAACAAGAAAACTATATGGTAAATAACAAATGTTTTTGAAATTTAGAATTTTTTAATTCTAAAATCTTTCAAAAGATCCCATTTTTCAAAAAATCCTAGAGAAAATATTTGTATCTGATTTCAAAAATTAAGAAGTTTTTGAAATTCTAAAATACTTGTATCTGATTTAAAAAATTTAGAAGTTTTTGAAATTCTAAAATACTTGTATCCAATCTAAAAAATATCCATTTTTTAAAAATGCTAGAGAAAATTTAGAAGTTTTTTAATTCTAAAATATTTGAAAAGATCCTATTTCTAAAAAACATTTTCTTATCTCATTTTTCTATTTTTTCTCACTTCTTTCTCTCTCTTCTCTTTTTTCTCTTCCTTTTTCCTTCTCCCTTTCCTCTTTCTGGTAACTATTTATAAATGATCCATGATCGGATTTAAGTCATATATGGAATAGATATGAATTTAAATCGATATATGTATTGATTGATGATCATGTCTTATGGATCATGGATATAGAGATACCAAGTCAATAGCATAGACATGTGTTGAAGAACATATATTGGATAGACCCACTATGAGACACTGTTGAGATTTAATGTGTCATCAGTAGGTCTCAGTAGTATTTATATAAAGTCCTTATACCTGAGATTACCATGGTTCTCAACATGCGTAATAGTTTACTTTGGAGCTACCAAACGCTACACCATAACTGAGTAGTTATAAAAGTAGTCATCGAATCTGCTATGAAACATGTAGAGCGATGCCTATATATAGAGATCCAAATGGGTTTGGATAGAGATCTGAGTAGAGTCTTAGTTAGGCCCAGAAGAGCCCAAGCTAGGACGTTTATATATATCAGGGTGCAGGGCGCAGGAAAGCTATGCTATTCCCTTTGCTGATACGCATGTTGATGCGTTTCTCGTGCTAAGCTGTTAGCCACCGAAAGCAAACCCTAGCCGCCACCTTTTAAGCCCAACCACCTCGCCGACCGCCTGAGTGCTAGTACACTACCGACCGACGTTCCACTCCTGGATGTGTGGATACCAGTAGAGGCGTTGCTTTACTACTTCTCATCGATATCGGCACCACTAATCGAATCGGTGATGTCATCAGCTTGAAGAACCAGAGGTCAGGCGAAGTCTTCCTGATTAGATCGGTTGACTCCTGACCACGTTGATCGGCTTCCCGACCACATTGACATGTGCGTGTTGGATTGGCTCGCTACTCCAACACTTTTTCTACTACTCTACGTGTCTGAGGTAATGATCTATGGTCCCTCTCTAGTAAGATATCCTAGTGTAGCCTCTGCGTTCCCCAACAATGATCAGCGGTACGGTCGGTAGAGCGGTTGGTGGAGTGGTCGGTGAAGTGCATGGTGAAGTGGTCGATGAAGCGATCCATCGTGCTTAACGTAGAGGTGGTCGGGTGAGAAGCAAACTCGGAAAGGACCAATTGGTCTATGGAGTCGTCAATGAAGGTGAGGCTCCCGAAGACAAAAAGGAACTGATGGGAACAGAGAAATCAAAACTGCAAATGATTAACATAAAACTTGTAGTAGAAAAACAACGTCCCCCTACCTGACGCACATACTATCGGGGTTTGCTGAGCAGTCCACCTATGTGGGTACCCATGATGGTAATCGAAGTATAGGGAAACGTTATGATGTAAGCCTTATGGTCGACTCAAAAGACAAAAGAGTCGAGATATAGACAGATTCATGCCTCCTGAAGAATAATAGCCATACGTCATGTGTTTTGTGGATTGGATGTATAAAAGTACTTAGCAATCTAAGGCTTGGAACTTAAGACGTACCCTAAAGTTAGACGTATGCTAAGAATATATGTCTTTGGAGGGTGTCTCTCACTACCTTTATATAGTCCAAGGGGCTACGCATACAGATATAGAACCAGATCCAAGTCAATTTCCTAGAATCTAGGGATCACAACCAGACTCTACATTATCTCTTATCTATAAGGATATATGTACATATTTTATCTCTAATATCAAATCTATATCTGACTAGCTATTTTGGTGCCAAGCTTCCTTCACTACCACAGAAAAGCACTTTAGTGACATGTAATAACGTACATTAGTGACGGACATATCCTCCGTCACTCTTATCGTGCCAGTAAGGCCCTATTATTACTGACGGTTAAACACCCGTGTGAGATCATATGTATGATCATTGATAAATGATGAATAAATTGGTTTGATATTGATATGTGATGCATAAATTGGTTTTGATTGGTTAGAGTGGTTGGGCACTCTTGTCAGACACTTAGTACTCAGCACTCGAGAAAACATAGCCCTCGAGAGAAAATTCAGCACCTAAGAATTTCAGCCTCAGGATTTTGGATCACTCGAATTTTTGATATTCGAGTTGGATCATATCCTTAAATTATTTATTCCATAAATATACAATGTTTATGATTGTTTGGAATGTTTGAGTTAAGTTGGAAAGGATTGATTGGACTAATTAAGTCAAGTTGAAAAGAACTTGTGCTTGAAAAAAGGGTTTTTTGGTTTGTTCATGTGCAGGCATTGCTTGAGGGTGAGTTGTGGTCGATGACGGGATCGAAGCTAGGCTCGGGGAGGAGTTGAGGCTCAGAATAGTCGAGGATGTCATGCGGGATGCTCAGGCTAGAGGATGCAGCACGTGAAGATGACGTTTCCATATGGCGTACATGGGATGCATGCGAATAAGGAAATGATGCGAGGTTTCTATATGGCATACGTGGGTTGTGTGTAGATATAGAAAGAAAGAAAAATTTGGAAGGAGTTAGGATTTGTTAGATTCGTAAGAAATATGGATTCCTAGTTGGATTATGATTCCAAAAGTTATTAATTTTATGGCTCATGGTAGCAGCCATGAGGGACTATAAAAAGACTAGAGGGGAGAGCGAAACATGTATGAGGATCAAGAGAAAAATTAGAGTTTAGCCTTTTGCTTTCTATCTAGGGCTTTGTTCCTGATTTGGCGAGGGGTGTTTTGGATTGCACCTTGTAAATACTCTTATGCAATAAAGATTCATCTTTAAGCATCAAGAAGTGTGGAATTGATTCATCCAAAACCTTGCTAGGACTTTGAGAAAGACGTCTTAAAAGTTTCATTACTTAATTCCTCGTATTTTAGGAGTAATTAAGGTTTTTAATTTTCGGATCGGATCTATTCTGTTTTTATGCTGCTGCAAATCTCGGGGATCATAACTTTTGATTGGAAACTCGGATTTAAATAAAATTTTCTAGAAAAGTTTCCTATTGAAGTATAGTTTCTCGTGTTAAAATTTTAGATCAATCTGAGTTACGGTTTTAAAGTTACGCTCGTTTTACCGTTGCTTGGTCAGGCTGTTTTCAGTCCTCGGAAGTATCCTGATGAAATTTACTGAGCCCTCGGGAAAGTGCTCGAGAAAGCCCTCAGGAAATTTCATTACTCCTCGGGAATTTTAGTCTGGTCAGGAATTTTGCTGATTGGTCGGGAATTAGCTTTTTGATTTTGTTTTTGGGATTATTTTTAGGGTACTGCAACCATTCACCCCCTCTGGTTGCCGTGGTTAGTATATTTCAATCTTACAACCCATCACTAAAGGATCCCTACAGGTCCACGTCATGTCCGTTCTGACCTCTTTTAGTGACGGGTGAATAATATGATCCATCACTAAAGGGCAAACTTAGTGACGGGCGATACTTTCCACCCATCACTATAGGGTACCTTTAGTGATGGGTCTCAATGGCTACCCGTCACTAAAAGGGATCATTCCAAAGGCAACGTGGACCTGGAGGGAGTTTTTAGTGACATGGCATAATGGACACCCGTCACTATAGAGAACCTTTAGTGACGGGTCTTTGTTATGGTCATATTATATGTTATTTATCTTCTGTTTTTACAGAATTCCATGCTCGGGCCGAAGCTCATTTTAAGGAGCTCGAGGACCGGATGTCGGTGTTGCGTGCGAAGGCTGGTTGGGCCTGTGTCATGGTCAAGTGGATCCACTTGATGATGGTGGATGACCTTGTGACGCCGAGTGCTTTCGACAAGGAGTACTTGGTGAGGCTTGAAGGCCTGGAGGCCCGTCTCTAGGCGTACATCGAGGCGGTGGCTAGGAGCGGTGTCAAGCATGCCCTCTCGGTCACCCGGGCGCATTACCCAGGACTCGACCTGGTGTAGGTCTGGCAAGGGTACTTGGCGACGGTGGTCGAGGAAGACATCCATGCTCTTCATGAAGGAGTGGAGGAGCCCGCTACTGCCTTGGCTAGGGACCTACAACTGTTCCCACCTGACAAAGGACAAGACCCACAGTAGCCTCCGGCCCCCAAGGATGCTTAGCTGTAAAATAGAAGTAGGGAATTAGTATGTAAAAATTGACTAAGCCCTTTGTAAAGAACATAGCTGTCTTACAATATATGGGGTTATTTTCGTTGACTTGGAGTCATTTTGAGACCAAAGTCATCCGTGCCCAAGGTTTTCGATATAGCTGAATAGTCCTCAGTGCATAGATCTAATGCCACATGCACGCGTATCGGGCATCAAGCATCATGAGCACTCGGGGCACTTCAGACAGTGGTTTAAGTTAAGTTTCTCCATGATGTGATCAGCCATCGAGCCCCCGGTATAGCCGTATAGTCCTCAGTGCAGGGATCTAATGCCTCGTGCACTTATATTGGGTGTCAGGAATCATGAGCACTCGAGACTTTTTGTCACGCCCGAAAATTCCAACCATTTCCTTGTGATTTATTGTGCAGAAAGTACCATCGTCTAGGAATCAACCGAGACACACAATAGATAATTTATTGGAAATTAACAGCATAATTATCCATGATAACATAAATAAAGTACTTTATTATAGAGGTGGCATTAGAACCTCAAAACACTAATGACAATAGTAATAAACTCCTAAATGACTTTTTTATTGACGCAGCGATGACTCCACTCCACAGACAGACTTGACTGGGCCTAGCTTAAAAGGCACCACCTTCATCTTCTTTTGACAAACTCCTCTTCTGATGGTGGGGGAATGCAAGGGTGAATATTTTGAATACTCAGTAAGCCATCCAAGAGAAACAGTAATAATGCACAGGGGTAACAAAGGAGGGCATAATAGAACTATTTTGCATAAAAACAGCATTAAAGAGAGACATAATTTAAAGAGTAATTCTAATTAAGTTAGAACCCTAAAAACCATATTATCCAATCACTGAATAACTCTTACCCAGAGTCATTAGGCCCAAAACCCAACCTTACCACTCTAAACCAGAGCTAACTAGGTTAAGCAAAAAGTAACATCAGGTTAATTAATTTAACAGTGGGACTAATCACGAAAGGCATTGCATTGCCCGCCCTTGACTATGGGTATGACTATTCGAATAGTTTTACTCTGATCAGAGATGCACAACTTTACCCACAAGACAGAGTCCTACAACATGTCACCATACGCCTCAATACCACCACGGTATCTCAGAAAAGAACTGTGATAAGACCCTTTCACCTATATCCTCCAAGCTTCACACCACAAGCTACCATCTATCTGATATACCCCTAGCGCTCCCTATCCGCAATAGCAGAGACTTTGAAGAGTACAGGGCTACCAACCGTCTTAATGCTCAACTTGAAATCTCTAGGCTATAGGTCAGACCATTACCCACGCTAGATTGTGGCAAGTGCTGTTTTGTAGTGCAACAATGGCCTGTGAATCGGTCCTTAAGTGTCATGAGTACGACTAGCAAAACTATGTACTCACAACCCACCTTAGTCAAGTTTTAGTAGAATTTAATCATGAACCAGTTCACTAATCAACAAGTAATCATAAGCCAACATTAACATGTAAGTGGTATTAATGAGCATGATGATGCGATTCTAGTTTCTAAGTAGGGCTAAGCAATCCTAAGCATTCCAAATAAATTATAGTAAAGATTCATACCAGTCAAGTTATCAGTCCCAAGGTAATCAAGGAATAGGTAATTAACAACAGGAGGTTAAACAAGTAGGTTTATTTCCCATTCCTGATGACATTCGAAAGTAAATGCAGTTTTGAAAGAATAATAGCTTTTAAACATGGGTTCAACATGATCAATAGAAAGACTTAAATGACTTGTCTTGCTAAACAGGGATGAAAATAGGCGCTTACTCGATGAACACAGGCTCTTCGGGGACTTCGGAGACTAAACGACATTACAAAAGAATACAAATAATTAAAAATAGTACATATGATCAACCATTCTGTGTGTGGAAATTTTTTTTAGGTAGAGCTCAATTTTAGAAAAATTATACAATTTGAATGGTTAAATTTGGAGATAAGATGTTGAGGAGCCATGATGAATACCATGGGGATGATGAGTGATTGTCAACGGGAGAGATGATGAAGAGAAGGATGAAGATGAGGAGAAGTCCTCCGAGGGGAGGCACAATGACTTGTCTTGATGGAGCTCGCGTGTGACTCAGGTACACGGACAGATGTTCGTCGGACAGAGGGGTCACGAGGACTTGCCGGTCCAATCCGGGTGCATGGAGCAGAAGCGACAAGCGGACGTGATCCGTCGTGGTGTCGATCGGTGCGACTCAGGTACACGGACGACCGACCGTCGGGCTGAGGAGCTGCGGGGTTGGATCGGTCCAATCCGGGTGCACGGTACGGAGGCGACGGACGCTTTGACGGCTTTGGCTTAAAACCATCAACTCCTAACGGAAAAGTGTGACCGACGTCAAAGTCAGGCAACCGCTCCTATGTTCCCCCGGAACGTGATCACCCTAGTAGGTATCACTCCAAAGGGAAGCCCCGTTCTCGGTAAGTCCGAAAGGTACTAAAGGACTACTGGCGCGAGAACAGGAGGAGGGACAAGGCTTTTCTTGCTGAGATTGAGAGTCATTTTGCTTGTCCTTCGTCGTCTTCTTCTTCATCTTTCAGTTCAAGTGATGATGAGATGATCATAAAGAAAGGGAAGAAGAAAGACAAGGGTGATCATGCCGGCCTCTGCTTCGTCACCTTCGATAAACCTAAGGCACGACGACAGTACCGCAGCGAGTCACGCAAGAGCCTTTGCAATATGGCTCTTGAGGATAAAGACGACTCCAGCAGCTCCGACTCCGACGATAATGAGAAGGTAACTTCACGTGAAATTGAGCTTTGCGAGTTACTTAAAGAAAATGGTCAGGAGTTGAAGTATAGGGATAAGTTGCTTAAGAAGACGAAAAAGAGGCTAGATGAGCTGTCGAGTGAGCTTGCTATGGCTAATAGCAAGATTGAGAGTCTTACCTCTTCTTCTATTCCTTCTCCCGATGCTGCTGAGTGTCTTACCTATGAGTCTTTGCTGAGTGACCTGACGGTGCTAAAGTCCAAGTATTCAGAGAGGG
>KE372841.1:186942-211146 GCA_000418225.1 Zizania latifolia | reverse complement strand
AAAGTTCTGTGAATTTCTAATTCATATTCCATGGCCATTGTTTGTAAGTTCAGCACCAAGGTTCCTGTCGGCTCTGTCATCATCTTCGGGAGCCTCACTTTCGTTGGCAACACCATGCGCCAACTCGTCCTCTCCAACTCCGCTAACCAGGTGAAGATGTCACGCACGGCCACCGTGCGCTCGACTACTTCCCCTGCTCGGGGCGTGGCTCGCCCCTGCAATAAGATGAACTCGACGCCCAAGCGCCCAGCTCCATCAAACACTCACCGACCCATCCCCGCCGACTCCCCCGCTGACAATGTCATCTTCTCCACCTCAAGTGGGCGTATGGTCCAGCGACGCCAATTCACCGAGGTCGTCTCAGCGCGGTCTAAGAAGAGAAGCGAGTCGATCAAGCCGATGGCTCCACCAACAAACACTGTCATGGTGATGACGGTGTAGGATTATGGGGAGGCTACACTAGCGCTTAATTTCAAAAATTTACCCTGTTAGCCCAGGAACCATGCGTGTAATGGGATCATGGATCGTTACCTTGAGCCTCGAGATGCGCTCGGGCAGCGAAAGTAGAGTCGATGAAACACGTCCTCGAGCTGCTCCTCTCTGCTCCGCTAGTTCGTCGGCGATCCGACGATGAAGATGACGCGATCCTATGATCCGGTGATCTCCATGGGAAGAAAACGAGCACCACTATTGGAGTAGTGCCTCTACGGTATCTACACGTCCGGGGACAGGATCACCTCGCGCTGGTGTGCTAGCACCACTCACGAGATCCGGAGAGATCGATCACAACACTTACAATCGAGCAGAGAAGAGAGGTGGCAGCTAGGGTTCTCAACTAGGAGCAATAGCAGCAACAACCAGCAACAATGGCAACAACCTTTTCGTGCTAGGCCCTACTCTCTTTATATAGTGCTCTGTCATGGGCCTTTAATATGTATTAAAGCCCAACAGATCTAATATGTTCGTCTGGGCCGGAACTTCCGGTTCTGGCCAGAACTTTCGGTTCTGACCGGAACTTCTAAAAATAACCTTCTGTATCGAATTTATTTCGACCCGGAACTTCCAGTCTGATCGGAACTTTCGGCTCGTGCAGGTAGGCTCGAAATTTCCTGTCCAACCGGAACTTTCGGCTCCTCCAGAAAACCAAAACTAAGACTGGCTCGGAACTTCCGGTCTAACCAGAACTTTCGGATGCTTCAGAACCCAGAATTACCGGCCCTCGGCCAGAACTTCTGGTTCCCCTAGAATTCTCTTGAGCACAATTCCATCAATCTCCCACTTGCACAAGAGCCAATTCTTGCAAGCTTTAAAATCGAATCCCTTTAAGCGTGCGACCTGATAGGTTCATATGTAAACAGACGCTACCCGAAACCCTTTCCGAATCACCGATCAATAGCGGTACCTAGCAGCACATATTG
This sequence comes from Zizania latifolia, assembly GCA_000418225.1. Classification (NCBI taxonomy): domain Eukaryota; kingdom Viridiplantae; phylum Streptophyta; class Magnoliopsida; order Poales; family Poaceae; genus Zizania; species Zizania latifolia. The sequence continues at coordinate 209,728 of KE372841.1, read as the reverse complement.
ACCCCCGAAAGCATACAAAGTCAAAATCATACTTTCTGAACCTTGATATACTTACACACTAATCTCTTTACCACACGACATCAGTCAAGCTCAAGGCGAGATTCGTGGCACCCTTATTTATAGCTCGACACTTCACTCGATCAAGTAGTGGATTCAATCATGATCAACTTTTTGATCATAGTGGCATGGTCATGCACTTTCCAATCCGACTACCTCGAGGGGCCCAGAGACGTCTCTCCCGTTATTTAGGAGGGGTAAATTCCATCTTGACCGCTCATATCCCACGACATATTTCGTGACACACCCGAAAGCAACATTTATAACTATCCTGTTACGAAATAGCGTTTGGAAGCCCCTAAGTGTGCTACTACATATTCTAGAATCAATGACAATCTCAGGTCTAAGGATTCTGTAGGTACACCATTTGAGATGATAACTGATGACACATATAAAATAACAATCCCAGCAGTATCTTAAGGTGGGTCTATCTAACTCCATGTTCACCAACATGAGTCCACATCACTGATTTAACATCTCCATGTCTATGATCTGTGAAACATGATCATCAATCAGACAGATGTGCTAATCTATAAATCATCACTGTCCCACATAACGATATGAGATTAGGGATCGTTTAGAACAACATCATAACACAAAGAGTCTCACAAACAAGTCATCAACTTGCTGATCAATGTAAAAGATATTTATTCAAGGAACAAGATAACCAATTATCCAAATGTACACTAGCATAGACAAAATACTTTCTCTCACATATACTAGACTCACTCACGTAAGTATCTAATACCCATATAGCTCAAGTGCACCTCATGTCTACGCTATGAGAGAGGCTTTGTCAACGGATCGGCTATGTTCAAATCCGTGTGCACCTTACATATCTTCACATCACCTCTATCTATAATCGCACGGATCAGGTGATAGCGTCGCTGTTTGTGCTTGGACTTCTAGTGCGACCTAGGCTCCTTGGCTTGCGCAATGGCACCACTATTATCACAATAGAGGTTCACTAGACTGGACGCACTAGGCACAACACCCAACTTAGAAACAAACTTTCTGATCCAAACTGCCTCCTTTGCAGCTTCCGAAGCTGCAATATACTCGGCTTCTATTGTTAAATCTGCAACTGTTTCTTGCTTGAAACTCTTCCAACTCACTGCGCCTCAATTGAGGCAAAACACAAATCTAGACTGCGATCGCGAATCGTCTTTGTCGGTTTGAAAGCTAGCATCGGTGTAACTATTTACAACGAGCTCCTCCTCACCTCCATACACTAGGAACATATTCTCAGTTCTTCTCAAGTACTTAAGGATACTTTTTACAACCACCCAGTGACTTTCACCCAGGTTTGACTGATATCTACTCGTAACACTTAGAGCATAAGAAACATCTGGGCGTGTACAAAGCATGGCATATATGATGGATCCGATTACGGAGGCATACGGGATCACACTCATCCTCTCCAGCTCATCAGGCGTCAAAGGACCCTGACTCTTGCTGAGAGAAATACCATGCGACATTGGCAGACAACCTTCCTTAGAATTTTGCATATTGAACCGTTTCAGTACCTTATCAATGTACATGCTTTGGCTTAATCCAATTACCCTTCTCGATCTATCTCTATAGATCTTTATGCCTAAGATGTATGCTGCCTCTCCAAGATCTTTCATTGAGAAACTTTTTCTCAACGAAGACTTGACAGCATCTAGCATAGGAATATCATTTTCGATCAGCAATATGTCATCTACATATAAGACCAGAAACACAAGTGAGCTCCTGCTAGTCTTCTTGTAAACATAAGGCTCATCTTCGTTCTTGATGAAGCCAAACCCTTTGACTACCTCATCAAAATGAAGGTTCCAACTCCGAGAAGCCTGCTTCAGTCGATAAATAGACCTTTGCAGCTTGCAAACTTTCCCATCACTTTCTGGATCATCAAGACCTTCAGGCTGTGTCATGTACACATCCTCCCTTAGGTTTTCATTAAGGAAAGCCGTCTTGACATCCATTTGCCATATCTCATAGTCATAAAATGCGGCAATTGCTAGGATGATCCAGATAGACTTTAGCATAGCGACAGGCGAAAACGTTTCATCATATTCAACACCTTGAATCTGCCTGAAACCTTTCGCCACCAATCGTGCTTTATAGGTGTGAACATTTCTATCAACGTCTATCTTTTTATTAAAAATCCATTTACACTCGATTGTTTTTACACCATCAAGTGGATCGACCAAGTTCAAAACTTGATTCTCTCGCATGGATTCTAACTCGGATCTTATGGCTTCAAGCCATTTCTCAGAGTCTGGTCCCATCACCGCTTCCGAATAAGTATTAGCTTCATCATTGTCCAACAATAATATGTTACGCTGCCCAGTGGTCAAAAACACTAACAGCTCGGGCGCACGACTCAATCTCTCCGTCTGACGTGGGACTGGTGTCTCGACAACAGGCTCTTCAACATCTTGCATGTCAAGTGGCGGTTCAGTAGAAGGTGAAACACGTTCTAGTGGCTCTCGAACCTCTTTGAGACGCACCGTACTCCCACTAACCCCTTTCAAGAGAAACTCTTTCTCAAGAAAAACACCATTCCGGGCGACAAACGCATTGCCCTCTTCTCAGTTATGGAAGTAATATCCTTTGGTTTCCCTAGGATACCTCACAAAGAAGCATTTATCAGATTTGGGAGTGAGCTTATCAGACGTCAAACACTTTACATAGGCCTCACAACCCCAAACCTTTAGAAAAGACAGCCCGGGACTCTTCCTAGTCCATATCTCATATGGTGTCCTTTTTACTGATTTAGATGGAACTCTGTTTAGTGCGAAAGCAGCAGTTTCTAAATCGAATCCCCAGAAAGACAATGGAAGATCAGTTTGACTCATCCTCGACCGGACCATGTCCAACAAATTTTGGTTTCTCTGCTTGGACACTCCATTCCATTGAGGTGTACCAGGTGAAGTCAGCTGTGGAACAATTTTACACTGCTTCAGATGACTATTAAACTCATGGCTCAAATATTCACCTCCACGATCCGATCGTAGAAATTTAATTGTCTTGTAGTATGATTTTGTATCTCATTCTGAAACTCCTTGAACTTTTCAAAAGATTCCGACTTATGTCTCATTAAGTAGATGTAACCATATCTACTAAAGTCGTCGGTAAAAGTGATGAAGTACTGAAATCCACCTCTGGCTGTAGAACTCATTGGTCCACATACATCAGTATGTATAATGGCCAATAGCTCGTTTGCCCTCTCACTTTGACCAGTGAAAGGCGTCTTAGTTATCTTGCCAAGTAAACAAGACTCACATGTGTCAAACGATTCGAAATCAAATAACTCCAAAAGCCCATCTCTATGAAGCTTCCGCTTGCGCTTCTCATTTATATGACCTAAACGACAATGCCAGACATAAGTATGATTCAAATCATTGAGTCGAGGTTTCTTAGTATTAATGTTATAAGCATGTGTATCCTCAACATTGAGAACATATAAGCCATTCAACAATGGACAAACACCATAGAGCATATCATTCGACAATATCGAACAACACTTATTCTTTATTACGAATTCAAAACTGTATTCCTCTAAACATGACGAAGAGATAATGTTTCTGCCTAAGGCGGGAATAAAATAACAATTATTTAACTCCAGAACTAATCCTAAGGGTAGCGATAAAGAATAGATGCCAACGGCCAACGCAGCAACTTTTGCACCATTGCCGATACGAACATCTAGTTCGCCTCTTGCGCACTTCCTAGTCATTTTCAGCCCCTGCAACGATTTGCAAGTGTGAATCATTGATTCGGTATCAAATATCCATGAATCATTTGGACGAGTAGCAAGACAAAATTCAATAACATTTATACCTGAAGCGGAAGTCGTACTTCCCTTCTTTTTCTTTTGTTCATCCAAGTATAACTTGCAATTCCTTCGCCAATAGCCAGGTTTATGGCAGTGGTGGCAAGTGTCAGAGCTAGCAGGGCCTGACTTGGACTTTTCAGCCAAATTAGACTTAGAGCTCGAGATCGCATCTGAAACTTTAGCCTTTTCCTTACGCTTTATCTTCTTACTTTCCTTTTTAACCATCATCACATGACTAGGTTTTTTCCTAAGGTTTTTATCGGCTGTCTTGAGCATCCCATGCAACTCAGCCAAAGTTTTCTTCATGCCATTCATATGATAATTCATGATAAACGGCTCGAAGCTCACAGGGAGCGATTGAAGAATCACATCTGTGGCCAAATCTTTATCAAGTTTAGAGCCAAGCTTCTCTAGGTTCTCAACGTAACCAATCATCTTGATCACATGAGGGCTCACTGGACTGCCTTCCGCCAACCTACATGCAAACAAGGACTTTGAGACATTATACCTCTCAGTCCGTGCTTGGTTCTCAAACATGCCCTTCAGCCCCAGGATCATATCGTAGTCATCCTTGTCTTCATATTGCTTCTGAAGCTCAGAAGACATGCAGGCAAGCATGAGACAGCTGACATCAATTGAATCACTGGCGACCTTCTCATAAGCCAGCCTTTCAGCACTTGGTGTACTATCCATTGGTTCATCAGGGTGGGGTTTCTTTAGAATGTAATCCTTATTCTCCTATTTGAGAACGATTCACAAATTCCTGTACCAGTCTATAAAATTTATTCCAGATAATTTCTCCCTTTCAAGGATAGGTCGCAGATTAAAAACGGAAGTGTTCTTTACAGTAGGAGTCATGATCTACAACAATAATGCAAGTTTCAGCACTATCCTATGTTAATCTTCTATCAAATAAAAGATATGCTACAATATATAAAACGATCGCTTTCCCTCTAACGACATATTGTGGGACAAGATCCATATTCATCTAACTTCTAGTGAGCTTTGGCATCACTGCTAGAAAATTAGTGATATAGGTAAGCAATACTTTGCCAATCACATCTCTATGTGACTCTTGTTCGTTGGGGTAGCATCCAATGCCCAACTCCCAACTCCATGCCCCAAAGCCCAAAACCGTTTTGACAGCTTTGTTAAGCAAACCAATACTATGCATGTGATGTCCGACATCCATCATAACTGGTCAAGATAAAAGACGATACCCTGCTTTGGCAGACCCACCATCGATGATCGAGAGCCTTGGTAGGTGCAGCTATTGGAAAGAGCATCAATACTTAATTTTCTGAGGGAAACTATTGTAGCATGGTAATGATGCCTACCGCACACAGAACATGAAAGAATAGTATGATAGGAACATAAGTAAACATCACAGGCAATCATATTAACTGTGACATGTATGGCCCTCTCGTATGACGATCTCCATCTCCATGGTTCCTGTCCTTCGGGTTATCATGCTTCAGGCCTCCATGAACCTGTATCAGCTTATTACAACTAATAGCACTATACTAGTTACATGAGCGGAAGCATCACATATCGACGCGCAGGCCATGTTATTACAAGCGAGTATCATATACTTTGCAAGGCCATACCAGTCACAACATTCCCTCTAAAAACAAGTTAGGCGGAATCTAGACGTGACTGAACTGGACTCATAACTTCTGGCCAGTAGGCCCGAAACTTCCGGTCGAAGGGCCCGGAACTTTTGGCTCAAGGCCAAAACTTCCGAAATCAACCTTTTGACTCGAATTTATTTTGGCCTGAAAGTTCCGAGTCACACCCGGAACTTCCGAAAATAACCTTCTGTACGGAATTTATTTCTGTCCGGAACTTCCGGTCCAAGCGGAACTTTTGGACTCGGAACTTCCGGTCCAACCGGAACTTCCAAAAATAACATTCTGTATCGAAAATTATTTCGGCCCGGAACTTTCAAAAAATCCGACGACAAAAACAATAGATCCAATCTATTTCCATCACATATCACCATATGTGATCGATCCAGATCGAACACTACGCACGTAGGCTCTGATACCACAGTAGGGTTATGGAGAGGCTACACTAGCGCTTAATTTCAAAATTTTACCCTGTTACCCCAGAAACCATGCGTGTAATGGGATCATGGATCGTTACCTTGAGCCTCGAGACACGCTCGGGCAGCGGAAGTAGATTCGATGAAGCGCGTCCTCGAGCTGCTCCTCCATGCTTCGCTAGTTCGTCGGCGATCCAGCGATGAAGATAACGTGATCCTACGATCCGGTGATCTCTACGGGAAGAAGACGAGCACCACTATTAGAGTAGTGCCTCTACGGTATCCACACGTCCGGGTAAAGGATCACCTCGCGCCGGTGTGCTAGTACCACTCGCGAGATCCGAAGAGATCGATCACAACACTTGCAATCAAGGAGAGAAGAGAGGTGGCGGCTAGGGTTCTCAACTAGGAGCAATAGCAGCAACAACCAGCAACAATGGCAACAACCTTTTCATGCTAACCCCTCCTCTCTTTATATAGTGCTCTGTCACGGGCCTTTAATCTGTATCAAAGCCCAATAGATCTAACCTGTTTGCCTAGACCGAAACTTTCGGTTCTGACCAGAACTTTCGAAAATAACCTTCTGTATTGAATTTATTTTGACCCAGAACTTCCGGTCTAACCGGAACTTCTGGTTCGTCCTGGTAGGCCCGGAACTTCCGGTCCAACCGAAACTTCCGGCTCCTCTAGAAAACCAAAACTAGGGCTGGCCCAGAACTTCCGGTCTAATCGGAACTTCTGGATGCTCCAGAACCCGGAATTTTTGGCCCTCAGCTAGAACTTCCGGTTCCTCTAGAATTCTATTGAACACAATTCCATCAGACGGCCGTCGTCTCCGATGATGAACCCACTACCAACGCTGCCGAGTCCAGCACCCACCGGCGAGATCACCGACGGCGGAACTCCCTCTGTTCCATTCACCGAGAAAAAGCTCTGGCGGCTGAGGGCTCCCACTAGGATAATCAAAAGGCTTTCACGGTGGACTTTGAAGATTATGCCATGTACCGTACGTCGATGGCGAACCTGGTCGCCATCGAAAGGGCACTCTCTGCCCTTCCCGAGACGCCTGAGCTCTAGAGAGCCCGAGCGATGACACAGGCCACCGCCGCCCAAATTATTGATCTGGCTTCGCCGGCCGATCGCACTCCACCAATAGTAACTCCGTCTAGCCGATCACGCTCCACCGGCCATAATACCGCCCGACCTTCTGATCCTTCATGACGATCCCGACCGAGAGAGCGTCATGGGAGCTCTTACTCGGGCGATGTTCAGGAAATCCTCAACCAAGTGCGCGATACGCGCAACGTCATCTCTCTTCATCATGGAGACCATGAGCGTGGCGAAATTCATCGTCGAGAGCAGTATGACCGGAGTCATGGCACTCCAGGAACCGACCGACGAGATGACGTCGACGCTCGCCACAACGGATTCTCGGCCTTCACTGAGCGCCTCCGCTAGGTGGTTTGGCCCAAGGGATTCCGCTCCGCAGGCATCAAACCCTACGATGGCAAGACCGACCCCTCGCAATGGCTATAGTTGTATTACACGGTCGTTCGAGCAGCCAACGGGGATCAACACGTCATGGTGAATTATCTCCCCGGGATACTTGCGCTGACCGCCATCAATTGGTTGGCGAGACTCCCCGAAAACTCTATCGACTCCTGAGATCAGTTGTGCGATATGTTTATTGCCAATTATCAAGGGACATGGCAAAGGCCGGCCACTCGATATGACCTGCCCCAAATACGCCAAAGGAGCTATGAGTCCCTCCGGGACTATATTCGCCGATTCTCCGAGCGCAGGAACACCGTCGCTAGCATGTCCAACGCCGACGTCATCTCCATCTCCCAGGAGGGATAGCGGAAGCCTTCAGAGCTTTTCCGCTATCTAGTGATGAATGATCCAGCGACGCCCGGCAAGATGATCACCGTTGCCGAGCAGTACGCCAACGCCGAGGAAGCCGAGCACAAACAAATACAACCGACCAATCGGGAGTCTCACAAAGAGAAGAAATGCTCAGACGACAATCACCGATCACCTCGGCGCGCCGAATGCAACAAGCCCAAGTCCTCCTGATCAAAAAATCAGAAGAGAAAATCCGAACATATCATGGTTGCGGAGGAAAAGCCTAAAACAATAGGAAGAGGGAACTCGATGATGCAGGAGATGCTTAACAAGCCCTACATATTTCATCCGAACAGCAGCCACACCACATGTCGGTATTATCAGCTACAAGATCAGATGGTTCAAGAGGTGAAAAATAATCCCCGGCAAGATCGACGATGTCGGGATGATAAAAACAAATGTCGCCAAAAAGATAAGGAGGCTGACCAACCGGCCAAGAATGATTTTCAGGAGCCCGATTGAACGGTCTCCATGATCTTTGGTGGAGCGATCGTCGCAGAGTCCAAGTGCCAACAAAATCTTCTCGCCCGCTAAGTTAACGCAATCAATGGGAAGGAGCCCGAGCGCCTCCGCTGGTCGGAGGTCCCGATCATCTTCAGTAGGGATGACTAGTGGACTGATGTCCCCAAACTAGGTCGATTCCCTCTGGTGGTAGATCTGGTGATCCTCAAGGTGCGTCTAAAGAGGGTGCTCATCGATGGAGGCAGTGGCCTCGACGTGCTGTTTAAGGGGACCCTCGCAGCGCTCGGCATCGATATTAAGGCGCTGGAGAAGATGGACACGCCCTTTTACGGGATCATCCCAGGGAAAGCCTCCATCCCATTCGGCACGCTCACCCTCCCGGTGACATTTAGCACTCGGGACAACTGCCGCACCAAGTATGTCAAGTTATACATCGCCGACTTCGACACCGCCTACCATATCGTGCTTGGTCGGCCATCCCTCGCCAAGTTCATGGCCGTCCCCCACTACACGTACCTGGTCCTTAAAATTATGGGACCAGAGGGCGCCTTTTCAATCAAAGGGGATGTGGCCACCTCTCAAGGCTGCGAGCGCGATAGTCTCGCTCTAGGAGAGGCGGTGGACTTATCCGTTCAGATGAAGGAGACTGTATAGGCGGCCAAGGCTACGCCGACCACTGACGCCAAAATCTCGACCGCCACGCCATCAACATCGGGCATATCGCCCTCGCGGCTGAGTACAAAGCTATTCAGCTATCGAACACCGACTCCTCCAAGACAGCGCTGACCGAGACAGCGCTGGACCCTAAATAGGAAAGCGCGCTCGTCAGCTTCCTCCACGCCAACATCGACATCTTCGCCTAGCGTCCCTCCGACATGCCGAGCGTACCAAGGGAGCTGATCGAGCACGAACTCCATGTATATCCGACCGCCAAGATGGTTAAGCAAAAGATGCGCCGATTCGGCCAAGAACGTTAAGAGGCCATCAAAGAAGAAAGCATCCGACTGCTAGCAGCTGGGTTTATAAAAGAGATATATCATCCTGACTGGGTTGCAAACCCTGTCCTTGTAAAAAAGAAGAACGGGAAATAGAGAATGTGTATTGCCTATACCGATCTCAATAAGCGATGCTCGAAAGATCCTTTCTCATTGTCGTGCATTGATCAAGTGGTCGATTCTATTGCCGGCAGTTCCCTCCTCTGCTTCCTAGATTACTACTCGGGATATCACCAAATCAGCTTGAAGGAGAAGATTAAGAGAAGACATCGTTCATCACTCCATTAGGCGCCTATTGTTATACATCAATGCCCTTCGGGCTCAAGAATGTTGTCTCGCCGACCAGATTGTCTCGCCATACAATGTTGTCTCGCCGACCATATTGGACGCAACGTAGAGGCATATGTGGACGATGTCGTCATCAAGTCTAGGCACATAGAAGATTTAATTCTTGACATCCAGGAAACTATCAACAACCTCCGAAAATTTTGATGGAGGCTCAACCCGGAGAAATGTGTATTCGGGGTGCCAACCGGGAAGCTACTCGGCTTCGTCATCAGCAATCGAGGAATTGAAGCCAATCCTGAGAAGATATCGGTGATTATAAACATGGCCAAGCCAACCAGCGTTAAGAATATTCAACGCCTCACGGGCTGTATGACTGCACTCGGGCGTTTTATCTCCCGACTCGGTGAACGGGGGATGCCATTCTTTAAGCTGCTAAAAAAGGAGGGTAATTTCACTTGGACTCCGGAGGCAGATCAGGCTTTCACCGACCTCAAGAAATTTCTCACCACGCCACCTGTTCTAGTTGTGCCGACCCCCGAAGAAACTTTACTCCTCTACATCTCCGCCACGACCCACGTGGTCAGTACCGCTATTATCGCCGAACGCCTAGAGGAAGGCCACGCCTACCCGGTGCAACGACCGGTGTATTTCATATCTGAGGTACTCGGGTCATCAAAAGTCAGATACCCTCAGATTCAGAAGCTCCTATACGCCATGCTAATCATTGCTCGGAAGCTCAAACACTACTTCCAGGCACACTCGCTGGATGTCAACACGAAATATCCACTCAGCGACATTCTTCGTAATCGGGACGCTATTGGTCGGATTGTTAAATGGGCTATTGAGTTGGGTGAATATACTCTCAACTTCAAGCCCTAAACGGTCATCAAATCTCAAGCTCTCGTCGACTTCATCACCGAATAGACAGAGATTGAACACTCACCAATAGCCGAGACCCCAGAACAATGGGTTGTGTACTTCGATGGCTCCCTTAGCATTGACGGAGCAGGCACTAGAATTCTTCTAATCTCCCCCAAGGTAAACGCCTAAAATATGCTCTCCAGCTCCTATTGATGGCGTTAAATAATGCAGCCGAGTATGAGACACTCGTCAATGGCTTGCGAATCTTCACCTCCCTTGGGGTCAAGCGCCTAATGGTGTATGGAGATTCTAAACTGGTCATTAGCCAAGTAAACAAAGACTGGTCATATACCAGCGAGAAAATGGACGCATATTACAAAGAGGTCTGAAAGTTAGAAGGAAAATTCTATGGCCTTGAGTTTCATCACATCTCTAGAGACGACAACTCGGCCGCCGACCTCCTCGCCAAGCTGGGATCTTCCTGACCTCTAGTGCCAAATGGCGTATTTCTCTAAGAGCTCCAAAAACCATCGGTCCAGACTGAAGACATGCAATCCTTGGACAACAAGGAGGCATCTTCTGTCCTGGTCATCGCCGATGATGCAGAAAACTGGCGCCGACCCCTCATCGCCTTCATCCTCACCGCCAAAGCTCCCAAAGACAAGGACTCAGCAATGCGCCTCGCCCGAAGGAGCAAATAGTACGTCATCGTGGGGTCAGAATTATACAAGCGAGCCACCTCGACTCGAGTGCTCTTAAAGTATGTCAGTCGATCCAAGGGATCGGACATATTGAAAGAAGTGTACTCGGAAATGTGCGGAAACCATGCTGGAGCCCGAACTCTGGTGGGAAAGGCTTTTCGTCGGGCTTTTATTGACCGACCGCCAATGAAGATGCTATGCTGCTCGTCAGAAGATGTCAAGGGTGCCATTTTTTCACCAAGCAGAATCATCTCCTTGCACAAAGCACTCCAAACAATTCCACCTATATGGTCACTTGCATGCTGGGGGCTCAAAATGGTCAGCCCATTTCAGAAGGCTCCTCAGGGGTATGATCGCCTCTTCGTCGCCATTGATAAGTTCACCAAGTGGATTGAAGTTATACCACTTAGGACCTACATCGCCAAAAAAGCCACGAAATTTATCCAAGGGATTATTTATCAATATGGCGTCCCTAATCAGATTATCACTGATCTCAGGACCCAGTTCACCGCCAATGACTTCTGGGAATTTTGCGAAGACCAGTGCATTGAGGTGAAATATGCATCAGTAGCACATCCAAGGGCGAACGGTCAATGCGAATGAGCTAATGGCATGATTCTCCAAGGCTTAAAGGCCAGAGTTTTTGACCCTCTCAACAAATATGAAGGTCGATGGATGAAAGAACTACCGGCTGTTTTATGGGGACTCCGCCCTTAGCCCAGCCGAGCAACTGGTCAGACTCCTTTCTTTTTGGTATACGGGTCGAAGGCCATTTTAACAGTAGATATGCTCCATGAGTCTCCAAAAATCCAACATTATGAAGAGGGAGCCGCCAAACAAACAAGAGAAGAGGACATTGATAGTCTAGAAGAAGCTCGACTGGCCGCAGTTATCCAATCCGATCGATACCAGCAAGTGCTTCGATGGTGTCATAATCGTAATGTGTGCGGTCGGTCATTCCAAGTGGGGGATCTGGTCCTTCACCGAGTACAATCTGCAATCGGCGCCCACAAGCTATCTGCTCCATGGGAAGGTCCATTCATCATGGCAGAAGTCACTCGGCTAGGGTCCTATCGGTTGACCCAAGAAGACGGTCAATGCGTCCCCAACTCCTGGAACATCGAGCACCTACGCCGATTTTACCCATGATGTTATAAGCTATGTACTTTTTATCTTGGGTCAATAATAACAATGCTTCTTCTCCAATTTTATTACCAACATTTTGTCCCGCCTGACCCCGAGTGTTTGCCCCTTTCTATCACTTTACCCCAGAGTCTATGACCCGCTCTAGCTCTGGCGATCGATCGGACGATGCTCCGACTGGTCACCCCGAGTTGGTATCCGTTCCGCTCTATGGGGAGGTATTGTTGATACGTTTGTAGCACTCTCGGGGGCTCACCAAACTTTTCTCCAATGCTTGTTGCCCGACTACTTCTATTATTTTTTTCGACTACTTGTGAAGCCCATGGTTCAATACGCGTGTACGCGGCTAAGTTTCCCTACGTTGTAAACTAAGGCTATACCAATCACTCGGAAAATAAACGAAGGCTATCGGACACAGCACAATTCTAACTCCAAATAACATTGCATTGAAAATTAAAGTATCATATTTACATTACTACTTTTTTTCCTACGTATTCATACTACTCAGCAGGATCTTTAGGAAATATCTCCAAGTCTCGGACGAGCACACCAGCTGTCTCCTCCACTTTCGAGTAGTACCTCTCCACGTCAGATTCCTCGACGGTTGATGGCCACCCCTCTCGGATGTGCTCCAACAGAGTATAAGGGTATAGCGCTCGGACAACCTCGAGCGCGTGTGCCGCCGCCAACTGCATCCACTCCTAAGCCTAACTTCGGAGGCGTGCGGGCGCTCCACGAAGTTGCTCAAGGAATTCATGCTTGGGCTGGTCAGCGCAGGATGGTTCATCATTGATCATCTTCAACAGTGCCTCTACACCGGTCGGGCAACTATCGAAGTCCGCCTAAACACTGCTCAGGCGAGCCTCCAAGTCTAAGAATTGGGCATTCACGCGCCGGTGCAACTCTGCAAGATCAGTCAAGAGTTTAAAAATACATCCTCAAATCTTCAAACTAAAGCAAGTACCGGTCAGCCGTACTTTTATACTCACCAACTGCTTCGTCAGTCTTCTTTTTGGCCATGATGACTATAGCCTTCGCTTTAGTGGCCCTCTTCTTGGCGGAGATGGCTTCAGCTTCTGCCTTGGCCTCACTAGCCTCGCCGAGGGCCAACTCTGCCGACTGCTCCGCTAGAGCAGTTGCTGTCTCTAGCCGTGCCTCAACAGATTGGCGATCTGTTTACCAAGTTAATCAGAAATACCACACCAAAATTATGCTAAAACATAAAGCGGTTGTGTGACCATTACCAAAAGCATAGATGTCCAGCCACGTCCGGAGGACTTTGGCTTCCCTCTCCACCGCCCTCCGCGCGATCTCGAACTCGGCCAGCTGGGCCATCAATTGTTGGACTCGGGCATTGAGAGCTCCCAAGTCCATGCTGTCAGCCGGGCATGGCATATTCGTACGCCCGACCAGACGATTCAGCATGTGCTACAACAACAACAGCGTCAGGTGCAATTATTTAACAAATGCAAGAAGGACAAAGGGTATGGATAACTTACGTTTGCAGCCCGCCCAAGACGACTCAGCGCATCGTGCCACTCCTCTACCTCTCGTTGGATATCATCTAAGATGGGAGGTACTCCCGCATCCCCTGTATCCATTGGCTCCGCTGATGACCGGTCAGCCTCAGTTGCCTCCTCCACAGGCTCAGCAATCGGCTGAGCATCCACTGAAGGAGCAGTTGTCGACGCAGGAGCAGCCACGTCTACAGTCGAGGTGGCCACGTCCGCGGTCGGGGAAACCGCATCCGTGTAGACCACCACGTCCATTGTCAGCAACACCACCTCCGCCGCTGTGTCGCATAGCCGACTCCACACTGGCGTTGCCGGTCGCCACCACGCCAGAGTCACCGACTGCCATCACGCCAATGTCACCGACCGCCCCCACGGTCCCAGTATCATCTCCATCAGGCACCAACACCGGCGCCCTAACAAAATATAAAACTTAAGACAATTTATACATTATTATGCATGCTTTTAGGAAAATAGAAGTTACCTGCTTGACTTCCAGAAGGAACACATCTTAACCCGACAGTACAGGCCCGATGGGCCCCCCGACAGAGGGGTGGGTCGGGGAGGCGATGGCGATGATGACGAAGAAGTCACCACTGCTGCAGCATCAACGGGGGCTCCCTTAGATGTTTCTGAGTCAGCGCCAACCTCCCTCGAAAACGATGATGGCACCTTGGGCTTGCCCTTGGATACCATCATCGTACGCGGCTTCTTCGCCGCAGGAGGACAAATGGCCTTATCCTTTCTCTTCGTACCAATCGGTCCACTAACCCGATTGATGTCCTTCTGCCCGATTGCCCGGGGCTACTCCGACAATGGAGTCCAGGAGCAGAATGCCTCTCGTCCCTACATCTCAACAAAATCAAGCCTAGCACCCGGCAAGTGATATTGCAAAAAGAAGTAACCAACAAATACAAATAAATCCGACTGCAACGCCTTACATCCGGTCAGGGATTAGTGAGACGGTAAGACCTCAGGGCGTCCTCATTGTCAATCACCGTCTTGGCAGCAAATAAATCCCGAACCCGTTTCGTGGCCTCCTCCACGGTCAGCGCCTCCGAGGACTCACGGGAGGGGTCGGCTCAACCCTCATATTCGTACCCCAGCCGCGCCCGGCTCTTGCAAGGCCAAACGCGTGGAGCACAAAGTTGAGGGCCATGACGACCCCCGTCAGCTTCTGCTCCCGGAGCTTGGCGATCACTTGGACCAGTTCATCCACTGGACCTTGGTCGACCGAGCGGCAACGGTCTGTCCAGGTCAGCGCTGAAGCCGCAAGGCAGTCGGTCTTCGGAGAGAGAGCTGGCTCGTGGTTCCCAACATAAAACCACTGGCTATGCTAGCCCTTGTTTGAAGTCGAAAGGGGGATGGAGATGTACTCGGCTGCCTTCCCGTCACGGAGTTGGAGTCCGCCCCCCCCCGACCACCTTCTTGGAGTAGGCTTTGAGATAAAAAAAAAGTGACGGAAGAGGTCAAAGTGTGGTTCGATGTCAAGGTAAGCCTCGCAAAGATGGATAAAGATAGAAATATGAAGAATGGAGTTAGGGTTAAGATTCACAAGAGAAATATCATAGTGGTGAAGAAGACCGTGAAGGAAAGGATGGGCCGGTAAGCCGAGCCCACGGTGAAAAAAGACTCAAATACCACTAACTCATTGGTGTTTGGAGTCGAGAATTTCTCACCGGCCGCCGGACGCCAGAGTGACAACTCCTGGGCCGGAAGAATGCCGACCTTCTCCAGAAACTCGAGGCGTCGGCGGGTGGAGATAGATTTATAGAACTCTTTAGACCGATCAACACCAGCATCTAAGGAAGCCATTGGTGGGGCTGATGGTGGAGCGAGAGGCTTAAATTTGAATAAACGGCGCGCCTTGCGATAGCACACCACGCACTGGCAATGGCGGCCGGGACAACGAGGAGCCAGCGAAAGAGGTTTGGGCGCAAGGAAAAAGAAGATGAAGGCTAAAACTTGGAAGCAAATAAAAGGCTTACGTCGGAAGGAAGACGAAGAAGGCCATTTATAACCAGCGGAGCAACGGTTCAATCCCTTCGTTGCGCCATAACCACCTCGAGATGTGTTCCGAGTGGGAATCCACGTCGTCAACGGAACCGCTTCACATCCCTCAAAGGCTCCATTTGATCGTTAAAAACAAATCAGACGGTCAAAAAAGGGAGGCAAACCGACACCCCCCGCTCCAACTTGCACCAGTTCGCCTAATCACCAAAATGCCAGGGCGCACGGACGCCACTCGACTCCAACAGACGCCAGATCGCCAAAACGCCCGGGTGCTCGGACGCCACTCGACTCCAACAGACGCCAGATCACCAAAACGCTCGGGGGCTCGAACGCCCCTCGGCTCCAACAGACGCCTCGTCACCAAAACGCCCGGGAGGTCGGACGTCCCTCGACTCCAACAGACACCTGATCGCCAAAACGCCTAGGGGCTCAGACGCCCCTCTACTCCCACTGACGCATGTTCACCAAAACGCCTAGGAGCTCAGATACTCCTCGCTCCAACGAATGTCCGATCGGCTAAAGCTCAAAATCCCGAGCACTCCTCGAAGCAACGACTCGGGTGATTTATAAACAATCAAAATACTAGACCCTGAAGACTGCTCTCCTAGCAGACTCCAAGGTCGAGGGCTACACTTAGCAAGTGCACCTAACCAGTGCACCTACCAGGTAAATTAAAGGGGTTTATCAAAAAAGCTCATTTTTGCGCTCCTCATGCCCTCCTGACTCCATCCGGATAGTTGTCGTCTCACTGCCATGAAGAGCTCGGGGGCTCCTGTCGGGGTGATGACCCCAGGGTACTTTTTAAGAGCCTTTAAGGTGACTAGATGAAATAAAGGGTCAGAAGACAGGACATTAAAGACGACCTAGAAGGGGTCAGACCGGCATGTAGCAGTAGAGCAGTTAGCAGTATAGCGGAGTTTGCAGTCCAGCACTCGGGGGGACACCCCAACCGCAGGTACTCAGGAGGCCAGATCAACAGTTGGTCCGCACCATCAATGACCATAACCTCTAAGACGTAACCGTTGGTCTTGAAGACCAATTAAGATAGCGAATAATGCTGTGATAATTAGCCCATGATCCCTAGTGATTTAACTGTTGTAAAGGGACTTAATAGGGCGATTAAAGCCTAAACGGTAACTCCTCGATCCCTGTGATATATAAAGGGGTTAAGGGTACCTCTTACAGGCTATGCATTCAGACTAGCCGACATTCATACAAAAGCAGACACGTACTACGCATATTTTAACATACAAGACTAGGATTATTATCCTCCGGGAGGCCCGAACCTGTCTAAACTCTTTTTGTCCCTTGTTCTTTGAGGCAACCATCAAATTCCGAACACAGATATCCCCATATATCTAATTAAACTACCTCTGTGGGTAACCCCATCAAAGAACTGCCATCTTACACAACGACAATAATTAAGGAAATGCCTATCCATATGAGACGTTCATCTCTATAATCTATGGGCCATTATCGTTCATCCGTAAGGAAATGCCTTAGCCAGCTAGTAGTTCTCATTGGTGGGTGGCCATGGACCCGTGGTGTTGTGGACTGTTTGTCCTTGTACTCCCTAGGAGTGGCTTGCAAGTAACCCTTGACCATCTCACACACTACATCATTAGCCATTAATCACAATATTGTCATTTCATTTAGAGTATGTTTTGGAAGTTTCATATTCTGAAAAGCAGTTGGTGACTAGCTAGTTGGTTAGAATATAGAGAAGATGTAAGATTGAAATACACTAACCACGGCAACCAGAGGGGGTTAAATGGTTGCAGTGCCCCAACACTGACCCCAAAAACAAAAACAGAAAGCTAATTCTCGACTAATCAGCAAAATTTCTGATCAGACTGAAATTCCCGAGGACTCAGGAAATTTCCCGAGGAGTTCTCAAATTTTCCGAGGGCTTTCTCGAGGACTCAGCAAATTTCATGAGAGCTTCCCAAGAGCAAAAAACAGCATGAGCAAGGAATAGTAAAGCGAGCGTAACTTTAAAACCGTAACTCGGCTTTATCTAAAATTTTAACACTAGACTAAACTTCAATACAAAACTTTACCGAGTGGTTTCACTCAAATTCGAGTTCCCAATCAAAAGTTATAATCCTCGATATTTACAGCAGCGTAAAAACATAGCAGATCCGATCTGAAAATTAAAATCTTAGTTACTCATAAAATACGAGGAATTAACCAATGAAACTTTCTAGATCTATTTCTTAATGTCCTAGTAAGGTTTTGGATGAATCAATTCAAATTAAATCACAAGTAAAAGTGAAATCACAGAATAAGTCAAAATAATGCAAATCGATGAACATTAATAAGAAAAAACGTGATACCATACTCCTTAATGCTTGAAGATGAATCTTTATTGCATAAGAGTGTTTACAAGGTGCAATCTAAACCACCCCTCACTAAATCACATACAAAGCCCTAGATAGAGAGCAAAAGGCTAAACCCTAACTTTTCTCTTGTTCCTTGTACATCGTTCCGCTCTCTCCTCTAGTCTTTTTATAGTTCTATCATGGCTGCCACCATAAGCCACAAAAATAACAACCAATTGACTGGTAGTTCTCCTCCAAAACTTAGCATCAGTGGCATCTAAATTTTCTTTCCTCTTCAACGGAGTAACCACTAAGGTTCAAGCCTATGATGTTTTGAAGGACTAGGGGAAAGAGGAGAATATATTTTTCAATTTAGAGTAGATAAGAGGATGAAGATACAGATAAGATAATCTTTTTCCAAAAATAAGTCCTTAAGGGTTTGACCATTTGGCTTATCCTACAGTCGAGATGGCTCTGATACTAACTTATCACGCCCAAAAATTTAGTAACTAAATTTTCAAGACACTTCATGTATTAAATCTCTGTCTAGGAATCAGCCAAAGTACACAAAGTGACGATTTAATATACAAATCCAACTCAAATGAATAAATGTTAGAAACTTACATAAGAGGCACTTAGTCCTCACATAGCAGCAGAACGATGGACTAGCGTAGCTTCAGCTCCAACTCCACAGGCAACTCAACTGAGGTATAAGCCTTGGTCCTCTAACACTTAAGAACTTCTTTCTCTGGAGAAGGATGCATAAAACAAGGCTGAGTACCACCCACCGTACTCAATAAGTCACACACGAAATGCATGTGATGCAACGGGATTTCAAAGAATGGCATAATAGAGTTCTTTTGCATAAAAACAGCATTAAAGAGAGGCAGAATTTAAAGAGAAGTTCTAATAAAGTTGAAACCTTAAAAGCAGTATTAACCAATCACTGAATAACTCTTACCCAGGGTCATCAGGCCTAAAAACCAACCAAACCACTCTATACCAGAGTGTTAACGGCAAAATTTGGTAAGGCCCAAGCCCAACACAGTTTCGGCACAGTCAATGGAAGTCAAGGAGTCCGATCAAAGCACGGTCAATGAAGCCCAACCGCAATACGCTCGTGTGATCGGATAAAGATACGAAGAAGCCAATAAAAAGGGAAGATAGATTTTGTTGCGGAGATAAAGATGGAATCAGTTGCAGTCGTATCTATGTAGGACAGCAAGTCTCCGGACTATAAATATGTAACGTTTAGGCTTAGTTTATTATCATCAAAACATATCAACAAACAACTCTCGGTGCATCGCCAAACTTGCCACCGGCGAGTTCTTGCTCTCTCGCGGGGCTGCATTGTTTCGATCTCCAGCGAGATCGAGGTTCCGCCAAACATGTATTGATTAGTAGATCTAATGCTTCATCGATTAGGTCCGACATCTTGGTCTATGTATTATTCATGCTGTATCAGGTGCGTGATTTAGATCAAATATATTAATCTAAGGCTTCATCGGTTAAATTCGACATCTTAGTCTATATATTTGATTCATGTCACATATCGTTCATCTGGATGAAGTGTGCTCCGATATGTTTAGCATTATGGTTTGCTGTGATTTAGCTACTGTCTTGGTTCGGTCCAATCTTGCGATTATAGCGAGTGATAATGCGAACAAAGAAAAGGGCATGTTGAGGCCAGATTCTATCGGAGTATAAGCCGATAGGTTATCTCTGCGTTTTAATCTCATCGTTGTATCGGGTATCAGAATCGGGCGATACTCATCAGCCTAACATTATTATATATCTTGCTCTTACATCCCGATATCGGCTCTAGTATTACTTTCAATTGCTTTCACAGATTAGTTGGTTCAGGCCGATGCCGATGTTCCGATAGGTTTCATAATAAATACATTTCTTGTACATCGTGCATCTAATATGCTGCGTTGATTGGTCTTCATCATGCTCTTATTATATTTTATTTATAGTCATCCGATACGTGTTGAAATCATCGGCTCAAATAGCCGGTAGGCGTTACTACTTACGTTTTTCTTGTCTATCTTATCAATTGCAGGATCAAACTGATTGACACGCCACGAACCGCAAATTTAGGACCTACACTAGAGTTAAGCAGATCTCTCAGGCCACGCGTGTGACCAAAAACTTCACCAACACAGAGCTAACCAGATTGAACAGAAAATAACATCAAGTTAATTAAGTAACAGTAGGACTAATCACGAGTGACATTGCATTGCCGCCCTTAACCGTGGGCATGACTATTTAAATAGTTTTACTCTGATCAGAGATGCATAACTATATCCACAAGACACAACCCTACACATATCACCATGCCCCTCAATACCACCATGGTACCTCGAAGGAGGACTGTGATATGACAATCCACCTAGATCCTCCAAGCTTCACACCCTAGGATCTCGTCACACCCGACATCCCCCTGGCACCCCCATTCGAATAGCAAAGACTTACCCAGTGCAGGGCTATCGGCCATCTCGATGCTCCACTCAGGATCTCTAGTCTTCCGGTTAAACCATTATCCACGCTGGCTTGTGGTAAGTACGGTTTTGCGGTGCAAAAGTGGCCCATAAACTGGTCCTTAAAGTGTCATGAGTACGACTAGCAGAACCACGGACCATGTACTCACGGCCCACCTTAATCCAATTTTAGTGAAATTAATCATGAACCAGTTCATAAGTAAGCATTAAATCATATAAACCAGCATTAAGGTACGAGTGGCATTAATGAGAGTAATTAGGTGACACTAGTTTCTAAGCAGGGCTAAGCAATCCTATTTAATTCAATCAAATCATAATAGGGATCTAACTGATCAAGTTTTAGTCCCATGGTAATCAAGGAATAAGGTAAAATCAACAGGAGGCATTAACAAAGCAGGTTAAACCCTTCCCAATGACATTCAAAAATAAATACACATTTTGAATGAAAGCAAAGGTTTAAATCATAGGTTCAACATGATCAAGGTTAGAACATGTGTGACTTGCCTTGCACTCTCGCTTAACCTTGCGAAGCTTGAACGAATACTTCTGGATCCTTCGCGACGACGAAATCTACACGAGCACGCAAAACGATACAAAAACGCTAAGAAGAACCGAATAAACAGTACAATCAAATAGCATTACATGGTTGTATATTATTTAAGAAGAATTATAAAGCCTGAATGGATGGAAACGGAATTACGATGAAAAAGATATGAATTTTAGAAGTTTAATTCTATTTACATGAAATGATAAAACTTCTAAAAGAAAGGAATGAAATGTTTCCGAGAACATTTCATGGCTTAGATCAAAGGAAACGATTGAATGAAGATTGGAACGAGACGATGATTGGACTTAAGGGATGGGGACTGAATTAACAAATTGGTTGAATTCCACCAGGTTAGGAGACTGCTGAACGAAAAGAAAGAAGAGAGTTCTTCATCAATTTACGACAATCATCGAATGGCTTGGATTGCGAAGGGTTGAATAATCGAGGGGATTCTCGACCAAAAGACATGCTTAGGTTGAATACGATTGAACAATGACATCCTGGATACGTGCATGAACAATTGACTCAACCGACACTAGATAGAAAGGATAGAAGAATGACTAATTAAGGGTTCAGAAATAAAATAAATAACCTCGGGATTATTCCTTCAGATTAAATGGAACGGTCGATGAGCGACAAGGGAATGAATAGATACAAATAAGCTTCGTTGAACGACCGGGATAGAATACGACCGTCGAACAAATTGGCTTATTCAACTTCGGATGAAAGAGACCACCGACTAACGGTACACATAAAGGCTTAATCGATCGAGCCTTAGCGACCATGTCGATAGGTTTAGATTGAATCGACGCGATTCAACGATGGGCGATGACGAACAATGATGGACAATCGACAATCAGTGACAAACCTCGATTAACATCACATATCCGTCAACCGAGCACCAACTAAATCATGACCGATGGATTAGATCAAGGAAAGGGGGACACATCAGGGGTCGACGATGAACATTAACTCCGGTTCAAGGAAAAGAAAGGCGACGAACGATGGTTCGTAAATACTGTAACCTCTGGGACGAAACACGGTGGAACGAAGGGAAGCACCAGGTGTTCTAGGATTAGAAGATTCTAATGATTGAACGCGGACCACCGGAACGGCACAGATATAAAGGCTACAAGACTAGATCAGAACGGGATCACCGGATATTGGCATAACAAACAAGACAAAGATTAATGGATGACGATGGATCTAATCTGAATATAATAATGAACGAATCAATCTACTGTATCTATTCAGCAGATTAAAATGAATGGAAAGGACTGCATCTATTCAATAGATTAAAACGAATAGAAAGGCAGGGATGAGTTCTCACCGAGAGGCGACGAGGAGGATGACGCAGCAGATTGGAACCGGAGATTGGTCCTCAAAGAGATGAACGGGGCTGCGAGCTCTCTGCTTCTATCCTGCTTGCTGCTGCAATTTTTTTCTTGGACAACCGCGGGCAGCAGGAGGGCAGAACGGAATTGGCAGCAACAGCGGGTTTGGCCCGCCAGAGGAGGAGATGCAGGGACAGCCGGCGGCGTGGGGGAGGCAGCAGGGCCAGCGACGGCTCGCCAGCAGCGACGGCGGCCTCCTGACAGCGCGGCGGCGCAGTGG